>OY987255.1:52716296-52756248 GCA_963920725.1 Rhamphomyia laevipes | reverse complement strand
ATGATGGCTTTTACAAATCCCAGGATATATTTATGAGGTACAGAAGAGCCTGCATGAGTCCATGCCTGGTTTAAGCGAAGTATCAATGCAGCCCCCGCAGCATCTATTTTGATGTGGATCCCAATTGGGTGGATAGCCGTAATGGTGTCCAGTGCTGCTGTTTTCATTGCGCCTGTAATACTGAGGCAACAAGAACGTTGAACTTTTTCCAACAACTTAAGATTGGAGAGTTTCTCAATCGACTTCCACCAGACGAGAGATCCATAGGAAAGAGTAGGACGGACGACACTGGTGTAGAGCCAGCAAATCGTATCCGGTTGTAGTCCCCATTTCTTTTCCATCGTGCCCAGGCACATGCCAAAAATCCTATAGGCTTTTTTAGCTCGTTCTTCTAGGTGCTATCTCCAGTTCAACTTTTTGTCTAAAATAACGCCCAGATACTTAGCACTAGTTTTTAGTGCTAGCCGGGTGCCTTTTATAACTGGAAAACTCATTGATACTTCACTTAAACCAGGCATGGACTCATGCAGGCTCTTCTGTACCTCATAAATATATCCTGGGATTTGTAAAAGCCATCATACCCAATGTTGAGAAACCTAGCGATTCCCAGAAATAAACCTTCCTGGAATCAAACATAAAACTTAGTATCCCTTCTAGTGCTGATTGGAACACTGACATAGTGTCTCAAACAGCTGGTTTGTTAACAGCATATACCGACGCCTCCAAAATGGTAAACCTGACTGGCGCGGGAATGTACTGTGAGGAATTAAATCTAGAAAGGTCTATTCACTTAGGAGACCACGCCACAGTCTTCCAAGCAGATGTGGTGGCAATTAAAGAAATCTGTAACCACCTTTTATTAGAAGGTACAGACCCTTAAAGCGAACCTAAAACGATGGACCGATGAATTTCATCGACAAATCTGGCTAGCTAGTGATATCGGTCACACCACGCAGAGTCTCTGGGGCATCTCGAAGGAGAAAGTAACCAGGAAATACCTGCGGCTCAATAAGAGCTCGGTATACCAGGGCACTGCGATCTTAACAGGTCACTATATGTTGCGGGATCATGCCTACAAAATTCGGCGCTCTGAAGTGCATGTCAGTACTGGGTGCAGTGAGGATAGAGAGACCATTGAACACTTCCTGTGTCATTGTCCCTGCCTCATGCACCTACGTTATAAATGCTTTGGTGCCTATCTCCTGAACGAACTGAGCGAACCTTTCTAGATTTAATTCCTCACAGTACATTCCCGCACCAGTCAGGTGTCCCATTTTGGCAATTAAAGAAATCTGTAACCACCTTTTATTAGAAGGAATCACAAATAGGGACCTGACAATCTTCTCGAATAGTCAGGCTGCGTTAAAAGCGGTGACATCCTATACTACCAAATCCAAGCTGGTCCAAGACTGTAAACACAGTCTTAACAACCTGGCGCGGTCGAATAGGGTCACATTGAAATGGGTTCCTGGACATAGCGAACTAGCAAGAGAAGGATTGCAACTGGAGGTTATCACGACCACAGTTAGGGTAGCACTGCAGACCCTTAAAGCGAACCTAAAACGATGGACCGATGAATTTCATCAACAAATTTGGCTAGCTAGTGATATCGGTCACACCACGCAGAGTCTTTGGGGCATCTCGAAGGAGAAAGTAACCAGAAAATACCTGCAGCTCAATAAGAGCTCGATATACCTGGGCACTGCAATATTAACAGGTCACTCTATGTTGCGGGATCATGCCTACAAAATTCGGCGCTCTGAAGTGCACGTCTGTAGTGGGTGCGGTTAGGATAGAGAGACCATTGAACACTTCCTGTGTCATTGTCCCTGCCTCATGCACTTATGTTATAAATGCTTTGGTGCCTATCTTCTGAACGAACTGAGCGAAGCGGGGGTTCATGTATGGCAGCAAATCTGTAAATTCGGTAAAGATAGCGGATGGCTCAAAACCGCCACACATGGAGTGACATGAAGGTTCTTCCCACCGAGGGGTATAATGGGCCTAGTTCTGGCTTGAGTGCTTGAGTCCTTCACGGACTCCCCTCTTTCAATCCATCCATCCATCCAATACAAATTTTTGTTATTTATACAAATGTTTATAGTATTCGGGATTTATTAAAAATTACACAATTTTTTTTTATAAACTATATTGAAAAATAAAAACAAAAAAAAAAGAATTTAATAATTACATATTCTTATAATACATATTTTTTTATATAAAATCATATTCAATATACATTTTTCATATAGTATAGATTTTTATTATAATTTTCATACAAAAATTCTTCTCTCATATTACGACCCGTGTGACTATAAAAAAAAATGGTGGTTGCTAGTTAAGTTCGAACAAAAACTTCTTCTATGCACCAAATTATCGAAATTTTCCATTTAGCCGAATTGAATAGAAAAAAAAGAATGTCAAAAGGGTGAATAGGTTTAGAGAATTAACTAGTTAATTAGTTAGTACACATTAGCAGGTACACCTTAACAAAATTAGTTAGGACTCTTTACTTAAGACATTTAGCAGTATCACTTTAGTTAAGACACTTAGTTAAAGTGTGACGTATGCCGCGAAACATATCATGAAAAATATTCATCATATATTTAGTGTAGGTCAATATTATATTTTGTTTATAAAATATAAATATGAATATGAATACAAGCATACGAAACCCTAAATAATAAAAAACACATACACTTGTGTGTGTTTATATATTTACCAATAATGCAACGAGTGCCTATGCACTTGTTATAGTCAAAATATTTCGGTAATTGACCTAAACATTCTTAATATTGAAATTCCTAAGAATTTCAATATTATATATAAATTGCTAGTGTTAGCAAATAATTAGTAATAGAATATTAAGGAATTTATATTTGTATTAGTAAATTTTAGGGTATAAAAGAAAGCAATCGAAATTAAATAAAGTTACTTTAATTCCAAAGTCAAGACTTGTAGTTTCATTTGAAATATATCTGCTACTCGCTAAACTATTCAAATAAACTATGTTTCCTCACTCCAAATGAGATCGGCCTTAAAAGCTACAAACTCATTAGTGATCAGCGGCCATTAGAGCTAAGGCTCTGGAGCGGATAATATATCTATAGATAGGAATCATCAGTTCTATATATTTATGCTATATGAGCATAGTATATATACTCACCGAAGTAAACATTGTTGCACCTGGACCACCGTTGGAGGGAACGATTCGAGCAGACCCCACCCAACATCACATAGCGATCCTGCCAGGAGAAGTAGCAGCATAACATCAACAACGAAGATTTAAAGAAGGCACTAGAAGACAACAAACAGGCTGGCCCGCGACCAATTACGATAGAGGAGTATCGTCGCCGACTATCTAAACCACTACCTAGTCGAGATCCCATCATCAACGCGCCAAAAATTAAAAAACGTGGAGGAAAGGCAGCTAAAGCTAGGCAGGAGATCGGGGAGTTGAAACGACTCCAAAGGCTAGCGGTAAAACCCGAGGAAAGGGCACATTTCCAAAAACTAAAGAAGGAAAAGCAGCGAGCGGAACAAGAACGCAAACGACAAAACAAAATTAATGAAAGAACTACAATAGATAACATGTTCCAGCGATGTTTTGATAGTATATCAGAATTCATGCAGTAACCAATATTTCTTTTAAAAATAATTTTATACAATATATCGTATATGTAACTACAAAAATTTAAAAAATATATTTATATATTTTAATTAAAAAAAAAAAAAAAAAACAATTTTTAAAAAAATTATATTACAAACTAATTATAAATTATACATATATATATGAATCTAACGTAAATTATATTACGTATATATGTGCTGTAAAAAAAATAGACAATCTTTAAAACTATAAAACAAAAATAATTATACTTATATATTATACATACTGAAAGTTATATATATATATATGTATATAAAAAAAAAAACAATTTAAAATTTAAAATTACATATATATACATTTCCAAATAATTATGCTTATATTCAAATAATTATTTGTTTTTATAAAAAAGGTAATAAGTTAGAAAAATAAATAAACATATAAATAAATAATATACAATATGATACAATATAAATAGATATATACACAACATATTTTTTTTATTACTTTCTCAAAAAAAAAGGGACAATCTTCTTCTTTAGATACACTCTAAAAAAAATTTTTTTTTTATTTATATATCATAAAGATAATACTTTGTTTATGTTTTGAAAATTTTCTGAAAAAGGTCAATAAACACTTATGAATATACATAACGTGTAATTATTGCACCAAAATAAAATTTATTTGTAAAATAATACTTAGTTATCAGTTGTAAACAAATCTAATTTTTTTTTGAAAATCTAAATCTGTTTTCAATAATTCAAAAAACATTTGGATTCTTAAATCTGTTTTCAATATTTTTCTAAATAATATATATACTATATATATAAAATTGCGTAAGTAATTCTGAAGAAATTTTTTTTTTTATTGTTTTGATATTTTCGGTTTTGTTATTCTTTGGTAATGGGTGGCTCATCTTCTAAGGAAGAAGAAATATTTATTAACAATAATAGCGGTACGACCACCAATACGGATATTGGGATAAGATCGTAAACCGATTTTCAGTTAATAATAATAATCTGAGCATTAGTAATTTTGATTTATTTTGCTTTCTATAAGGCAAAGCAATATTTGAATAATAAAATTAAACAGCAAATCACAATTGCCGCGGTGTAGAATTTATTCAGAAAATATTTTTTTTTTCATAATTATTTCACTATTTTTCAATAAATAAATTATTCTTTATTTTTCAATATATAATAAATATACTTTAATGGCGGGTTTCGAAAGTTTTGATAGTAAAGATATTAAACAAAAAAGTGTTGAACCCAAAAAGGGAAACATTTAGTAATAACGAGTTAGCTATATTGTCATATAACCATCATACAATAGAATAATAGTATTAGTTATTATATATTATATATGTTATGTATATATATTTATGACAAGAATATTTTAAATTATTCCATATTTATAAATAATCAATATTCTATATTATTCTAAGAATAAAATATAATGGTTATTATATGAATATGCTTACATAAATTGTTTATATTATAATTATGAATTGTTTATATTAAAGTTGTTTATTGTATAAAGCATATTCATATTGTTTATGTTACATGAGTTGTTTACTAGAATTCCATTTCGCGTAACTGTAAATAAGGATGCGCAGCTGTACAAAAAATATGCTGATCTTAGCATAATTTCTAATTAATAGAATATTCTAAAAAAGTAAACAACGCACGTAAACATAAATACGGAAAGTTACTGGAGTTCGACTGAATAGTATAAAAGCGGACTCGGTAAACAAGATTAAGACAGTTATTTACAAGCATCCATTTGTACAAGATCTAAAGAAATAAATAAAAGGAATAAATTATTAAATACAAGTGTGTAAAGTATTTTCTTTTGCTCAAGTGGAATAAAAGTTGTTCAAAAAATCCTGTAAATAAAAATAATTTTTTTTGTGTAATTTTATCATAAAATAAATAACTGAAATATGAATAAAAAAGACGATAAAGTCCCATGTAAAAGTGAAAGTTCGGAATACAAAATAATTATAATTTAGATTTTTTAATAAAACTTGTACCGGAAAATTTTATTAAACAAGTAGATGCAGTTTTTGAGCTAGCATCATCGTCACAAAAACCAGCATTATTGTTGTATGTAAAAAGTAAAATTACAGGCAAAGCTCGTGAACAAATTGATATTCACTGTAATTTATCAACTTGGGAAGATATTTCTGAGCTCTTACTAAGTCTCTATCAAGATAGAAAATCTTTAGATCAATTACTTGAAGAATTAAGTAATATAAAACAAAATAAAGATGAAACTGTCTCACAATTTTACCAAAGATTAGAAGAAGTGTCTTCGCGAATACTTGGTATTATTCACAGCACTGAAACAGACACAAATAAATTAACAGGAAGATTGTTTATGATTAATGATATTACATTAAATAGATTTATTTATCATACACAACCTGATATTTCTCAAATGCTTAGATATCGCGAATTTGACTCAATAAATAGAGCTTTAACTGCAGCAATTGCAGAAGAAAAAGTTATTCGGGCACATTCTTTTAATGACGTAAAATGTAAAAATTGTGGCTTAAAAATCATTTAACTAAAAATTGTTTTAAAAACAAAAATCTTATTCCAGTCAAACAAATCAATTATCAAAATCCTTTCAATTATACTCCAAATAACCAATGCAGTTACTGTAAAAATGTTGGTCATGTTATTAGTGAATGTAGAAAAAGGCAATACCAAAATCAAATTCAAAACAATTTTTTTAGAAATAAGCCAATCTGCTATTCCTCCCGATATAATAACGGAAGATGTTATAAATCAATTCCATCAAATCGATCAAATGTAAGATCATCAAATGATCTTTCATTTAAAAATGAGCAAAATTATATTTTACTTTATTCAAAATTTTCTAAACAAAGTAATAAATTATTAAAATTTTTAATTGATACTGGAGCATCTACATCATTAATTAAAGAATCAAGTATAAAAAATGATTACATTTCAAATTCTGAATCTCTGTCTCTGAAGGGTATTTCAGTCCATGTCCCTATATATACAATAGGAGAAACTTGCATTGATCTATCTGCTCTAGGAAAAGAATTTGTTATGAATTTACATATTATCAAAGACGATAATAATGTTCCTTTCGATGGTATACTTGGTGCAGATTTCTTTAAAAAATATAAAGTAGATATTAAATATTCTACATCAACTATATTTCTTAATTCCATATCATTAACATTACCAATGTATTTAAATAGGGCTCAAAAATCTAAATCTTATTTATGTATTAATAAAAGATCGGAAATAGTAGTTCCGATAAAAGTACTAAATCCACAAAATGTCAAAGAAGGCATTATTGTATCCCAACAATTAAATAATTCTAATTCTTTATTAATTCCAAATTCAATTGTTAGGGTTCTAAATCAAAATGAAGCGCTTATTACTATAATAAATACTTCTAATTTAGATAAAATAATTCCAATTCCAGAATGTTACATCGAGCCTTTACCTAAACAATTAAAATTATTTAACCTAGCTCCAGAAATCAAATTTATTATTAATAATCGATTAAAGTTATTAAATGAAAAATTAAGACTTTCTCACCTTAATTCAGAAGAAAAATCTTCAATAAATTTTTTTTTTTCAGAGTTTAATGATATTTTTCACTACACTTGATTTAGCTAGTGGGTTTCATCAAATTTCTATAAATCCTTCAGATCGTCCTAAAACAGCATTCACTACACCTAATGGTCAATTTGAATTTAAAAGAATGCCATTTGGTCTTAAGAATGCACCTGCTTGTTTTCAAAGAATGATGAATAATGTTTTATCTGGACTTACAGGTAAACAGTGTTTTGTTTATCTTGACGATGTTGTAATATATGGTTCAAATTTAGAAGATCATAATAGAAAATTAAAAAATATATTTTCAAGATTCCGAGAAAATAACTTAAAATTACAACCTGATAAATGTGATTTTTTAAAAAAGAATTGTGAATATTTAGGACATATTATTTCAGAAAATGGTGTTCAACCCAATCCTAATAAAATAAAATGTGTTTTAAAAACTCCTCGTCCTACTAGTCAAAAAGGAGTAAAAATGTTTTTAGGAATGTGTGGATATTATCGAAAATTTATTTCAAATTTTTCTAGTATAGCCAAACCTCTTACTTTACTTTTAAAGAAAGATGAGTTATTTGAATGGGGTCAAAATAAAATCAAGAAAAATCATTTCAAACTCTTAAGGAAAAATTAGTTCAAAAACCAATTCTTCAATATCCCGATTTTTCAAAACCTTTTATTTTAACTACCGATGCATCAAACGTAGGAATTGGTGCGGTTTTATCTCAACTTAATGACAAAAATAATGATTTGCCAATTGCATATTATTCCAGAACATTAAATAATGCAGAACAAAATTATTCCGTTACTGAAAAAGAACTTCTAGCAATTATTAATTCTATTGAACATTTCAGACCTTATTTGTATGGTACAAAGTTTACAATTTTTACCGATCATAGACCTTCACAATGGTTATTTAGTTGTCAGAAACTATCTTCAAAATTAGTCCGTTGGCGTTTAAGATTAAGTGAATATGATTATGAAATAAAATATAAACCAGGTCGAGTAAATTCTAATGCAGATGGACTTTTTAGATTAATTCCTAATTCAAAAGATACTGTTGAAATAAATTTAGCTTCAGGAGATAATAAAAATTACCAAGACTATGTAAAATTTCATTATCAAAATCAAAAAATTATTACTTATGAAAAAGAAAATACTACTCTAAATAAAATTCATGGTACAATTGTTCTTATATGGTCACAAGATCTAGATGAAAGCAATCAATACTCTAAATATATTTGTTCAAACTTTGATATTACAAATTTTAAACCAGAATTAAATGGATTTTCAAAAATAAAAAATAAAAATCAAACTATATATATATTGTATCCCTTAAATTTACATTTTGATAAATTAGAATACATAAATCTCTTTGCAACTTTTCAAAAATTTAAAAATTCTATTAAAAATAATAGTTTTATTTTAGTACCTCCAGAAAAATTCAAAAACTCAAAGATTGATCTATTATATGAAATGTTGAAATTTATATTTGAAAAAAATAGTATAAAATTTTTCAATACTTCTAAACAAATTCCAAAAGATAAAACTGAAATTAATAAAATTCTTATTGAAAATCATGATAACAAATTATGTGGTCATAGCCTTCAATGAAATCTGATATTCGAATATATATAAAAAATTGTAATCAATGTCAAATTAATAAAACAAATTTTAAACCAACACGACAACCTATGGAAATTATTTCAACTTCCGAGAAACCATTTGAAAAATTAGCTATAGATATTGTTGGTTTTATCACTTATTGAAAATCATAATAAATTTATTCTTACAGCTCAAGATGATTTAACAAAGTTTAGTTTTGCAGAACCAATTCCATATCATGAATCTACTACCGTTGCAAAAGTCTTAACAAAATTTATTACATATTTTGGCATTCCAAAAGAAATTCTTTCTGATC
This sequence comes from Rhamphomyia laevipes, assembly GCA_963920725.1. Classification (NCBI taxonomy): domain Eukaryota; kingdom Metazoa; phylum Arthropoda; class Insecta; order Diptera; family Empididae; genus Rhamphomyia; species Rhamphomyia laevipes. The sequence goes on along the minus strand of OY987255.1, from coordinate 52,747,121 downwards.
AAGGTTCTGATTTTATGTCTAATCTAATTAAAGAATTTACAAATCTTTTCAAAACAAAACATATTACTTCAACACCATATCACCCACAAACAAACATTAGAAAGATCTCATTTAACATTAACGGATTATTTAAAACATTATATAAAAAAAGATCAAATTGATTGGGATGAGTATATACAATTTGCTATGTTTAGTTATAACACATCAATTCATACATCTACAAAATATTCTCCATATGAACTATTATTTGGTCATAAAGCATATTTGCCGTCTTCTATAACACAAGAACCTAAATTTCGTTATACATATGATGATTATATTAAATCTCTTGAATATAAATTAAATACTTCATTCAAAATTGCGCGAGAAAATATTTTAAATTCCAAGTACAAAAGTAAACAATATTACGATAACAAAATTCAACCAAAAATTTTTAAAATCAATGATTTAGTACTTATTTATAATAAACAAACTAAACAAAATCTTTCTAAGAAATTAACTCAAAATTATAAAGGCCCATATAAATAACAAAAGTCTTTCCCAATAACACTGTAGAAATACAACTAAAAAATAAACAAATAAAATATCATACTAATATGCTTAAACATTATTTTTCAGATGAAAACGTCAATCAAATTAATTTTTCTATTTCCAATCCTAATTTTTTGTGATGAATATATTAATCTACCATATAAACAATCAAGTAGATTATTCTACAATAGTTTAGGTATTGCACAAATCTCTAATTCCGATTTGACATTAATAACACACTTAAACGTTACTTACTTAAATGAAGCTGAAAATGTTCTTAAAAATATATATATTAAATGCAATGATCTATGTAATAAATTATTAAAAGTGGGAAATCCTGTTAAATTACATTGTCACCAAAATCTTGAAATAATAGATAAAATCCTTAACGAATTAGTAGAAAAAGATGATATTTTAAATCATATAACAAGTACTCAAATAAACCCAAACACTTTTAAAAGCACAAGTTGAAATAATATCAAGTACAATTCGTAACTTTAATAATTCATTAACTTCTTTACAAAAAACTGAAAACTATTTAAATAAAAACATTAATTTAATAAATAATTATTCGACTCAAGCAACAAAAGAAATAAATCGGTTGTCAATAGAATCTTTAATTTCAAAACAGTTAACTACTTTATCTTCCTTAGCAACAAAAATTGATAGTGACTATGATAATTATATAGAAGCAATAACATTAGGAAAACATGGGATTTTATCACCTATAATTGTTACTCCAAAAATATTGTTAGAAGAATTAATAAGTTATAAAGAAAAATATAATTTACCTTTGTTACCAAAAATTGAAAATATATATATGTATTATAAAATAACAAACTTACAAGTAATGTTTCACAATAAAATAATTATATTTGTATTAAAAGTACCACTTGTAAATAAAATAAATTATAATATATATATCAATTAATATCATTATTAATAGAACATGAAAATAAATCAATATATTCATACATAGAACCTAAGCAAAATTATTTATTAATATCTGAAACAAAATCACAGTATTCCTTAGCACAAGATTTATCAAATTGCTTTGAATTCTACAAACGAAGTTTCATCTGTAAAAATATTCATACAAAACAAAGAACAGAACATCCTACTTGTGAAATTCAATTATTATCACCGCATATTACACAAATTCCTGAAGATTGTAATACAAAAACAATTAAAGCATCCATTGAAATTTGGCAATATATTAATAATAATAAATGGATATATATTCTTCAAAAACCAGAAACTTTAACATTAATTTGCGATAAAGATAATAAACCTAATGCTGTTTTTCAAGATGTTGTACTCCAACATACAGGAATAATACAATTGCAAGAAAAATGTCGAGGATACACTGACAGTTATATACTAGAAACAACAGATTTTAAATCTCCAAATATAACTTACTATATACCATCAGTAAATATTATTGATGATGAATGTTGTATATTAAATGAAAAATTAAGTTCTTAAATGATGTTCAACTTAATCCAATACGTTTAACTAATATTGATTTAACAGAATTAAAATATGCAGACAAGAAATTAAATCAATTTGAAGATATATTATCAAATCAAATTAATAAACCATTTATAGTAACATATACAAAATGGTACAACATTTTACTTGCCATAATTGTTCTGATATTAATTCTATTTTGTTGCATTTATTGCGGATGCTGTAAATGTTTGAAATTCAAAAAACACTATAAAGAGGAAAATGACAGAAAAAATTCAATAATCAGGAATTTTGTTAATTGTTGTTTCCACACAAATCAAAGAGAACATAGAAATCGAAATAGAAACGAACTTATCATATATGATCCAAGAAGAGAAATAACAGAAATGAAAACTATGGTCAATTACGAAGAAGATGAAGATATAATATCAGATATTAATCGATCCTCAAGAAATAATTATCAAAGTCCAAGAACTTAAGAAGAAGTAACGTACCTATTTAATAAAGAAAAATAAATACAATCATCAGAGCCAAAGCTTTATTTATTTGGTAAAATAATTCTCAATAATTATATTGAGAAGTGCAAAATTCAAGAATAATTAAATAAGAAATTACTAATTCCACATCAAGTTCAATAATCAATAAATTGAAGCTATTTCATTTCATACCTTCAATCTCAACGAGGGAGGTGTCATATAACCATCATACAATAGAATAATAGTATTAGTTATTATATATTATATATGTTATGTACATATATTTATGACAAGAGTATTCTAAATTATTCCATATTTATAAATAAGCAATATTCTATATTATTCTAAGAATAAAATATAATGGTTATTATATGAATATGCTTACATAAATTGTTTATATTATAATTATGAATTGTTTATATTAAAGTTGGTTATTGTATAAAGCATATTCATATTGTTTATGTTACATGAGTTGTTTACTAGAATTCCATTTCGCGTAACTGTAAATAAGGATGCGCAGCTGTACATAAATTATGCTGATCTTAGCATAATTTCTAATTAATAGAATATTCTAAAAAAGTAAACAACGCACGTAAACATAAATACGGAAAGTTAATGGAGTTCGACTGAAAAGTATAAAATCGGACTCGGTAAACAAGATTAAGACAGTTATTTACAAGCATCCATTTGTACAAGATCTAAATAAATAAATAAAAGGAATAAATTATTAAATACAAGTGTGTAAAGTATTTTGTTTTGCTCAAGTGGAATAAAAGTTGTTCACTTAAAAGTGAGAATACAACAATACCAAGAAATGTTCTAACTTTAGAAGTTCTTGAATTATTCAAGAAAATTGATAAATTATAAATATTTGCGAACTCGGTAATAAAAGAAAAAAATTTCTTCAGATAATTACGTATACATTTTCATATAAAGTAAAAATAAAAAAAATCATTAATACACTTGGAAAAAATATATAATCATATATTTTTCATGCTAAATATAAATATTATTCATTTTTCTTCTAGTGTAATTTCTTTTATTAAATAAAGTACTGTTTAGGAAAATTGTTAGTTAAGCACTTAGCAGTGACACTTAGGAATAAAAAATAATAATAAAGGAAATAATAATATAGGGAAATACTAATATAGGGAAATTTTGGAAGGTATGTTTATTAGATAGGTTGAAGTATAAGATAAGGGAATTTAGTAAAGATTCTAGGGTTAATAAAGATTCTAGGGTTAGTTTTGTAAGGAAATTTAGTAAAGATTCTATGGTTAGTTTTGTAAGGAAATTTAGTATAGATTCTAGGGTAAAATAGATTTTTTTAGTTTTGTGGAATAAAAATTTTGTTTAGCCAAGATTCTAGGGCAAAATTAACATTTTTAGATTCTATATATTAACTATTAACAGTTTAAGTTTTTATATTTTTTTTTATATACAAAAAAAAAAAAATATATTACGATAAAATTTTAAATTTTTGATATAGAAATATATTATGATAGTATCAAGCTAGGGCTTAAATACATTTTAGGTTTTGTTCAGGTTACTTTTCAGAAAAGTTTTTAAATTAAGCTACTTTTCAGAAAACATTTTTACTACTTTTTTCGGAAATATTTTATTATACAGTAATGAAGTATCATAAAAATCCTTAATGAGGAGTTGCAGAAATTACAAGACTTCAAGAAAACACCAAAAGGACAATTTCAAGAAAATACCAAAACGGACATACAGTTCAAGATATATCCTTAGTAAACTTACGTATATTGCGAAGAATAGGAAGAACTTTTCAAGAGCGTGGAATATACTTTATAGAGAAAACAATGATCACGCTTTACACTATAAAGAGCGATACGAAGAATTGTATAAAGAAGTAAAAGCAGTTTTAGATAGAAGTTCAACAGAAACTTTAGCAACTCTAGAAGAGGAGGAGGAATCTGAATTAGAAACAGGAAGCGACACTGAAGAGGATATCAAAGAAATACAAATTAACATAAACGAAGAAATCACAATAATCGAAATATTACTTTTTGATTATGGAGTAGCTCAAAAGCTACCTACGTTATTAATAGAGAAACAAGAAACTCGTGAAGAGAAAATTCGAGATTTTCTTAATAGCGTAGAATTTTACTACGACACTTTGAAATCAGAGGATAAACCTACTTTAATAAAAATTTTAATAAAATGCAAAATTCAAGGTAAAGCATTAACAGAATTGGGCAACATAGAAGCCACAACATTTATTGAATTAAAAACATTATTAAAAACCAAATGTGGTTGTAAGGGCACAATAGAAATTATTCAAACAAAATTGAATAACAGTCGACAGGGAAATAAACCAATGAGAGAATTTGTGAATGATATAGAAAGTTTGATTTCACGCATGACTGAATTAGAAGTTCAAGCACAAAATGAAACAGCCAGACCAACATTAACAGCAGCTAACAACCGTAGAGGTTTAGCTTTTATAAAAAAAGGAGTAAATGATAGATATAAGATTGTATTAGACAGTGCTCGACACACAGCGTTCAAGTTTGCTATACAACATCTATTAGAACTTGATCTTAGTACAAGCGAAGTAGTAAGGTACATGGAACCAAACAGATATAATAATAATAATAATCGAAATGCAAACCAAAGCAACTATAACTCGAGATCAAATAATCCTAGAGGAGGATACAACAATTATAACAATCGAAGTAACAATAATTATAATAATAATAATAATTACAATAACAATAATAATTATAATAATAATAACAATAATCATCGTATGAATAATAATTACAATAATACTAGATATAATAATAACAACAACTCATATAGAAATAATAATAATAGAACTAATAATAATAATAACAATAATATGAATTATAGAAATAATAACATAAATAATAATAATAACAGGAATAACAACCAAAATTTTAATAGTAATAGAAACTTTACAGGATATAATAACCAAAACTATAATAACGCTAATAATAATTCAAATAATAATAGAAACTACATAGGAAACAGAGGACAAATTTCAAACACCAGAACACCAGATACAAAGGTCTTAAACTCAAGAATTCTAGCTATCATCGAGGGAAACGAACAACCCACCGAGGGGGAAGCCAACCCATCGGTAGGGGATTACACCAATTAGGCGATGAAGTAATTCTTACAGCAAATATTTCAAATGGACTATACGTAGACATTGAAATAAATAACAAAATATTTTACAAGACAACGACATAAATAAAAATAACGTTACGACAAATTCATGGTATTTCAGAACACCTCAAGACGTTAGGCACTTGTAGTAAAAAATTAAATTTTCAATCAATAAACATTGATTATATTGTTCATGTTGTTCAAAATGACTTTCCCGTACCGGTAGATGGTATTTTGGGAGCAAATTTCTTAACAGATTATCAGGCCAAAATAAATTTGGAAAAATTTATTCTTGATATTACTATAAATAATGAACAAATAATTTTGCCAATAATAAGTAAACAGAATTTTAATTACAATAGCATCACGGAGTGAAGCTACTTTTTGGATAAATACGGAAATAAATGATACACGCATATTCCATCAAACGGAATTATGTGAGGGAGTTTTCATGGCTGGATCTATATCCAAGGCCATAAATGGTAAACTACCAATTAAAATATTAAATACAAGAGAAAGTGAGGTTAAATTAAACTGGATTGAACCAGAATCACATAGTCTAAACGACCATTATATTTTAAAATACGAGTTGTCAAAAGAAAAATCGACAAAACGAGTTGAGAAATTATTAAAAGAACTAAACTATGACACATTAAATAATGAGGAAAAAACTAGTGTAGAAAATATATGCACAAAATTTAATGACATTTTTCATTTAGACGGAGACGAATTAACAGTAACGCATATAGGTTCCGCAGAAATTAAAATAAAGGACGGAATAAAACCAACATATGTAAAACCATACAGAATACCACATTCACAAAAAAAAGGACATTCAAGATGAAGTGCAAAAAATGCTAGATAGCAAAATAGCAGAACCATCAGCATGGAATTCGCCAGTACTAATTGTACCAAAAAAGAAAGATCCTGTCACAGGATTGCAAAAATTTAGAATGGATATCGATTATCGTAAAGTAAATGACAACATAGAGGATGATAAGTCCCCACTACCAAATATTACAGACATTTACGATATGGTAGGAGTAGCAAAATATTTTTCTTGCATAGATCTTAGTCAAGGATACTACCAAATGGAATTAGACAAAGACAGTAGAGCATGTACTGCATTCTCAACAGAAAACGGGCAGTTTCAACTAACAAGATTACCAATGGGACTGAAAATATCACCTAGTGCATTTTCGCGTACGATGTCAGTAGCAATGTCAGGATTGACATACTCAAGATGTTTTGTATATCTTGATGACTTAATAATTTTCGGAAACAGTTTAGAAGCTCATAACAAAAATTTAATTGACGTATTTCAAAGACTTAGAGAAGTAAATTTAAAGATACATCCTGGAAAATGTAGTTTTCTAAGGAAGGAAGTTTTATATTTAGGACATATTATTTCGGAGAATGGCATTTTGCCTGATCCATCAAAATCAAACACAATTAAAGATTTTCCACAACCTACAAATGCTGATGAAGTCAGAAGATTTGTAGCGTTTGCCAATTATTATAGAAAATTCAAAACAAATTTCGTTTCAATTACCATACCACTAAATAAATTGTTAAAAAAAGACGTTACATTTACAAAAGACTGTGTAGAAGCTTTCGAAACTATTAAGGAGATTTTAATAAGTCCAAAAGTTCTACAATTCCCAAATTTTTAAAAAGAATTTATATTAAGAACGGACGCATCAGGTTTCGCTCTAGGAGCAGTACTTTCAAATTACTAGCATACGCTAGTAAAACTTTAAATAATGCAGAAAAGAATTATAGTACTATAGAGAAAGAATTGTTGGCTATTGTGTGGAGTATTAAACATTATAGACCATATCTATTCGGGCGAAGATTTAAAATTTTAAATGACTATAGACCATTAGTATATTTATGTTCATGGAAAGAACCATCATCAAGACTGACTAAATTTCGATTACTATTAGAGGAATACAATTTCTATGTGGAATATTCTCCAAGAAAAGAGAATTGCAGATGCATTAAGTAGAATAAAAATAACATCGGATGATCTCAAAATCTTACTTATAGCGATAACTACAAGATCAAAAACCAAAAATCAAAATTTGACAAATATAGAAGATAATTCACAAAAACCAACTAACAAAATTATACAGGAATTATTAAAACCACCACCAGCAGGATTAAAACTCGTTGAGTTAAAAATAGTAGATATATTAGAAGATGAATTTGAAAAATGGAAAGGAGACATCATTTTAGGTCCAAATAAGATTTTGGCATATATTAAAGATAAAAATTGTTTGTTAATGGTTAAACCAAAAGATAGCACTATTGACCAAACTACAGCATTTCGCAGTTTGTTGGAGAGGGATGTGCAGAAAATCACTGGTCCATTAAAGATTAAGGAAATTTATATAACTAAAGGAGAATTATTGAAATTATCAGACAGCCGTCGACAGAATAATGTAAATAATATGAAGAAAAAATTGAAGGCGATATTTAAGGGAATGAAATTAAAAATAAACATATGAGAGATTTAATAAAAATAACAGATGGTGGGATGAAAAAGCTATTACTCTATGATTTCCACATATTACCGACAAGTGGACACGCTGGAATAAATCGTATGATCAAGAACATCAAAAGTAAATATTATTGGACGGGATTACAGGAAGATGTAACAACATTTGTAAAACATTGTGAGACATGTCAGAAAAATAAACATATGAATGTCAGGAAACAACCAATGACTATAACATCAACAAGTGAGACAAGTTTTGAAAAAAATTATGTAGATTTAGTAGGACCATTAGACGAAACGGAAGATGGCTATAAATACATTTTAACCATACAGGATGAGCTTACTAAATTTTTAGAAAGTATACCACATAAAAACAAGGAAGCAAATACCGTAGCAAAAGGACTCGTTGAAAGCTATATATTAAAATATGGAGTACCGAAGAAGATCTCATCAGATCAAGGCACGGAATTTATGAGCAATGTTTTTAAGGACGCGTGTAAAATGCTAAAAATAGAACAAATGTTTTCCACAGCATACCACCACGAGAGTATAGGAGCATTAGAAAATTCACATAAAGTATTAGGAGCTTATCTTAGATCGTATGTAGCAGAAAAACATTCTGATTGGAATGATTGGTTACCATACTACACTTTTTGTTACAATACATCAGTACATTCTGAGACAGAATACACACCATACGAACTAGTATACGGAAAGCAGTGCAAATTACCTTCTAATTTAATAAAAGACGTACAACCAGTATATAATTATGAAGATTATAATACAGACTTGAAAAACAAATTGCAGATAGCACATAGAGATGCTAGAGAAAGTTTAGGAAAAAAGAAACTAGAGAGAAAAATTAGATTTGATAGAGAAAATAAAGTAAAAGATAGTACTTACGAGATAGGAAGTTTATCATTTATTAAGAAATGAGAATAAAAAAAAGTTAGATCCGATATATGTAGGCCCATATGAAGTAATAGAGAATAAAGGCGTAAATTGCGAAATTAGAACAGATAAAAAGAAGTTAGCCGTACATAAAAATAGATGAAAACCCTATTACGTTTATCTGATGATGATATCAGAAAACTAATAGATTGCCAAGGGGGAAGGGGACGCCTGCACACCCTAAAATAGAATATAGAATGAAATAGAATATAGAATAAAATAGAATATAGATTAAAATATAGTATAGATGAAGGGAAAAATAGAATATAGAATGATATATATATAAAAGAATAGAATATAGTATAGGTATATATAGTATAGTTCTCAACTAGAACTACATTAGAGGATATCATTAAATAAAATTGAATAAAGTATTTTAAAATTATATACTTGAGGAATATATGATATAAACCATAAGAGAAATGTGAAATGAATAAATGTTGAATGAAATACAGTATATATTGAAAAAAAAGTAATGAAAACAAAGATTTTGATAAGAAGTTAATTAAAAAAAAAAAAATTATATTTAAAAAAAAAAAATTTACATTATAAAAATAAAAGTTATATAAAAAAAAAATATATATATATAGGTAATGATTTAAAAAATAAGAAGTATATTAAGAAAGAAAATATATGTAAGAAAAATTTGAAAAATTAAATTGGAAATAAAGGATAAATAAAATTAATGATATCGTTTTGAAAAAAGAATAGTTATAATTAAAAAGAAATTTTTTTTTATTATGTACTGTTTTGAAATAAATAAAAAAAAAAAAAATTATGAAAAAAACAAATAAATAATTATAAAACAATTGTAACTCAAATAAGAAAATTATATGTAAAGAAAATTGTATCTAAAGAAAATTATATGTTAACACTAGAAAGTAGGAATTTACTTAGAGTACATTCCTCATTTTCCCGTAGGAAGGGTGGTGTGACATATGCCGCTAAACATATCATGAAAAATTTTCATCATATGTTTAGTGTAGGTATATTTATATTTTGGTTACAAAATATAAATATGAATATGAATACAAGCATACGAAACCCTAAATAATAAAAAAACACATACACTTGTGTGTGTTTATATATTTACCGATAATGTATAACAAAATATCCTAATACTAACTTGTTATAGTCAAAATATTTCGGTAATTGACCTAAACATTCTTAATATTGGAATTCCTAAGAATTTCAATATTATATATAAATTGCTAGTGTTAGCAAATAATTAGTAATAGAATATTAAGGAATTTTTATTTGTATTAGTAAATTTTAGGGTATAAAAGAAAGCAATCGAAACTTAATAAAGTTACTTTAATTCCAAAGTCAAGGCCTGTAGTTTCATTTGAAATATATCTGCTATTCGCTAAACTATTCAAATAAACTACTCTTCCCTCACTCCAAATGAGATCGGCCTAAAAGCTACAAACTCATTAGTGACCAGCGGCTATTAGAGCTAAGGTTCTGGAGCGGATAATATATCTATAGATAGGAATCATCAGTTGTATATATTTATGCTATAGGAGCATAATATATGTACTCACCGAAGTAAACACTGTTGCACCTGGACCACCGTTGGATGGAACGATTCGAGCAGACGCCCACCCAACTTCACAAAAGTATAGGATAAGAAAATTTAGCCGAGATTCTAGAATTTTTTTTAGTTTTCTGGAACTAAAAATTTTAGTCGAGATCCCGAGGTTAAAATAAATTTACAATTTTTTTTTGCTAGGGTAGAGTAGTCAGTTCTAAAGTGTTTGGTGATAAATGCGCACACGAAAATTGCGCACAGACATATATGCGCACACAAAAAATACGCACACGGAAAAATGCGCACACAGAAAAATGCGCACACTGAAATATGCGCACATAGAAAAAAGCGCACATAGAAAAAAGCGCACACAGAAAAATGCGCACACAGCAAAACGCGTACACGGAAAACTAGGAAAGATTGCTAGGATTTGTAGCTAAATAAAATTATTTAATTAAGAAAATATTTTAATAGATTATTGAATAATTTAAAAAATAATTTATATTAAAAAATTTAAAATCTCGCTTTACTATTTGGTAATTCTAATTTCTAATCCTTTGTGACAAAGTAGAAAAAAAGTATAAAGTCAGTTAATATTTCTGCATTGAATGTTTGAACAATTGATCCAGTAATTGTGGATAATAAACTCCAGCGATAGAAGATAGAAGAATAACAGACAAAATATGGTTAAATAATGCTTTAAAAAGAAGACTTTATTTTGGTTATAAAATTTTACGACAAAGTCATTTATTTTCACTATTTTAATTATTAATTTTTACATTTATATATTTAAATTAACTTATAAAATGTAACTTAATATTATGTGCATATATTAATTTTTTTTTATTAATTATTGCAAATTTTTGCAAATATCTCATTTTATTGTCAACCCGGCTATAATTTTGCACAGCATTTAAAACAGATGTATACAAATTTTCGTACCTTCTGTTTTTAATTTTCTGCCTACCAGTTTCGGCGTTAGCTACCGTTAAACGATGGTATGTCGCGTTGTAAGCCATCCAATAAAAACCATATACTGGGATGGCTGCAATGAAATAAAGAATTCAGAACATTGTGGAAACCTTCGCAGCAATTCGTTGTTTTTGGAGTTCTCTCCAAAACTGTATCGTAATGGTTCCACAATGCTATAGGAAATTGTGCATTCCTTCCAACCGCACCTTCAATATAAGTTGAATAAAAGTAATTAAGTACTTCTAGTATAACTATTTTTTTCAGGAAATGTTGCAGTCCGTTCATTAAACACAATTTTCACTTCAGTTGGTGGAACAAATGATAATGCTGCCAATGATTTAAATTTTTACTTTCCAGGTCTGACTCAAATGTTGTCTTCAGACCAACAGAGTTAATTTTACTAATAAGACTCTGTGTTAAATGAAAATAACCAGGGATGTAATAACTTTTCGAAAAGTTATGTTATTCGATAACGTTATTTTAAATGTTGATTCGTTACATGACGTTATAAATAACCTTACAAATTTTTAACGTTAGTTATATAACGTTAAATAACGTTTTTTTATAGCAGACCATAGATATAATTTTGGGAGCATTTGTATTTATATTTTGTACAGTATTGTGTAGTTGTATAGATTTGCATAAATAAATAAAACAAAAAAACACAAATATATTCATTTACTATATTTATTAATGAAATATTTATTCATTTTCATCTACTATTAAACTTAAACATAATTAAAAAATAACTAAAAATCACATCCAATATTAAAATTAAAAAACAAAGTTTTTTATCTGCGCTTTAGGGATGAAACATTATAGAACACAAAGCGGCATATTTCCGTTCCGTTGCGTCAGGTAAAAATATATATATTTCTGTTGCGTTGCGTCAGGTAACAATATATTATATATTTATATATAATAAAATCCGATATTTGGTAAGTGTAAATAAACTAAAATAACTTTATGGAATAACGTATACGAATCGTTATTCGTTACTGTTATGTTACAGTACGTTATAAAGATAAATGTTACGTTATTAGAAAAAAGGAGAAATTTAAACGTTATTTAAACGTTATCGGGTATTGTTACGTTACGTTTTACATCCCTGAAAATAACATCCTTTTACCTCTGCTAAAGAAAAATATTTTCTGGTGAGATATTTGGCAATAATATTTTTAAAATGTTGAACATCTTATTATATGTTGCTCTTGTTTTTTCCTGTAATAGAAAATATATACATGGTGGATAAGAGTTTCCAACCTGTGCATGCCATGTATATAGTTGATAAAACATTTTTGGAACTTATCAAAAGTTCCATCACCAAATATTATTTAGTTATAAAGTTTTAATTAGTGAAGCAAAAATTTAAATAGGTTAGTATTATATTTCATTTCAATTATTTTTTCGTTGAATAATTTACTAATATTTTTTTTAAAATTTTGTTTAGGTTAAATATTACGATGGAATACTCTGTGACACAAAGAGGACATCAAGTATTAATTTACAAAGGATTTGAGTTTATACAATTCCGCGAAATAAGTGGAATAGTAACATTGAGATGCAGGAAAAATCGATCATCAAAATGTCACTTTGTCATGAAGACAACATAGTAAAAGAACCAACAGAGCATTGCTATGATTCTTGTCCTCAAAAAGTTTAAGTTAATGCAGCTAAAAGAAAAATGTAGGAGGCAATGAGAGCGGTTAGTGCAACACCACGAAATGTAATGGGTAGTGATTTGACCGATGTCAACACTGAAGCATTGGCGTATATGCCAAAGAAGACATCATTAATTTCTATTATTTTTTATTCTTTCCTAGTCCGATTTTTTCTGTAGAAATATTTAACTGACTTTTATACCTTTTTTCTACCTTGGCACAAAGTATTAGAATTATCAAAGAGAAAAGCGAAATTTTCAATTTTTTAATATAAATTATTTTTTAAATTATTCAATAATATATTTAATTTTGAAAAGAAAAATATTTTCTTAATTAAATAATTTTATTTAGCTGCAATTCCTAGCAATCTTTCCTAGTGCGCATTTTTCCGTGTGCGCTTTTTGTTGTGTGCACATTTTTCTGTGTGCGCTTTTTTCTGTGTGCGTATATTTCTGTGTGCGCATTTTTCTGTGTGCGCATTTTTCTGTGTGCGCATTTTTCTGTGTGCGCATTTTTCCGTGTGCGCATAATGTCTACGTTGATTGGTAGATTAATTACCGGACTTCCCGTGTCCTGGATACTGAACGCTTTCGCTTTTTATAAATATTGCAGTAAGTTTAATATTACTTTTTTAAAAAAAAAAAATAATCTAATAAATTTAATATTACAGAAATAGACCTGCAAAGCACATCATACATTCAACCATCTAGCTCTCCGGAACCTCCGTCCTCTACCCAGCTTCGATCTTCCAAACTTATTCCTACTAATGTTATTAACACAAATCTTAAAAAATCCCCTATTACTAACAAAAATCCTAATAAAACTAATAAAATATATTCTAATACTAATAAAAAAACTCCTAATAATAACAAAAATCCTACTAAAAAATATCCTAATACTAACAAAAATTCTACTAATCAAGATCCTAATTCTAGTTTACTTCCGGCTGTTAGAAAGTGTCGAATGCAGCCAACTAAAAGTAACACATATGGTACATTGTACAAATGTCCCAGCTGTGATTATAAAACATCAGAATTACGCAAAATTAATAGGCACCTGGAAACATATCTAGCGATCAAAGCCTACAAGTGCCATGTTTGCGAGCGGCGTTTTGCTAGAAAAGAAATGATATCGTTTAAAAACAAAAATTACTTTTTTTTTTACAATTTTATAGGTACCTTATTTTTCTCTACAAATTTGCTGGCACTACAATTACTTATCTTTTCATAATTTTACTGTATCAACTAAATATTATCACTTAAAAAAATTAAGTTGTACCAAAAAAATAAATTATTTTTGTAAGTAGTATATACAAAAAAAAATGAATTATTGAGAAAACAATAATATGTGATGTTGGATGGGGTCTGGTTGAATTGTTCCATCCAACGGTAGTCCAGGTGCAACAGTGCTTACTTCGATGAGTATATATATTATGCTCCTATAGCATAAATATATAGAACTGATGATTCCTATCTATAGATGTATTATCCGCTCCAGAACCTTAGCCCTAATGGCCGCTGGTTACTAATGAGTTTGTAGCTTTTTAGGCCGATCTCTTTTGGAGTGAGGAAAGAGTAGTTTATTTGAATAGTTTAGCGAATAGCAGATATATTTCAAATGAAACTACAGGTTTTGACTTTGGAATTAAAGTAACTTTATTTAATTTCGATTGTTTTCTTTTATACCCTAAAATTTACTAATACAAATATAAATTTCTTAATATTCTATTACTAATTATTTGCTAACACTAGCAATTTATATATAATATTGAAATTCTTAGGAATTCCAATATTAAGAATGTTTAGGTCAATTACCGAAATATTTTGACTATAACAAGTTAGTATTAGGATATTTTGTTATACATTATCGGTAAATATATAAACACACACAAGTGTATGTGTTTTTTTATTATTTAGGGTTTCGTATGCTTGTATTCATATTCATATTTATATTTTGTAACCAAAATATAATACTGACCTACACTAAACACATGATGAAAATTTTTCATGATATGTTTAGCGGCATATGTCACACCACCCTTCCTACGGGAAAAGGAGGAATGTACCCTAAGTAAATTCCTACTTTCTAGTGTTAACATATAATTTTCTTTAGATACAATTTTCTTTACATATAATTTTCTTATTTTAGCTTCAATTGTTTTATAATTATTTATTTGGGGTTTTTTTTTTAAATTTAATTATATATATATTTTTTTTCAAAACGATACATCATTAATTTAATTTATCCTTTATTTTATATTCAATATAATTCTTCAAATTTTTCTTACATATATTTTCTTTCTCAATATAATTCTTATTTTTAAATTATTTCCTACATATTTCTATATAACTTTTATTTTTATAATGTATTTTTTTTTTTTTTTTTTTTTATTAAATTTTTTTTTTTTAATATAATTTTTTTTTTATAAAATCTCTGTTTTCATTATTTTTTTTTTCAATATATAGTTATTCATTTCACATTTCTCTTATGGTTTTATATCATATATTCCTCAAGTATATAATTTTAAAATACTTTTTTCAATTTTATTTAATGATATCCTACTCCTAATTGATTATCATTAGAAACATTACTAGATACAACTTTTTATATACTCTAATATAGTTCTAGTTGAGAACTATATTATATATACCTATACTATATTTTATTCTTTTATATGTATATATCATTCTATATTCTATTTTTCCCTTCATCTATACTATATTTTATTCTATATTCTATTTTGCCATTTATCTATACTATATTTTATTCTATATTCTATTTTAGGAAGTCCAGGCGTCCCGTTCCCCTTGGTAATCTATTAGTTTTCTGATATCATCATCAGATGAACGTAATAGGGTTTTAGTCTATTTTTATGTACAGTAAACTTCTTTTTATCTGTTCTAATTTCGCAATTTACGCCTTTATTCTCTATTACTTCATATGGGCCTACATATATCGGATCTAATTTTTTTCTATTCTCATTTCTTAATAAAACTAAACTTCCTATCTCGTAAGTTCTATCTTTTACTTTATTTTCTCTATCAAATCTAATTTTTCTCTCTAGTTTCTGTTTTCCTAAAATTTCTCTAGCATCTCTATGTGCCATCTGTAATTTTTTTTTCAAGTCTGTGTTATAATCTTCATAACTATATACTGGTTGTACGACTTTTGTTAAATTAGAAGGTAATTTGCACTGCTTTCCGTATACTAGTTCGTATGGTGTGTATTCTGTCTCAGAATGTACTGATGTATCGTAACAAAAAGTGTAGTATGGTAACCAATCATTCCAATTAGAATGTTTTTCTGCTACATACGATCCAAGATAAGCTCCTAATACTTTATGCGAATTTTCTAATGCTCCTATACTCTCGTGATGATATGCTGTGGAAAACATTTGTTCTATTTTTAGCATTTTACACGCGTCCCTAAAAACATTGCTCATAATTTCCGTTCCTTGATCTGATGCAATTTTCTTCGGTACTCCATATTTTAATATATAGTGTTCAACGATTCCTTTTGCTACGGTATTTGCTTCCTTGTTTTTAAGTGGTATATTTTCTAAAAATTTAGTAAGCTCATCCTGTATGGTTAAAATGTATTTATAACCATCTTCCGTGTCGTCTAATGGTCCTACTAAATCTACATAATTTTTTTCAAAACTTGTCTCACTTGTTGATGTTATAGTCATTGGTTGTTTCCTGACATTCATATGTTTATTTTTCTGATATGTCACACAATGTTTTACAAATGTTGTTACATCTTCCTGTAGTCCCGTCCAATAATATTTACTTTTGATGTTCTTGATCATACGATTTATTCCAGCGTGTCCACTTGTCGGTAATATATGGAAATCATAGAGTAATAGCTTTTTCATCCCACCATCTGTTATTTTTATTAAATCTCTCATATGTTTATTTTTAATTTCATTCCCTTAAATATCGCCTTCAATTTTTTCTTCATATTATTTACATTATTCTATCGACGGCCGTCTGATAATTTCAATAATTCTCCTTAAGTTATATAAATTTCATTAATCTTTAATGGACCAGTGATTTTCTGCACATCCCTCTCCAACAATCTGCCGAATGTTGTAGTTTGGTCAATAGTGCTATCTTTTGGTTTAACCATTAACAAACAATTTTTATCTTTAATATATGCCAAAATCTTATTTGGACCTAAAATGATGTCTCCTTTCCATTTTTCAAATTCATCTTCTAATATATCTACTATTTTTAACTCAACGAGTTTTAATCCTGCTGGTGGTGGTTTTAATAATTCCTGTATAATTTTGTTAGTTGGTTTTTGTGTATTATCTTCTATATTTGTCATATTTTGATTTTTGGTTTTTGATCTTGTAGTTATCGCTATAAGTAAGATTTTGAGATCATCCGAAGTTATTTTTATTCTACTTAATGCATCTGCTGTGCAGTTCTCTTTTCCTGGAGAATATTCCACATAGAAATTGTATTCCTCTAACAGTAATCCAAATTTAGGCAGTCTTGATGATGGTTCTTTCAATGAAAATAAATATACTAGTGGTCTATGGTCAGTTAAAATTTTAAATCGTCGCCCGAATAGATATGGTCTATAATGTTTAATACTCCACACAATAGCCAACAATTCTTTCTCTATAGTACTATAATTCTTTTCTGCATTATTTAAAGTTTTACTTGCGTATGCTATAGGTCTGTCATCGTTATTTGAAAGTACTGCTCCTAGAGCGAAACCTGATGCGTCCGTTTGAAATTCTTCTTCAAAATTTGGAAATTGTAAAACTTTTGGACTTATTAAAATTTCCTTAATAGTTTGAAAAGCTTCTATACAGTCTTTTGTAAAATTAAATGTAACGTCTTTTTTTAACAATTTATTTAGTGGTATGGTAATTGAAACGAAATTTGGTATGAATTTTCTATAATAATTGGCAAACGCTACAAATCTTCTGACTTCATCAGCATTTGTAGGTTGCGGAAAATCTTTAATTGTGTTTGATTTTGATGGATCAGGCAAAATGCCATTCTCCGAAATAATATGTCCTAAATATAAAACTTCCTTCCTTAGAAAACTACATTTTCCAGGATGTATCTTTAAATTTACTTCTCTAAGTCTTTGAAATACGTCAATTAAATTTTTGTTATGAACTTCTAAACTGTTTCCGAAAATTATTAAGTCATCAAGATATACAAAACATCTTGAGTATGTCAATCCTGACATTGCTACTGACATCGTACGCGAAAATGAACTAGGTGATATTTTCAGTCCCATTGGTAATCTTGTTGTTTGAAAATGCCCGTTTTCTATTGAGAATTCTGTACATGCTCTACTGTCTTTGTCTAATTCCATTTGGTAATATCCTTGACTAAGATCTATGCATGAAAAATATTTTGCTCCTCCTACCATATCGTAAATGTCTGTAATATTTGGTAGTGGAAACTTATCATCCTCTATGTTGTCATTTACTTTACGATAATCGATAACCATTCTAAATTTTTGCAATCCTGTGACAGGATCTTTCTTTTTCTGGTACAATTAGTACTGGTGAATTCCATGCTGATACTGATGGTTCTGCTATCTTGCTATCTAGCATTTTTTGCACTTCATCTTGAATATCCTTTTTTTGTGAGTGTGGTATTCTGTATGGTTTTACATATGTTGGTTTTATTCCGTCCTTTATTTTAATTTCTGCGGAACCTATATGCGTTACTGTTAATTCGTCTCCGTCTAAATGAAAAATGTCATTAAATTTTGTGCATATATTTTCTACACAAGTTTTTTCCTCATTATTTAATGTGTCATAGTTTAGTTCTTTTAATAATTTCTCAACTCGTTTTGTCGATTTTTCTTTTGACAACTCGTATTTCCAAACTTAAGAGCTTCGATCTTCCAAACTTATTCCTACTAATGTTATTAACACAAATCTTAAAAAATCCCCTATTACTAACAAAAATCCTAATAAAACTAATAAAATATATTCTAATACTAATAAAAAAACTCCTAATAATAACAAAAATCCTACTAAAAAATATCCTAATACTAACAAAAATTCTACTAATCAAGATCCTAATTCTAGTTTACTTCCGGCTGTTAGAAAGTGTCGAATGCAGCCAACTAAAAGTAACACATATGGTACATTGTACAAATGTCCCAGCTGTGATTATAAAACATCAGAATTACGCAAAATTAATAGGCACCTGGAAACATATCTAGCGATCAAAGCCTACAAGTGCCATGTTTGCGAGCGGCGTTTTGCTAGAAAAGAAATGATATCGTTTAAAAACAAAAATTACTTTTTTTTTTACAATTTTATAGGTACCTTATTTTTCTCTACAAATTTGCTGGCACTACAATTACTTATCTTTTCATAATTTTACTGTATCAACTAAATATTATCACTTAAAAAAATTAAGTTGTACCAAAAAAATAAATTATTTTTGTAAGTAGTATATACAAAAAAAAATGAATTATTGAGAAAACAATAATATGTGATGTTGGATGGGGTCTGGTTGAATTGTTCCATCCAACGGTAGTCCAGGTGCAACAGTGCTTACTTCGATGAGTATATATATTATGCTCCTATAGCATAAATATATAGAACTGATGATTCCTATCTATAGATGTATTATCCGCTCCAGAACCTTAGCCCTAATGGCCGCTGGTTACTAATGAGTTTGTAGCTTTTTAGGCCGATCTCTTTTGGAGTGAGGAAAGAGTAGTTTATTTGAATAGTTTAGCGAATAGCAGATATATTTCAAATGAAACTACAGGTTTTGACTTTGGAATTAAAGTAACTTCATTTAATTTCGATTGTTTTCTTTTATACCCTAAAATTTACTAATACAAATATAAATTTCTTAATATTCTATTACTAATTATTTGCTAACACTAGCAATTTATATATAATATTGAAATTCTTAGGAATTCCAATATTAAGAATGTATAGGTCAATTACCGAAATATTTTGACTATAACAAGTTAGTATTAGGATATTTTGTTATACATTATCGGTAAATATATAAACACACACAAGTGTATGTGTTTTTTTATTATTTAGGGTTTCGTATGCTTGTATTCATATTCATATTTATATTTTGTAACCAAAATATAATACTGACCTACACTAAACACATGATGAAAATTTTTCATGATATGTTTAGCGGCATATGTCACACCACCCTTCCTACGGGAAAAGGAGGAATGTACCCTAAGTAAATTCCTACTTTCTAGTGTTAACATATAATTTTCTTTAGATACAATTTTCTTTACATATAATTTTCTTATTTTAGCTTCAATTGTTTTATAATTATTTATTTGGGGGTTTTTTTTTAAATTTAATTATATATATATTTTTTTTCAAAACGATACATCATTAATTTAATTTATCCTTTATTTTATATTCAATATAATTCTTCAAATTTTTCTTACATATATTTTCTTTCTCAATATAATTCTTATTTTTAAATTATTTCCTACATATTTCTATATAACTTTTATTTTTATAATGTATTTTTTTTTTTTTTTTTTTTATTAAATTTTTTTTTTTTAATATAATTTTTTTTTTATAAAATCTCTGTTTTCATTATTTTTTTTTTCAATATATAGTTATTCATTTCACATTTCTCTTATGGTTTTATATCATATATTCCTCAAGTATATAATTTTAAAATACTTTATTCAATTTTATTTAATGATATCCTACTCCTAATTGATTATCATTAGAAACATTACTAGATACAACTTTTTATATACTCTAATATAGTTCTAGTTGAGAACTATATTATATATACCTATACTATATTTTATTCTTTTATATGTATATATCATTCTATATTCTATTTTTCCCTTCATCTATACTATATTTTATTCTATATTCTATTTTGCCATTTATCTATACTATATTTTATTCTATATTCTATTTTAGGAAGTCCAGGCGTCCCGTTCCCCTTGGTAATCTATTAGTTTTCTGATATCATCATCAGATGAACGTAATAGGGTTTTAGTCTATTTTTATGTACAGTAAACTTCTTTTTATCTGTTCTAATTTCGCAATTTACGCCTTTATTCTCTATTACTTCATATGGGCCTACATATATCGGATCTAATTTTTTTCTATTCTCATTTCTTAATAAAACTAAACTTCCTATCTCGTAAGTTCTATCTTTTACTTTATTTTCTCTATCAAATCTAATTTTTCTCTCTAGTTTCTTTTTTCCTAAAATTTCTCTAGCATCTCTATGTGCCATCTGTAATTTTTTTTTCAAGTCTGTGTTATAATCTTCATAACTATATACTGGTTGTACGACTTTTGTTAAATTAGAAGGTAATTTGCACTGCTTTCCGTATACTAGTTCGTATGGTGTGTATTCTGTCTCAGAATGTACTGATGTATCGTAACAAAAAGTGTAGTATGGTAACCAATCATTCCAATTAGAATGTTTTTCTGCTACATACGATCCAAGATAAGCTCCTAATACTTTATGCGAATTTTCTAATGCTCCTATACTCTCGTGATGATATGCTGTGGAAAACATTTGTTCTATTTTTAGCATTTTACACGCGTCCCTAAAAACATTGCTCATAATTTCCGTTCCTTGATCTGATGCAATTTTCTTCGGTACTCCATATTTTAATATATAGTGTTCAACGATTCCTTTTGCTACGGTATTTGCTTCCTTGTTTTTAAGTGGTATATTTTCTAAAAATTTAGTAAGCTCATCCTGTATGGTTAAAATGTATTTATAACCATCTTCCGTGTCGTCTAATGGTCCTACTAAATCTACATAATTTTTTTCAAAACTTGTCTCACTTGTTGATGTTATAGTCATTGGTTGTTTCCTGACATTCATATGTTTATTTTTCTGATATGTCACACAATGTTTTACAAATGTTGTTACATCTTCCTGTAATCCCGTCCAATAATATTTACTTTTGATGTTCTTGATCATACGATTTATTCCAGCGTGTCCACTTGTCGGTAATATGTGGAAATCATAGAGTAATAGCTTTTTCATCCCACCATCTGTTATTTTTATTAAATCTCTCATATGTTTATTTTTAATTTCATTCCCTTAAATATCGCCTTCAATTTTTTCTTCATATTATTTACATTATTCTATCGACGGCCGTCTGATAATTTCAATAATTCTCCTTTAGTTATATAAATTTCATTAATCTTTAATGGACCAGTGATTTTCTGCACATCCCTCTCCAACAATCTGCCGAATGTTGTAGTTTGGTCAATAGTGCTATCTTTTGGTTTAACCATTAACAAACAATTTTTATCTTTAATATATGCCAAAATCTTATTTGGACCTAAAATGATGTCTCCTTTCCATTTTTCAAATTCATCTTCTAATATATCTACTATTTTTAACTCAATGAGTTTTAATCCTGCTGGTGGTGGTTTTAATAATTCCTGTATAATTTTGTCAGTTGGTTTTTGTGTATTATCTTCTATATTTGTCATATTTTGATTTTTGGTTTTTGATCTTGTAGTTATCGCTATAAGTAAGATTTTGAGATCATCTGATGTTATTTTTATTCTACTTAATGCATCTGCTGTGCAATTCTCTTTTCCTGGAGAATATTCCACATAGAAATTGTATTCCTCTAACAGTAATCCAAATTTAGGCAGTCTTGATGATGGTTCTTTCAATGAAAATAAATATACTAGTGGTCTATGGTCAGTTAAAATTTTAAATCGTCGCCCGAATAGATATGGTCTATAATGTTTAATACTCCACACAATAGCCAACAATTCTTTCTCTATAGTACTATAATTCTTTTCTGCATTATTTAAAGTTTTACTTGCGTATGCTATAGGTCTGTCATCGTTATTTGAAAGTACTGCTCCTAGAGCGAAACCTGATGCGTCCGTTTGAAATTCTTCTTCAAAATTTGGAAATTGTAAAACTTTTGGACTTATTAAAATTTCCTTAATAGTTTGAAAAGCTTCTATACAGTCTTTTGTAAAATTAAATGTAACGTCTTTTTTTAACAATTTATTTAGTGGTATGGTAATTGAAACGAAATTTGGTATGAATTTTCTATAATAATTGGCAAACGCTACAAATCTTCTGACTTCATCAGCATTTGTAGGTTGCGGAAAATCTTTAATTGTGTTTGATTTTGATGGATCAGGCAAAATGCCATTCTCCGAAATAATATGTCCTAAATATAAAACTTCCTTCCTTAGAAAACTACATTTTCCAGGATGTATCTTTAAATTTACTTCTCTAAGTCTTTGAAATACGTCAATTAAATTTTTGTTATGAACTTCTAAACTGTTTCCGAAAATTATTAAGTCATCAAGATATACAAAACATCTTGAGTATGTCAATCCTGACATTGCTACTGACATCGTACGCGAAAATGAACTAGGTGATATTTTCAGTCCCATTGGTAATCTTGTTGTTTGAAAATGCCCGTTTTCTATTGAGAATTCTGTACATGCTCTACTGTCTTTGTCTAATTCCATTTGGTAATATCCTTGACTAAGATCTATGCATGAAAAATATTTTGCTCCTCCTACCATATCGTAAATGTCTGTAATATTTGGTAGTGGAAACTTATCATCCTCTATGTTGTCATTTACTTTACGATAATCGATAACCATTCTAAATTTTTGCAATCCTGTGACAGGATCTTTCTTTTTCTGGTACAATTAGTACTGGTGAATTCCATGCTGATACTGATGGTTCTGCTATCTTGCTATCTAGCATTTTTTGCACTTCATCTTGAATATCCTTTTTTTGTGAGTGTGGTATTCTGTATGGTTTTACATATGTTGGTTTTATTCCGTCCTTTATTTTAATTTCTGCGGAACCTATATGCGTTACTGTTAATTCGTCTCCGTCTAAATGAAAAATGTCATTAAATTTTGTGCATATATTTTCTACACAAGTTTTTTCCTCATTATTTAATGTGTCATAGTTTAGTTCTTTTAATAATTTCTCAACTCGTTTTGTCGATTTTTCTTTTGACAACTCGTATTTTAAAATATAATGGTCGTTTAGACTATGTGCTTCTGGTTCAATCCAGTTTAATTTAACCTCACTTTCTCTTGTATTTAATATTTTAATTGGTAGTTTACCATTTATGGCCTTGGATATAGATCCAGCCATGAAAACTCCCTCACATAATTCCGTTTGATGGAATATGCGTGAATCATTTATTTCCGTATTTATCCAAAAAGTAGCTTCACTCCGTTATGCTATTGTAATTGTATTAAAATTCTGTTTACTTATTATTGGCAAAATTATTTGTTCATTATTTATAGTAATATCAAGAATAAATTTTTCCAAAATTATTTTGGCTTGATAATCTGTTAAAAAGTTTGCTCCCAAAATACCATCTACCGGTACGGGAAAGTCATTTTGAACAACATGAACAATATAATCAATGTTTGTTGATTGAAAATTTTATTTATTATCACAAGTGCCTAAGATTTTTAGATGTCCTGAAATACCATGAATTGTCGTAACGTTATTTTTATTTATGTCGTTGTCTTGTAAAATATGTTGTTTAACGGTGCAAACATATGCGCCCATATCTATTAAAAATGTTGCTATTTTGTTATTTATTTCAATGTCTACGTATAGCCCATTTGAAATATTTGCTGTAAGAATTACTTCATCGCCTAATTGGTGTAATCCCCTACCGATGGGTTGGCTTCCCCTCGGTGGGTTGTTCGTTTCCCTCGGTGATAGCTAGAATTCTTGAGTTTAATGCTTTTGTATCTGGTGTTCTGGTGTTTGGAATTTGTCGTCTGTTTCCTAGGTAATTTCTATTATTATTTGAATTATTATTAGTGTTATTATAATTTTGGTTATTATTATTATTATATCCTGTAAAGTTTCTGTTAAAATTTTGGTTGTTATTCCTGTTATTATTATTATTTATGTTATTACTTCTATAATTCGTATTATTGTTACTATTATTATTAGTTCTATTATTATTATTTCTGAATGAGTTGTTGTTATTATTATATCTATAATTGTTATTCATACGATGATTATTGTTATTATAATTATTATTATTATAATTATTATTACTTCGATTTTTATAATTGTTATAATTTTGATTATTCCTGTTGTAATTATTGTTATTATTATAATTATTATTTCGGTTGTTATTTTGAATATTTCTATTGTTATTATATCTGTTTGGTTCCATGTACCTTACTACTTCGCTCGTACTAGGATCAAGTTCTAATAAATGTTGTATAGCAGTTTTGAACTCTGTGTGTCGAGCACTGTCTAATATTATTTTATACCTATCGTTTAATCCTTTTTTTATAAATGCTAAACCACAACGGTTGTTAGCTGTTGTCAATGCTGGTCTTGCTGTTTCACTTTGTGCTTGAACTTCTAATTCAGTCATTCGTGAGATCAGGCTTTCTATGTCGTTTACAAACTCTCTCATCGGTTAGTTACCCTGTCTGTTAAATTTTGTTTGAATAATTTCAATAGTATCTTTACAACCACATTTGGTTTTTAATAATGTTTTTAATTCGATAAATGTTGTGGCTTCTATGTTGCCTAATTCTGTTAATGCTTTACCTTGAATTTTGCATTTTATTAAAAATTTTATTAAAGTAGCTTTATCCTCTGGTTTCAAAGTGTCGTGGTAAAATTCTACGCTATTAAGAAAATCTCGGATTTTTTCTTCACGAGTTTCTTGCTTTTCTATTAATAACGTAGGTAGCTTTTGAGCTACTCCATAATCAAAAAGTGACATTTCGACTGTTGTTATTTCTTCGTTGGCAATATGTTGTATATCCTGTTTTTCCGTTATATCTTCTTCCCTTTCCGCTTCTATTTCAGATTCCTCTTCCTCTTGTAGAGTTGTTAAAGCTTCTGTTGAGCTTCTGTCTTAAACTGCTTTTATTTCTTTATACAATTCCTCGTATCGTTCTTTATAGTGTAGTGCGAGATCATTGTCTTCGTTATACACTAAATTCCACGCTCTTGAAAAATTATTCTTATTTTTCGCAACATATACAAGTTTTCCAAGAATATACCTTGAACTGTATGTCCTTCTTGGGGTTTTCTTGAAATTCTTTAATAAGTCTTGCAATTTTTGAAGCTCCTCATTAAGAATTTTTATCATACTTCATTGTTGTATATAAAATATTCCTGAAAAATGTTACAAATGTTTGCTCAAAAGTAGCTTAAAAATAAAAAATGTCCAGAAAAGTACCTAGTATAAAAATAAAAAAAACTGGAAAAAGTAACTTAAATTACAAAAATTTCTGAAAAGTAACCTATATAAAAAAAACTACTATCAAGCTAGTATAAAAATTATGTATAAAAAAAAATGTCTTTCTATATATATAGAATCTTAAAATGTTAGTACAAAAATATAAAACTTAGAATGTTAATTTTACCCTAGGATCTTGGGTAAACAAATATTTTTAATTCCACAAAACTAAAAAAAAAACTAAATTTATTTTACCCTAGAATCTATGCTAAATTTCCTTACAAAACTATACCTTAGAATCTCTACTAAACCTATAAAAAAATTCTTAGTATTTTTACTTTATATGAAACGTATACGTAATTATCTGAAGAAATTTTTTTCTTTTATTACCGAGTTCTCAAATATTTTTAATTTATCAATTTTCTTGAATAATTCAAGAACTTCTAAAGTTGGAACATTTCTCGGTATAGCTAACTCGTTATTACTGAATGTTGCCCTTTTAGGGTTCAAGACTTTTTCTTTTATATTAGTAATATCAAAACCAGCCATAATAATTTTTTTTTAAATTTATTTTAACTAATTAGAAATAAGTTATACTGTGGCAATCGTAATCTGCCGTTTTATTTTTTCATTTAAATATTGTTTTGCCTTATAGAAAGCAAAACAAATCAAAATTACTAATGCTAAAATTATTATTATTAATTGAAAATTGGTATACGACCTTTTTCCAATATCCGTGTTGGTGGTAGTACCGCTATTATTGTTAAAAAGTATTTCTTCTTCCTTAGAAGATGAGCCACCCATTACCAAAGAATAATAAAACCCAAAAATGTCAAAACAATATCAAAAAAAAATTATTCAGTATTACTTACGCAACTTTATATATATATTATATATATTATTTAGAAAAATATTGAAAACAGATTTAAGATTCCTAATATTTTTCGAATTATTGAAAACAGATTTAAATTTTCAAATATTGAAAACAGATTTAAGATTCCTAATGTTTTTCGAATTATTGAAAACAGATTTAAATTTTTAGATTTGTTTACAACTGATAACTAAGTACTATTTTACAAATAAATTTTATTTTGGTGCAATAATTACACGTTATGTATATTCATAAGTGCTTATTGACCTTTTTCAGAAAATTTTTCAAAACATAAACAAAGTATTATATTTATGATATATAATTTTTTTTTTTAGAGTGTATCTAAGGAAGAAGATTGTCCCTTCTTTTTCTTTTTTAGAGAAATATATCTATTTATATTGTATCATATTGTATATTCTTTTTTTTTATTTATTTTTTCTAACTTATTACATTTTTAATAAAAACAAATAATTATTTGAATATAAACATAACTATTTGGAAATGTACATATATATGAAATGTTAAATTTTAAATTTTTTTTTTTATTATATATATATATAACTTTTAATATGTATAATATATAAGTATAATTATTTTTGTGTTATAGTTTTAAAAATTGTCTATTTTTTTTTCTTTTAATGCAATTATATACGTAATATAATTTTAGATTTTATTAGAGTCATATATATGTATAAATATATATTTTAAATTGTTTTATATATAAGTATATTTTTTTTTTTTATATACACACATCAAAAAAGTCTAAGCAACACCATGTAATTCCACTGTAACTTTTTTCAATTTTATGGGATTACCTCAATTTTTTTGTCAAATGTAGGTACATTGATTACACATCGATTTTGCACTTTCCGCCTAATTAGGGAATAAAAACCAAAAAGTCACGAAATTTTAATTATTTTTGTTTTAGAATTTAGCGAGTTTAGTTAAAAAAAAATACTTTAAATTCGTGTGCAAAAAAAAATAGTGTGTAATAACAGTAATATACGTCGTCATCTTACGTTAACAGAATTGCATGAAGCCGTAGGAATGCTTCAATGTGGAAGTAGCCAAGCTGATGTTACCAGAGCTTTCAACGTAAACAGGGCATTTATCTGTAGGTTGTGGCAGCAGCAATGTGTCACTGGAAGCCCAAGGGAGGAATATCCAGGTCGTGGATGATCAACAATTTCACAGCAGGACCGGTATCTGGTACTTGAAGCCAGCCGGCACAGCAATTTAACAGATTGACAATTACAGTCGGAGTTGCATAGAGCTGAACACATATCTGTTAGTGACCAAACTATCAGGAACAGACTACATGAAGCCGGTCTTTACTCTCGTCGCCCATTGAGATGTCCTGCGATACGTCGTGGGAATCGAGAGCTGAGAAGTAATTGGTGTGAAATTATCAAAAATTGAACAATGTTCTACAGTTTTGTTCTCCGATGAATCTCGAATCGGATTTCATCCATATACAAGAAGAAGTAGAATTTGGAGACGATCTGGCAACATAGAAAAGTTAAGAAATGTGCAGGAAGTCCACAGTTATAGCGGAAGCACGGTCGTGGTATGGGCAGGAATTTCAATTGATGGAAAACCCAATCTCGTTTTTCCAAATGGGAATTTAAGAGCAGCTTTTTATATTGATGAGATACTTGAACCTGTTGTGCTTCCATTTGCATCGGAAATTGGATCAGAATTTATTTTAATGCATAACAATGCCAGACCACATATGGCACGAATTGTAAAAAATTGTTTAGACCATAAACATATTCGGGTGTTACCCTGGCCAGCACAATCCGTGGACTTAAATCCCATTGAGCATGCATGGGATAGACTTCAAAGAAGCATTCTCAATGATCTGGCGACAGTTACAACAATAGATCTGCTATGTAATCTGCTTCAAGAGCATTGGGCTGGAATACCAAGAGAATTCTTTAATAATTTAATAACTTCAATGCCTAGAAGGTGCCAGGCTGTTCTAAATGCATGAGGAGGCAATACCTCATATTAATTAATTTATCAAAAACAATAAAAATAAAATTAACTGTACATTTTATAATAAAATAATTTACATTAAAATTTGAAAAACATTACAAATTTGGTTTTTATTCCCTAATTAACGGGATTTTGCACTTTTTCAGGTAAATTTTTTTGTGTCGATGTGTAATCAATGTACCTACATTTGACAAAAAAATTGAGGTAATCCCATTAAATTAAAAAAGTTACAACAGAATTACATGGTGTTGCATAGACTTTTTTGATGTGTGTATATTATTTTTGTAGTTACATATTAATAAGAAAAATGTATTAATAAGAAAAATGTTGGTTAATTATTTCATGCATTCCGAGATATTGTTGAAACATTTCTGGAACATACTATCTATGGTGTTTTGTTGATCAATTTTGTTGTTTTTTATTTCGTTCCTGTTCAGCTCGTTGTTTTTCTTTCTTTAGCTTCTGGAAGTACGCTCTTTCTTCTGGTTTTACTGCTAATCTTTGGAGTCGCTTCAACTCGCCGATCTCCTGCCTGGCCTTAGCTGCCTTTCCTCCTCGTTTTTTCAACTTTGGTATGTTGATTATCAGGTCTTGTTTAGGTAGTGGTTTGGATGTTCGTCGGCGATACTCTTCTATTGAGATTGGTCGCGGACCAGCCTGCTTGTTGTCTTCTAGTGCTTTCTTTAAATCTCCGTTGTTGATGTTATGCTGCTGCTTCTCCTGCTGCTTTTGTTGCTTTAGGATCGCCATGTGATGTTGGGTGGGGTCTGGTTGAATTGTTCCATCCATCGGTGGTCCAGGTGCAACAGTGCTTACTTCGATGAGTATATATATTATGCTCCTATAGCATAAATATATAGAACTGATGATTCCTATCTATAGATGTATTATCTGCTCCAGAACCTTAGCTCTAATGGCCGCTGGTTACTAATGACTTTGAAGCTTTTTAGGCCGATCTCATTTGGAGTGAGGAAAGAGTAGTTTATTTGAATAGTTTAGCAAATAGCAGATATATTTTAAAAGAAACTACAGGTTTTGACTTTGGAATTAAAGTAACTTCATTTAATTTCGATTGTTTTCTTTTATACCCTAAAATTTACTAATACAAATATAAATTTCTTAATATTCTATTACTAATTATTTGCTAACACTAGCAATTTATATATAGGAATTCCAATATTAAGAATGTTTAGGTCAATTACCGAAATATTTTGACTATAAAAGTGCATATGCACTCTTTGCATTATCGGTAAATATATAAACACACACACGTGTATGTGTTTTTTATTATTTAGGGTTTCGTATGCTTGTATTCATATTCATATTTATATTTTGTAACCAAAATATAATACTGACCTACGCTAAACACATGATGAATATTTTTCATGATATGTTTAGCGGCATATGTCAGAAATATTTAATAAGTATTACCCATTATACAATTATATGTAATAATAATAAAAAAATTATTAATAAAAATAAATTATATGTAATAATAATAAAAAATTAACAAA
>OY987255.1:52204044-52711096 GCA_963920725.1 Rhamphomyia laevipes | reverse complement strand
GGCGAGCTGGACACATAAGCACAGTATCCTCTTCTCTTAAATACCATTCACAGCTTCTTTGCTATCTTCTAAAGGAATTAACTCGTAGGTTTTCAATTGGTCTTCTGTTGAAAGGACTGTTCGCAGCAATATTTTCTGAATTTTTATGTAAATGGCACTCTACTCGTTGCCAATTTGTGTCCCCTTGGTGCAGCACGTTGCTGACTAAAATTGGTGTCACGTTGAATCCCGCAATCTCTACTATAATGTCCTACTTGCCCGCATTTAAAACAGCAGACTTTATCCTTAATATTTATTCTATTACTACCCTGAATATTATTATTATAATTATTATTATTACGTAAGTCTGAATTCCTAAAGTTATCGTTATTAATAAATTTATTATTAATATTATGAGCTGTTAAATTAGAACGCAAAGTACTCGATCCTTGAAAATTATTATTATTAAATCTATTATTATTAAAATTAGGACGTATGGTACTTCCAGTTTGAAAATTATTTTTATTGAACATTGTTCTACTACTACTTTGATTTTTTAATTGATTTCCTAATAAATCTAGCAATAACTGGTTTGTGTCTAATGTTCTTTGTTCTGTTTGTTTTTCAGAATTCTTTATGTTTTGTCCCATTGGTCCTAAGA
Source organism: Rhamphomyia laevipes (assembly GCA_963920725.1). Classification (NCBI taxonomy): domain Eukaryota; kingdom Metazoa; phylum Arthropoda; class Insecta; order Diptera; family Empididae; genus Rhamphomyia; species Rhamphomyia laevipes. Next base: position 52,710,456 of record OY987255.1, on the reverse strand, counting down.
GTTCCAAGGATTCCCTAGCAAATTTACTTGCTCTAAGTATTGTCTCGGGAAAGTTTGTACAGCTTTGTGCTAATATATACTGTTTTACAGTTTTGGACTGCAGTCCCCTAATAAAAGTTTTCCATGCGATCTCCTCTGCGTCTTGTATAATATCTTTATGACTGTTTGGGAATTTATATCTGCTGACATTTTAAAACAACCCAACTTACTTTTGACTCGATCGCCAAACTGTTCTACAGATTAGTCCGGAATTTGGACACACTCTTCAATTTTTCGCCGTGGTTGTGTTAAATCTTTTTAAGGTGTAAAAGCGTTTTCTAGAATTCCTTTGAATTCTCTAAAATTTTTGGACTGTTCTCTCTTGAAAAATATCAGCCGCTTTACCTTTCAATTTTTCTTTAATAATTTGGTTTTAAAACCGAAGCCTTGTCCTATTTATCTGTCCGAAAATATGCTTCATGAGCTAGTCAAACAAAATTTTGCAGCTCTAGGATTAACCGGTCGCCATCCCCTGAAAAGGTTGGAACGCCTTGACAAAAAAGTTTTATATATTCTTTCTAAAGGCATAGTCATATTGTTTATGTTGCCTCTTGATAGTCCTAAATCATATGTATTGTCAGTACTAAGTATATTAAAACGTCTTCTGTTGTTGTTCAGACTAAAAGGATTTAAAACCGAATCAGGATTTCTGAAAATGTCTTCATCGTTAGATTTTTGATTTGTGCGTCTTGTTGCACCTTGTGAAATAATCAGTCCATTGCGTTTACTTCAGGTAAATTGTCTTTGTCAATCTCGTCTATAGTTGAATATTGGTCTTCGGTTCCTAAGTTAATACCGCCAATAACTCCTTCTTACTTACAATCACTACCAGTATCTGAATTATTAGTCGCAAAAGTCACTGATCGTCTTGGTTGTTGATTGTTGGTGTTTTTCGTCCTAGGAGTTCTAGGATTCTACTAGAGAATTTCCTCCAAAAAACCTTGGACTCTTTGTAGTAAATTTGAACGTAACAAATTCTCTGTCGGGTTCTTACTTTTACTACGGGTTACCGGCGCCATAAAAAATATCAAACTTAAACTAACTCAAATAATTCAAAAAAAAAAACTAATTAGAATAAATTTACCCTAAAAATTTTAAGACACAAAAATATGAAAACAAATATACCCTCTTTGAACAAAAGTAAAATTAAATATTCGTTTTAACAATAATAATTATTAACTAGGTACTCCTAAGTGTTTTAACAATAATAATTATTAACTACTCCTAAATCTACCAAACACATTAAAACAAATGGAAAAAAACTAATAAAAAAGAATAAATAAAGAATAATCTAATAAGTCATATACTAATTTATTACATACTATACAATTTCTCATTTTATTTGGGTCGACATTTACTCCAAGCATGAAAACAGGCTTGATGACATACATGCCCGTAAATTGTTGACCGCACCACCCTATTAGCCCTGAATCTCAGCATTTAAGATATGTTCCTCACAATTTTTGAAGAGATTATTCCAAATTTTCTTGTTGATTTTTATTTCTTTCCGTATATCCTTCTTGAACTACTTTAATTGCTTCTGGAAGATTTCTTCTTGCTGTTTGGTATAACCAAACCTGATGATTCTATGAAGATTCTTGATTTCAGCTCTTCTTCTTGCTGCTTCTCCTCCTCTTTTCGAGTTTTTCTTTTCGACGATTTTTTCTTTTCTTTTAATATTATATCTTTTCTTTTTATATTATTTTCTTTTCGAGTTTTTCTTTCGTCGATTCTGGTTTCGCTTTCTATATTCTTCTATAGATATTGGTTTTGGACCAACTCGAGGCTCTCCCCTTAAGACTTCCTCGAGTGTCTTCGATGATTGCATGAACCATCGAAAAAAATTAATTTTACTTAATTTTCAAATACTAAGGCAAAAAAAATGTCTGTTTACTACCTCAGGCGAAAAACCTGCAGAGGCTCTGAATAAGTAAAAATTAATTTTAAAAAAATATTCACCAGTTCTTTTATATCGAAGCGTAGTTCAATATCCTGGTCACGGCACCAATATGTTGTGTTCCTTTTCGTACTTGACCTGGCTAATCTTATATGGCCCGAGATCGTCTCTTTTCGAACTTACTTTTGTTTATTTATCTGCGTCTGATGATCTATCTGCTTAAGTAAAACTTATAAAAATAAACAAGACTTTTTATTTGCTACTTTACTTAAAGTTCTTGGTCGTTCACTTAGGCTAACTACCTGTATAAGTGACTGATCAATTTGAACTCCCCGAAATACTAAATTTTCAGCTTTTATATACACATAAACCGCTGAATTCGTGATAGAATCGATTAGCAAATAACTCTAAATAAAATCAATTACCAATAGTATTGTGTAACCACGTAAATGTACTTTACCTGTACTTCGTCTTCTTCTTCTTTTATGGCACTACAGCGCCTTTCCGAGCCTTGGCCTCTGGAGTTTTTGCTGTCGACATCCATTTCTGTTCTTGAAGCATTACTGGTGCGTCTTTGCGGATTGCATTACTCCAACGGTTTCGTGGTTTTCCTGGTAGTCTTGTTCTTTCTGCTCGTCCTTCAAAAATCTTCTCGTCCTTCAAAAATCTAAGGCGCTGGAGCCTGATTTATGTTATTACATGGCTGTCGAGATATGCATTATAAATTTCGTTGTTGTACCGCATCCGGTACTGCCCTCGATCTTTAATTGGGCCCAATATTCTTCGGAGGATTTTTCTCTCAAAGCGGCAGAGTAAGTTCGCCGTCATCTGTGTAATTGTCCAAATTTCACTACCACAGCACAGCACTGGTCTAATAAGAGTTTTATATAGTTTTAATTTTCTTTGTCTTTGTATATTTCTAGATATCATTATTTTTGACACTGAAAAATATGCGTTGTTAGCTTTGTTTTGTTAATTCTTCTGGACACTTCTACAGTTTCGTCATTTTTGTTGGTTATTGTTGATCCTAGATACACAAAACTATTAAATATTTCAATGTTGTCATCACCGATCGTTAGGTTTTGTCCTGGTCTACAGTTTCTTCTCTAGATACTACTAATGCCTTCGTTTTTTCTATGTTTATTTTCAATCCAATTTCCTTTGCATTTTTTTCTAATTGAATATAGTTTTCCTTGATGTTAACTTCCGGTCTTCCACTTAGGTTTAAGTCATCAGCATATCTAGTAACTTGTGATGACTTGTAAAGCAATGTAGCGTACGGATCTGTCGGGATTTTCCTAACGACGTACTCTAGGTCTAAGTTAAAAAAGCATTGGTGCAAGCCCGTCACCTTGTTTGAGTCCTTGTTCGATGATAAAAGGATCTGTGAGGATTGATAAGTTTTCCTCGTACGCCTAAGTGATTAAGAATGATATACAGCTTGTTTCTGTTGATGGAATCATATGCTGTTTTAAAATCTACAAAGATCTGGTGTACATCGATCTTTCTCTCTTAACACTTCTCCAATAATTGCCTTATTACAAAAAGCTGATCAGTAGTTGACCGTCCTGCCCTAAAGCCTGATTCGTATTCGCTTATAATTTCTTCCGCTATTATTTCTAGACGCGTTTTCAAGATGTTTGTGAAAACTTTATAAGAAGTGCTGAGAAGTTAAATTCCTCTGTAGGTTTTACAGTCAAACTTGTCTCCTTTCTTGTGCACTGGGCAGATAATGCTTAATTGCCATTCCGTACGAATCTTTTCTTCTGTCCAGACTTTAAGTATTATTTGATGGATTGTTCTATATAGATGTTCTCCTCCATAATGCAGTAGTTCAGCCGGAATGTTATCAGCACCTGGTGTTTTTTTTTCAATAGTTTGATAGCTTTTTCTACCTCTTCTAGCGTAGATTGTCCCGTGATATTATTGTGGGCTTGCCTTTCATCAATGTTAGCTTTCAATTCTAATGCGTCATTATCGGATGTATTCAATAACTCAAAATATTCCTTACACAAATTTTTTTAAATAATGTTTTAATTTGATCTGATCCACATCAAGCTCCTCTATATGCTCTTACATCCATTATATGGGATTTTCGCATTCAGTATCAGAACAATATCTTTATGTCATTTGAAAGTATTTGGTCATAGATAGTTTCCAGGGTACTGTAGAATTCTTCTTTTGTTTCTTCTGACTTTTCTTCAGTGGGTGCATGTGCATTTATTAAAGAAAGATTGTGAAAGCTTGTCTTCACGCGAAGTACACATATCCTTTCATTTACTGGTTTGAAGTTTAGAATAGCGGATTTATATTTTTTCTCTTCCAGGAATGCTACTCCGAATTCTTTCTTACCACTGAAAAATACCGAATGGCTCTTCAGGTCCGATATTCCTTTGCTTAGACATTTTGTTTCTTGGACTGCCGCAATCGCTATTTTATATTTAGACAGCTTAGGTAGCAGTGATCTTAATGCCCCCTTTTTGTTTAGTGTTCTTACATTCCAAGTTCCAAAATTAATGTCCAGTTGTCGTTGCTTGGGTCGTTTCCGTTTTTCCATCTGTATCCGGGGCTTTTGTTGAAGTTTCGAGACCTAATTGTTTCATCAGTTGATGCGGGAGTGACTTGTCAAATCACTGCCCAACCCCATGTAGGAGGACCTCAGCGCTTGCAGTTTTAGCCTATGGTGTCAATGGTTGTTTAGGAATTTAATAGTTGCAGCACTTTACCTGTACTTTGTTGCTAACTATTTCAACCATAGGATCAATAACGCTGCTCCTGCATAAATATTATTCATTACTTTATATGAAAAGCATATAAAATATGTAATAAAGGTTATTCAAATGCATTATAATATATAAAATACACAAAAATACCTTATGCACATATGTGAATCATAATATTTCGCAACCTTGATATTAATATTGTTGTTTATATTTTCTTTATTCATAACAACAATATTAATATCGTAAATCGTAATGCGTTTATGCATTATCGTCACAAAATATTATTATGTTCTATAGTATTTTATTAATGCTGATGCGCCTTTTCTTGATATTATAATTATAAAGGTCGCATTTACTATATTGTTTACTATAAAATAAACATATATGATTTTTATGAATAATATTTTGATTTTTAGCTAGTAACAAAGTTTGTTACACAACACTTATAATATTTTCAGAAATGAGAGTGATATTTCGAAAAGAGGTGGTGGTGTGGCTCTTTTAATTAACAAAAATATCGTGTATTCCGCTCTTCCTTCGCTGAATACTAAAACTTTTGAAACTGCTGGCGTTAGTATTAGCACAGCCAACGGTGACTTAAAAATATTTGTAGCTTATTTTAAAGGTGGTAATTTAACCAAACCCGTAGCTGAACATTTCAATTATCAGCTACAAACTTTTAATAAAACTTCAGATAATTTTGTAATTATGGGTGATTTTAACTCCAGACACAAAATGGAATTGCAGTAAAAAAAATTCTTGCGGTAAACTATTAAATAAAAAATCAGTCCATAGTACCTTTTCTTTTTTAAATTCTCCAAATCCAACATATTATCCGCATTCTCTTAGAGGACTTTATATATTATTTTAACAAATTATAAATCTTTTATTGATGCTAGTAGTGAAGGCTAGGCCGGTTCTGGATCAAATTATGTTTTCTTGCATATTTGTAGGTTTTTTTATTTTTTTTAAATATAATTTATGTGAATTAATTTTTATTGCATATTTTTAGGTGTTTTTTGTTTGGGTGTAATTTTTGTTGGAGATGGTTTGTTTTGTATGGGATTTTAAGGGTGCCTGAATATATGTATAAAGTTATTATGTGAATAATTTATGAGTTTTATTGTTAGTTGAGCTGGTGTGATGACGTCGTTTGAAGATATTGCTGATTTCGATCTTGATGATGATGATGAATCATCGTTTTCATTAGAAAACATAAATAAGTTTTTATATAAATATAATGATTTTGTACTTGAGGAATTTAAAGAAAAATTTAAAAATGATCCGTTGAAATTAATTTATAGTTTTATTGTTAGTTATATAATTGAGTTGATATGATGACGTCGTTTGAAAATATTTTCTGTATTTAACTAAGCAATGGGTGATAAATATATAAAAGATTTTTTGGAAAAATATAATACTATTCTTCTTAGTGAGCATAAAGATTTAATCATCGATTTCTATATAAGATTTCCAAATAGTACAAACAAATGTGAACAAATAAAATGTGAATGTACCTATACATGTGCATGTATTATTGAATATTTAAGACAATGCCAAATTATGAAATTAATGACTTACTATAAATATCTAACTAAATCCATATAAATTAATAATAACAAATTAATAGGCTAACAGTGAAGATGTTTTGGTGTGAAAATATACGTCACGGTCATAGATATTGTGTCTGCAGTAGAAAATGGAAATCATTTAAAATAGTTTATATTAAATATTTGGGTTCTATAGTGGAGATTTGGGCAACCCCCGAAAATGGTGAAAGGGTTTTATTATTATTTATAAGAAATGGTGAAGCATTACCAGCATATCTCAACTGGGATGTTAAATTTCATGAATGGCAACATGTGAAAATCGAAGTTATGGGTGGAGACATAGGAATAGTTGGGGAAATAAATAATACACCTGGGAAATATGAAAACAAAACAAATAAGTTTCCGATTGATTGTCCATTCTTATTGGTAGATGATTGGGAGTATAATGCAAAGAGTAAATCAGAAAATGAAATAGAATCTTTATCTCTTACTACATCTGTATATAGGAGAACAGAAGAAAATAAATCTAATAAAAATTCTGAATTGCAGGAGAGACTTACTAAAGCACTTGAATATTCAGAGAATGTAAAAAAATCTTATGAATATGATGGAGAATATATATTAAAGGAAAAAATTATTGATTTAATAGATAAATTAAATACAATTCAAATGCTTTACAATACAAATGTAAACAATTCCACTGTAGAAGATGATGTTTTATGTTTATTAATATTAGTGGAAGATTATAAAGATGTTTATCAAAACTATTTACAAAAACAACGATTGTAATATTGATATTGAGAAAAACAAAAAAATATTTCATTCTACAGACAAACCTTGAAGAGTTAGCTAGAAATCAAACAATTAAATATGAAGAAGTTTTCAGTTATCAATATTTTAAGCCTACTATTTATTAGAATTTATGCAGCTCCTACTATTACTCCTACTATTACATTAAATGATGAAAGTAATGGAAATTCTACATTTAATGTTATACTTCCTAGTAATGAAATAATTCAAGTAACTCTATCAATAAAATTAATGAAACATGTAAATCCTCCTGACGAATTATCTGATATAATAACATCGTCAACAGAACCAGCAACAACATCAACAATCACAACATCAGATGAGCAATCAACACAATCAGAAGATTCAGCTAAAAATTATGTTACCGTTGAAGAAGCGATTGAAGGATTTAGACATAATTTAATTAAAAAAGAAAAAGAAATTGCTGGTTTTATTGAAAGTGAAAATATATTCTATCGTCATTTTCAATTGGAACATAGTGATGAAGAAAAAATCAAAATACGATGTTCATATGATAGCAATTTTAAAAAACGAATGCTGAAAATAAATTGTCTTGAATATATGGAAGTTGAAAGTCAAAGAATTTTGAGTAATGGTGAAATGGAAAAGTTTACAAATTATGACACATCTTATAGATCAGATTTGGTGATAATAGATGTGAAGAAGTTGAAACAAACATATCACATGGAAATATATTAACCGCTAAAAATATCTTTTATAAAATGGAAAACTAAAAAGTTGAAATTGTTGAATAAAACACATATTTTTTATTTATATATTTGTTGTTTTTATTTATTTATTTCTTAATACATAATTATTTTTACAATAAAATATTATTTCCACCATCATAGTCATCGTCATCATCTTGCTCTGATATATTCCTTCTTGTTGTTGAGGATGACAAATTCTAAAATAGTTGTCATACCAAACTTTTCAAACAATATCTCCCTTTTTTATGATAACGATCTCGCTATACCTAAGCTGTATAAAAGAAAAAAAAATTGAAGAATGTTGCTATTTTATGAAATGGAAAAGTGAAAAGTTTAAATTGTTGAATAAAACACATAATTTTTATTTAAATATTTTCTGTTTTTATTTCTTTTTTTATTAATATATATATATATATATATATATATATATATATATATACATACATATATATAATTATTTTCACAAGAAAATATTATTTTCATCTGGATCATCATATTCGTCTTCATCCTCATCATCCTCCTCTGATATGTAGTCCTTGTTGTTGTTGAGGTTCACAAATTCTAATACAGTTGTCCTACCTCGAGGACCCAAACTCTTCAAACCGCATCTCCCCTTTTTTATGTTCTCGATCTCTCGAGCGCTCATCCCGCTATATCGAAGCGGCATAAAAATTTTGAATTTGGATAATATAGCTATACACCTTTCTCCAAATTTCGTAGTACATTTTTTATAATCTACTACCCGATAAATTTTGTTTACAACCATATCCGATGGTTTTTTAGTATCAAGCTCGACGTATTTATATTTATTATTCAAGATTGTTACAAAATTTTCAGCCATTTTATATAATTATTTTTAGTTTTACTATTACTTAAGAAAGACTTCTAGTAATTGTGGAATATAGCTAAAAAATTTCTGTTTTTATACACCTCTAGAGCATGAAAAAAAAATATTTATTGATAATAATCAGGAAAAAAGTACTTAAAAAACTTCAAAATTTTAGTTCCTTCTTAAAACTGATACACAAAATGTTATCAAAAATAATTAATATTGATCTAATGAACCAAACAATTATGTATGTTTTCAATAAATCAAACAATCATATATAACTTTAATAGAATATTGGATTGTTTTGAATGCATTTTTTTTTATATTTGATAAGAATTGTTTTATTCTTATAAGATTATTCTCATGGCTAAGAAAAAATTATAAAAAATATTTAGTACAAATGATGCAAATAGTAACTATGCGGTTTTGAAAACATTCATTGATAAGGAGAGTTTTTTCTTATATATACTTTATGAATGACAAAAATAAAGACATTCGAAAACTTGAATAATTTTCATTATTTAAAACAAAATCGTAGAGATGAATGGGGGAATTTGGATGAACTCCAAAAATATTAAAATGAACTTAACATCTAAGGAGAAGCTGCAACCAAAATCAATACCAACCCTAGAACATCTAGCACTAGCAGCATTGTATAACAGCAAGAATTTTACAGAGGATTGGTGGAATCAAAACAAAAGAAGATATCATCTTGAAAAGCATTTATTCTCAACTGCTGAAAGGGTGATAAGCAGATCATCAAAGTCTACATCAATATGCTATCACATATCGGATTTAGACATCGTAATAGATAATTGTAGTAGCAACTACAAGAAATACAAAATTAAATGTGAAAATATGGAATAATGTATTCAATATATAAAAATATTTAGAAAAATAAAATATAAAATTAAAATTTGAATTATGTATTATTTTTTATTTACAAATTTATATTGCAGAAATTGTTGTTTTGAATAAAACTTTTCAGTTTTAAATTTATATTAAGAAGAGACAATATATTAGTGAAGAAGAAGAAGAAGAAATAATCAAAAAAGAAAGAAAATCTATAGACGATATATTTCGCAATATTATTGATATAAGTAATTTATCTAATGATAAAATTAGTGATAGAATTTTCGAAATTGATAAATATATTGAAAAATTAGATGTTTTAATAAGAAAATCAATAAAAACTGGTACTAAAAAACATTATGAGTATCAAATTGAGCGATTACAGTGTGCTAAAAACTTAATTAAAAAAAGATTTTCTAGTGTTGTTGGTGGTGGTGTTGGTGATGATATTGTTGATGATTCGAATGTTAAGTGGGAATATATTGGAAGTGCTTTCCAAAATAGAATCAAAACAGCAATTATAATTAATTTGGGTCACAAAGATCCCAATAATTTTTTAATAGATTCTAGCAATGTATTCAAAGATAATATAAAACATTGTATTGAAAAATCCAATCAAATATGTTTAAAAATCAATACATCATTATGTTGTGAATTTTTAATTAAATCTGGGGATGATATTATAATTGAAGATAAATTTTTGTCTACTGCAAATAAAACTATTGAATTACAAGAAGACTATAAAGAGTGGTTTATAAAAAATATTCAAGAATCTATATTGAATGAGCTTAGCGAATATCAAGAAAGAGGTAGTGGTTGGACCCTTTCATCAATTATCTACTTGTCTATAAATATGAATGATTGTGACAGAATGATTGGATCTTCATATATAGATCTTCCATGTTCCATTAAGAAAAAACATGCGTGTATTAATGTACAAAATAGAGATGATGCCTGTTTTGCTTGGGCAATAGTATCAGCTCTATATCCGGTAGCCAATAACGCAAATAGATACAATTCTTATCCAAATTATTCAACAGTTCTAAATATAAATGGAATAAATTTTCCAATGCATATAAATCAAATAACAAAATTTGAAAATTTGAATAATATATCAATAAATGTTTATATATTAAAAAAAAAATCAGAAAATAATTTTACAATATTACCACTGAGATTAACAAAAACAAAAGCAATTAAGCATGTAAATTTGTTAATGATTCAGAAAAATTATGGTATAGAAAAAAATGATGATGATGATGATGATGATGATGATGATGATGCTAATAACAATGATAATGTAGAAACTACGAATTATCATTTTTGTTGGATTAAAAATTTATCAAGACTAGTTTCAACTCAATTGTCTAAAGATGATCATAAAAAGCATTTATGTGATCGTTGCTTGCATTACTTTAAGTTAGAAGTGAATTTAAACAGTCATGTTATTAATTGTGAGAAACAAAATTTTTGTAGCATTAAAATACCAACTAAAACTGAAATATATTTTGAAAATTATAAAAACAAAGAGATGGTACCTTTTATTGTTTATGCTGATTTAGAATCAATTCTAAAACCTATTTCAGTAGCACAAACTAGCAACTCAAAACTTTACTAAAAACATGAAATATTTAGCATAGGATATTATTTTAAATGTGCGTATAATGATTCTCAATCATATTATAAATCATATCGTGGTGAGAATCCTGGAAAATGGTTTACAAATCAATTGAGCGAAATTGCTAATCATATTTTTTTTGCTTATATTAATATTTTACCAATGAATGATTTAACAAGTGCTGAGTTATTTAATTTCAAGAATGCTCGAATATGTTATATATGCAATAAAAATTTTAATGCTAGTTCTGTTATTGTTAAAGATCATTGTCATTTAACTGGAAGATATAGAGGTCCAGCACATTCTGTATGTAATCAAAAATATACAAATACAAGACAAATTCCAGTGGTATTTCACAATCTATCAGGTTATGACTCTCATTTTATTATTAAAGATATTGCACTTGAAATTCCTGGACAAACATTATTGATTCCAAAACATAAAGAGAAATACATATCATTTCTAAAATCAATTGATGAATGTGATATAAAATTTAAATTTATTGATTCTTTTAGCTTTATGCCTGCTTCGTTAGATAAACTTTCATCATATCTTCCACTAAATGATAAATTAATAACACGAAAGGAATGTTCAAATTTAACTAATGAACAATTTAATTTGATTATAAGAAAAGGATTTTTTCCATATGATTTTTTGGATTCAATAGATAAATTAAATGTCAATCAATTACCCAGCAAAGATGATTTTTATAATCATTTAAATGATGCTAATATATCAGATGATGATTACAATCACGCAAAAAATGTTTGGAACAGTTTCAATATAAAAAATTTAGGTGAATATTCTGATATATATATGAAAACAGATATTTTACTATTAGCAGATGTTTTTGAATCGTTTCGAATTAAATGTATGAATACATATGATCTAGATCCTGCACATTATTATACAACACCAGGTTATACATGGGATTGTATGCTGAAATATACTAATGTAATATTGCAATTATTAACTGATATTGATATGATACTATTTATTGAACGAGGAATACGAGGTGGTTTAAGTCAATGTTCAAATAGATATAGTAAAGCAAACAATAAATATATGCCAACATATGATTCCACACTTGAAAGTACATATTTAATGTATTATGATGTTAATAATTTATATGGTTGGGCTATGTCTGAATATTTGCCAATTAATGATTTTATATGGTTAAATGAAAATCAAGTAGAAAAATTTGATGTTGAAAAGATTAATGATAATGATTCAAATGGGTATATTCTAGAAGTGGATCTCGATTACCCACAAGAAATACATGATATTCATAGAGATTTACCATTTTGCGCTGAACATTTAACTTCTCCAAATAGTAAAACTAAGAAATTATTAACTACTTTGAATTCAAAGAAAAGATATATAATACACTATCGAAATCTGAAACAAGCTTTAAAGCATGGTCTTGTTCTAACTTGTATACACAAGATTTTAAAATTTAAACAATCTCCTTGGTTAAAAAGTTATATTGATTTAAATACTGAAATGAGAATTAAATCTAAAAATGATTTCGAAAAAAATTTATATAAATTAATTATAAATGCAATATTCGGTAAAACAATGGAAAATGTAAGAAATTATAGAATTGTGAAATTATTAACAAAATGGAATGGGCGATATGGAGCAAACTCATTAATATCTAGACCAACGTTTCACAGTTCAAAAATATTTGATTCAAATTTAGTTGCAATTGAACTAAATAAAACAGAAATCTATATGAACAAACCGATTTATGTTGGATTTAGCATTTTAGATATATCAAAAACATGTGTTTACGACTTTCATTATAATTATATGATTGAAAAATTTAAACTTGATTGTAAAATGATGTATACTGATACTGATTCACTAATTTACGAAATAAAATGTGATGATATATATAAAGTTATAAAATCAGATATTCATAAATTTGATACGAGTGATTACCTACCAAATAATGAATATGGAATAGAATTAGTCAACAAAAAAAAACCTGGTATAATGAAAGATGAAAACAATGGAAAAATAATGACTGAATTCGTTGGTTTAAGATCAAAAATGTATTCAATTAGAGTTAATGGAGAAGATGCGTTTAAGAAAGCAAAGGGTATTAAAAGTTCTGTTGTTAAAAAATCTATATTTTTTCAAGATTACTTAGATTGTTTGGAATCCAAAATAATATTAAGATGCAAACAGAATAATATAATATCACGTAAACATGTAGTCTATTCATTAAAACAAAATAAAACTGCTTTAAGTGCAAATGATGATAAGAGGAAACTTCTAACTAATTCACACGATACATTACCATGGGGTCATTATAAAATAGTTGATTAATAAATATATTATTAAAGCATATATTTTATAACAAATAAAATGATTAAATAAAACAAAAATTTAGTATTTCAAATTAAAAAAATATTCTTTTATTTTATTTAAATGTATAATCAATAGTTTCTAAAAATTTCTTATATAGATAAACATTTAGTAATGAACAACATTCTTTTCCTACTGCTATACCATTATGCTGTAGTTTAGTTTAATTAACTTCGCTTGTTAATGGATTATATTCAACTATTCTATCGTGAATTAATAAGCAAAAAGCTGTTGTTTTATCGGGAATGTTTGCAGAAGTTTTAAACTCAATTCTTACATCAACAGGCCCTGTTTTAATCAATTCATTTTGATGTGAACAATCTACCACAATAATCGTTCCAAGTGCAAGAAATCCTTGATTACCAAGTAATGGTTGACTAGTTTTATTATAATAAGATTGTTGAAATTTAGCATACATATCATACAGAATTGCATATTGACCTTTTTTAAAATCTATGTTTAAATTATCATATGGAAAAACTTCAGAATTCAAAAACACTTTGAAATCGGTAATGTTGCAATGATCAAAATAGCTAATATCTTTTAGCAAATGATTTTGTCTATCTGTTTGCAAAGCGAAAATTACATAGCGTGGTTTTTCAATTTGACTTGTAGTTTTCACAGTCCATACATGACTTGTTGTCTGAGGTAAAATTGGGTATTCATACATATCCCAACTACGAAAGCTCATTTTAATTGGTATACCTTTATCAATAAACTTTAATAATGATAGCTTTGAACTGTCTGCTACAAGTATATGTGGAACTTTCCATTGAATTTTAAATATATCAAGTTTAACTTTTTCATCTGCTTTTGTGCCTACAATTGCATTATTATCATCTCTAGCTCTAGTAATAATAAGCTCATGTTTAGCATTAACCAATATCTTTTTATAATCTTCAGCAAATCCTAATAAAAATTTTAATGGTACACAAAAATTAAAATATCCGTTATGTAACAAACTACTGCTAGCAGTATCCCATCCAGCATTAAATGCCATTTTACTTTCATCTGCATTAAAGGAAATATAGTTTTTCAATGTTGATGTGCATCCAAGTTTTCGTGTTGTATCAATTTCAACACCATTTATTTCATAACGAATCTCATCAAATATATATGCAGCTATGTTATTAACTAGGTGAGCAGTTTTTGAAACTAAACCGGCTTCATCTAAAAGTCTTCCTTCAATATACAAGAAACTTTCACTCGGTAATATATTAAGATTTTGATGTTGAATTAATATTTGAATGACGTCATTGTTTTTAAAAGATTGTTGAAATGGTGAATAAGTATGATATTCAATTTTTGATATACTTTCATCATAGTTAATGTTTTGAGTAATATCTAATATTTCATTCATTTTTTAAATTTAATCCAATTGACTTTAAAAAAAATTTATTAGCTGGTGTCAAGAGTTTTTTAATCTGTCCACCCCTTTTAGATGTTAATCGATTCACTTCTTTTGATGTATTGATATTTATTTTACTTTTTCGTTGATATTTATTTAAATTATATAGAAGCATTTCAACGTTTTATATGAAGACGAATAGTTATAGTTTCCCCTCTAAAATTTATTAAGTTATCGTCTTGATCAACTAATCTTAATGTGATAGAACTTATTCGATTAGTATTCACTGGTAAATAGATCACTTTTCTGGGAACTTCATTTATTTTATAACCTGGACTAACTTCTGGACAAAATTCATGTAATATATGTACTTGCTTATTATTCATATATGATCCATGTATAATATCACACTGAACATGTATAGTATTGATATTTGATATATTTACTGGTAGGTCTGAAAAATGCCATTGATTTGGAACCAATTTTCGTTTACTGAAACCAAGTAGCTTTCCCAATGAATTTGCAGTATCAAAATAAATATCTTTAGAACTAATTATTTCACATTTCATTGTATTATTGTTAGCGCTTAGTTGAATATCTTCCTCACCATTATAAAATAAATCAACAGCACTTTGTAAATATGAATCTATATCATTGATTTCATATGAACCTATAGGAATTTCAACTATTTTATCATCTATTTGTAATATATTGTTGTGAATGTCAATATTTGGTATAGAATTATAAGTAACTAATTCAACAAGACCACAAACATAGTCATCACCTAATTCTAAGGGTGGAAAATAATCAGTAGTTAATACAGAGTTATTACCAGTAAATGTTAGTGTGAATGACATTATTAGCAAAGAAACAATGAAGTATTTTATTTTAAACATTTCTTTTTATTCATTTTTAATATAAAAACTTAAATTATTATTATTATTATAACAGATTGTTTAAGAATGCTATACATAAATGACCACATATTATTGTATTATAGTTTTGATAAGAGTTGTAGTTATATTGTATATTATAACCTAAATATTTAATTACTTCAATAGGAGGTTGTAAGTTTCCAAAGCTATCAAAATATATTACATCATTTTTATTTTTATTGTATGCTACCCAATGAGTACCAAAACCTGATGAGTTATCCAAATTAATAATACCACTCTCTTTATTTAATGCTTTTACAGGTAAACTATTTCGCATAAACACACCTCGAAAATGTGATATAAATTTTACGTATTTATGTAAATCAATTTCGCTTAATGCTCTCTTGGGTAGGATTTCTATTAGTTTTTTGATTGTGGATTCAAATACAACCCCAAACCTGTTTTATATGGTTTGAGATATAAACCTTTACCCATAGCAATACTTTCCATTGTTTGATTATGACGTTTATTCTCAATTAATTCATGTTTTGCATTCTTTACATCGTTTATCGCTTTAACTATACCCGTTACACCACCAGACAATGCTCCAACAGCTGATAATCCTGCAAAAAGAGGTATTAGAAATGGTATGACTCCACCTGTTTTAGGTACTGATATAATTCTGGATGATATAACCCTTCTCCCTTTAATCACATTTTTAGCAGCATGAAGTGCTATCTTTATAGCATCATTATTGTTACTAGGTTTTTTTAATTTTATAGCATTTTTAGCATCTTTTATAGCTTTTTCAAATAAGTTTATAGTTGTCTTAGTTTTATTAAATTTCATATGTTTTTTTACACCCATTCCCAATTTAATTTTAGTCTTCATAGCGTTTGTTACTAATAAAGCATTCGCTCGTTCTAATAAATTAGAATCTTTAGCAAGAACACGTTTCCAAGCTTTTTCTGCTAAAACTTTATCAGCAATGTTTCGATCTTCAATATTTGTAAATTTAGAATATTCAATATCATGCTCTTTACAAGCTCTATCTAGGGGGTTTATACCAGGATCACCTCTGTCTAATCTTTTTTCTAATTTTGTACCAGGTCCACAATATTGATAACCACCGGATAAATGTAATTCAAATGGCAACTTATTTATAATTTTATTCAGAATACCTTCTCCTTTAACATCTTTTTCTTGACTAATATAAATTTTATTATAATCAATCATTATTGACAGATTAACTTATTATGAATGATAAATATTTTGTTTTCAATATATATATATAATATATATATATATATATATATATATATATATAAATATATATTAATTTAAGACCTATGAAAATTTATCAGTAGTCAAGATGAAATTCATTAAACAACACAAATCTTTACCTGTAAATAATTTAGATATAAAAATAAAAGGAAACGATTGTAAACCAAGAAAGCATGGTGAACTACTACCAAATAGTATACGAGGATTAATAGTGGGCCCATCTAATTGTGGAAAAACAAATGTTATATTAAGCTTATTAGAACAACCCAATGGATTGAAGTTTGAAAACATTTACATATATTCCAAATCATTACATCAACCAAAATATGAATTTCTTAATCAAGTTATGGCAACTATTCCAGAAGTCGGATACTACACCTATTCTAACAACAGTGATATAATTCCACCTGAGGAAGCAAAATCATATTCTATATTTATTTTTGATGATGTCGCATGTGATAGACAAAATAATATTCGAAAATATTTTTGTATGGGTCGTCACAATAATATTGATAGTTTTTACTTATGTCAATCTTATACTCATATTCCAAAACATCTCATTCGAGATAATGCAAACTTTTTAATAATATTCAAGCAGGATGATATGAATCTAAGACATATTTATACAGATCATGTTAGCAATGATATGACATTTGCACAATTTCATGAAATATGTCTTAATTGTTGGAGAAAAAAATATGGCTTCTTAGTTATAGATAGGGATAGTGAAAAACAAGATGGTTGTTATCGTAGAGGGTTTGATGAATTCTGTTATATAGACTAAGAATAGCATATATATAATCAGAACAACTCAACAGATCTACAGATCAACAGCTAAACAGATTAACAGCTCAACAGCTAAACAGACTAATTAAATATAATATACATTAACAAATATGAATGAGAAAATTATAAAAGATATTATTAGAACTAGTAAAGCAGTAAAAAGAAAATATAGATCTTTAAAATCCGGTCAGGTGGAAGCAGAACATGTATTAGAAGAACATTTTAAACCAATTACATTGCCACTCAAAAATGTTGCAAAAGCATTAGAAGAAAAATCACTTTATCCTGAAATAAAACAAGAGAAATCAATTGGTGAAATTATAAAAAAAAAAAAATCAAGATTTTATGATGATGTTTCTAGTATAAGACAATCAAACAAAACTGATTCTGATGATAATGATGATTATGATAGTGTGGATGAATCTAAAACTTTATTTCATTCATCTACTCCTAATAAATTTACATCAAAACATTTATTATCCCCAACACCTATAAAACATTTAATTGAAAACCCTAATACTATATCAAAATATACTAAAATATTTGAATCTACTACTTCTATACCGAAAAATTTTGATTCAACTTTTGGACCATATTTTGATCAAAGTTCTGCTGAATGGAAAATTGGTAATAAACAAATAGTAGTAAAACAAAATGAAATAATTATTGATAAAAGTTCATATAAAAACACAATTGGATTGCAAGAGTTAATATTTATGAAAAATCCAGATACAACTATATATACTGATGAAGACTTAAACACATATAAAAAAATATTGACAGAAACTAATGCACATAGACGTGGATATGATTCAAATCAACAAATGCGAGGAAATAGTGGTAATAAATATAATTTAATAATTAAAAAATTATTTCCACATCAGTATAATACTCGAAAGACATCATCAACATCAACAGCATTAGGTAGGGGTCTTATGATGAAAGTTTCTAAAAGAAAGCTTGATTATGTTTACTGGGATGATCCAAATGAATTAGTTGACAGATTACAGTTGTTACTAGGTTCTCAAAAAGCTGGTCATAATAATCATAATAATGAAATTATTAGTATTTTGGATGAGTTGAGAGAGGCTAATATTATACAATAAAAGGAAATAATTTAAAGAAATCACATCATTTGCAAATATGCCTATAGATAAGTTTGGTCGTACTGGTCAACCAGTCAGAAAACCTTTACGAGGATTAATGGGACCTGCTGGACCTATTGGACCTGTTGGATCTGAAGGACCTATTGGATTAGTTGGACCAATGGGACCTACAGGACCTTATGGAATTGGATTTATATTGGATGAGAAAAATGATTATGACATTCAAAATAAACGAATTGTTAACGTTCACCAACCAATTCGCAAAAATGATGCTGCAACAAAGGGTTATACTGATGATATAATTGAAAAAAAGGTTAAGTTTGTATTAGATGTTTTACAAAAGGAACAAAAAGCTTTGCTAGAAAAATATGATACATTTGAAACTTTTGTATTTAATCATATAAAAACAATAGCAGATACAAGAAAGGTTGACAATACAATTGTTACTAAACCTTTTAAAGTTAATACTGAACCAAAGTATGAGTGAAGTTCATTCAAATATGTATATAAATAAAAAATCGAATAGTATAATAATCATTTTACATCAAAATGAGTAAGAATGAAGTAGTTAACGAATTACATAGACCAGCTCGCAAAAACTTTCACAGACGACGTGTTATTATTAAAGGATTTGATGATCTTTGGCAAGCGGATTTGGTTGAAATGGGTGCATATGCGAAATTTAATAAAAATTATCGATATCTTTTAACAGTAATTGATACATTTTCAAAATTTGCTTGGGCAATTCCAATTAAAAACAAAACTGGTAAAGAAGTAACTAATGCAATGAATACAATATTCAAAACTGGAAGAAAACCTGATAATCTTCAAACAGATCATGGAACTGAATTCTTTAATAAAATATTTCAAGATTTAATACAAAAAAAATATATAAATCACTACTCTACATATAGTTCTTTAAAAGCATCAATAGTTGAACGTTTTAATAGAACTTTAAAAAATATGATGTGGAAAAACTTTAGTTTGAATGGTTCTTATAAATGGATTCATATATTAAACCAACTAATTAACGAATATAACCATAAAAAACATAGAACAATAAAAATGCGACCGTATGATGTTACAAAAGAAAATTCTAATTATTTACTCTCAACTGTGTATTCACATATAAAACAATTTACAGCAGGCAAATATAAAATTGGAGATAATGTTCGCATAAGTAAATACAAACATCTTTTTGAAAAAGGTTACACACCAAATTGGACAACAGAAATTTTTAAAATACGTAAAATTCAAAATACAAATCCTATAACATACTTACTTGAAGATTATCAGGGTCAACCTATTGAAGGAGGATTCTACGAACTAGAACTAAATAATGTAAAACATAATAACATGTATTTGATTGAAAATTTTTTAAAAATAAATAAGGATAAAGTATTTGTAAAATGGCTTGGTTTTTCAAGTCAACATAACTCATGGATAAATAAAACAGAAATTCTAAAATAAAAAACATATTTCTTTTATTCACTAAAATTAGATTTCACAATTTCCAATAATCGTTCTAATTTATATATAAATATATCAATACATTGACAGGTATCAGGACTGGTTGTAGCATTATCTGAAGACCACAAACAGCGGGAGAAGTGATATCCATGTATTGATAGTTTCATTTCATCATAATTAGATAATATTGTTAATAACTTTGGATAATTTATAAATTTTTCTTTAAATTCCTCAAGTACAAAATCATTATATTTATATAAAAACTTATTTATGTTTTCTAATGAAAACAATGATTCATTATCATCATCAAGATCGAACTCAGCAATTGTTTGAATATCTTCAAACGACGTCATCACACCAGCTCAACTAACAATAAAACTCATAAATTATTCACATAATAACTTTATACATATATTCAGGCACCCTTAAAATCCCATACAAAACAAACCATCTCCAACAAAAATTACACCCAAACAAAAAACACCTAAAAATATGCAATAAAAATTAATTCACATAAATTATATTTAAAAAAAATAAAAAAACCTACAAATATGCAAGAAAACATAATTTGATCCAGAACCGGCCTAGCCTTCACTACTGATGCTCCTAGAACCATAAATAAATTCAATTCAGATCATTTACCAGTATATTTTATAATAAATAGCGTTCCTTTAAATAGTTTTTCAAATTTTACTCCAAATTATAATAAAGCTAACTGGGAAAAATTAATATTAGTTAATTTCAAATCACTTTCAAATTTAGATTCACCAATAATAGACATTATAGACTCGCATATTAACTCTTTTGCAAAATGTTTACTTGACTCTGCCAATCTATCTATTAAAAAGAAAATTATTAAAGATAATTCTAGGCAAGTTAAAGTTGAAATCACTGATGATATCAAATTCTTAATAAATCGTCGAAATTTCACAGAGAAATAGACGTTTTGGCAGAGAAATAGACGTTTTATTAATAAAGTTCGTGTTATAAATTCAGTAGTGAAAATAGTTAACTTATATAATAATAAACTTGCTGATAATTTAGGTAATCTTTCCAAAAACAGCAAGCCTTTCTAGAATTTAACAAAAGTCTTTAAAAATAAAAATCTCGAAATTCCTACATTAAAGGTATAAGCAATATTGGTTGCACAAATCTAGAAAAAGCTGATTTGCTAGGGAAATATTTTTCTGATCAACATAAGCTAACATTAAATTTTAGTGATGCAAATACTAAAAAACAAGTTTCGGATGGTGCAATTGTAATCGATAGTAGTGAAATAACCACATTTAAACATATAACGGTAAAAGAAATTAAATCATATATTATATTATGTAAAAATAAAAAATCTTGTGGCCCGGACCAAATTAAAACATTATTTTAAAAAATTTGGATAAAAAGGCACTTATTTATTTCTGCAAAATCCTAAACGCTTGTTTGATGATTGACTATTTTCTTCAAGTTAGAAAAATTGCCGCAGTTATACCATTGTATTTCTATTCCTTATAGTAGTGACATGGTAGATTGTAACTTACGAATGTAGATGACGCCACAGTGTCCTTTTTGGAAAATTGGAAAAGTAAATCTTTCAGAACGAAAAAAGTGCTGGTGGCTGCTGGTGGTTCCGAAAATCTTCTGAAAACTTTTAACTTATATTTTCTGAGACACTTTTTGGCATACTATATATATATATATATATATATATATATATATATGTAAATATTTTTATATAACTTTAATTGTATTATTGATAACAATATTAAATAATATACCTTTTGTCAAATGCAAATCAGAATTAATTTTGTCAAATAAGAATTAATGGATAATGGTTTATAAATTTAACAGCTAATCTGCCACTACACCAACACATAAAAACCAAAATAGCTGACACAGTGTTTGGCCTGATATATATATATATATGTATTGGTACTACCCATATACATAATTATACTTGTAATTACTATTAAATATTAATACATTATAAATAAAGAGCATTCGCTCATTAGAACGAGAAGTGATAGTTTCATTTATTAGTCCATACATGGCGACCGTGACAGATATTATCGAGTAAATTAAATTAGTAACAACATAGTGTTAATAATAATATTTGGCGCATAATAGTCCAAATAACTAAAAACACAAAAAAAATAACAAACATTTATATATTTAGTTATATAAATAATAGTTATATATAAATTAAAACTAAAATAACAAAAATGGGTAATTCAGACTCTACACCCACAAGACAAGATGTAAAATCTGCAGGGCAAGTTAATAATAACGTAATAATAGAAGAATCAGTGAAAATTCATAATGACTATATTGCAGTGTTACTTTTAATTATCTGCATTATTAAAATATTAGAATTTGTAGTTCGTATGTGTGTGAGTCATAATCGTAATTTAAAAAAGAAATATCAGTCAACTGTAGTTCTCGCCTAACTGCAATTTTATTAAAACACTGAAAATAATTATAGTGAAAAATATTAAACTTAACTTGATCTTATAGTGAAAAATATTAAACTTAACTTGATCTTATTGTGAAAAATATTAAACTTAACATGGAATCAATACAATACAGTGAAAATAATTAAAAGGCCAAATAATTAAAAAACTAATATAATAAAACTTCAATCAACAATATGCATCCATCAATAGCTTCAGCATTACTATACAAGCATCCAGAAGCAGAGGAATCAACATCAACAAAATAGGGAAGTCAAATATATTTATTTTCATCAAATAATTTAAACTTATATATTTAAAATATAATCATTAAATAAAATCAACTTTAAGAAATAGAAAGTTGCATATATTCAATAAAATATATGATAAGAAATAAAAATTCAACTATGTATAAATCCATTAATACGATTATATATATGATTCGTAATAAAAATTAGTTTTTTTCCCTACTTAATTTCTCACACACAAGAGCGTTAGTTGAATAGCTTTATTATCATATTAAAAGAAAAAAACAAAATTATTATCATATTTCAGCTTAATATGTTTTACGTTAAGAACTCTTAATAAATTTGATTCCATGCTAAATTTTGTGCAATTGTAAAATTATTATGATGAGAATATTAAAAATTTGTTGCGTTTTGTTTGATAAAATGTAATTTCAAAAATAAAAGTATTGTATTTCTTTGCAATAGCGTGTGATAATTATTTTTTTTTTAAAAAAAAAAAAAATTATTTGATAAATATCACATAAATAAAAAGTAAATTTTTGTAACAACATACGACAATATTACAATTAATATACAATGATATTTAAAATAAATATAAATATAATAAAATAAATATTGTTATATAAATAACAAACCAAAATATTATATATTAAATTACATAGCATTCTTATTTAAATAATATCTTATAAATGCCTTTGAAAAATGAATATAAAGCCTTTGTTAATGTAGTTAAACTAATATTAAAATCAAAATTAAGTAATAATAGGGAAACATTAGAAAAATACAGGATTAAAATAATAGAAGCTATATTAATATAGTTAACTTTATTATAAGAAAATATTACGCAGCACCTAGACAACATAAATCTGAATATGATAGTAATTTAGAAAAAGTTATGGAAATTTTTTTATTGTGTTTAAATAAATTAAATTGCACCAATAATTTTGGACCAATTACAGAAATAATTAAAGACGAAGAAGTAGGTCCAATCAGGATTTTAGAAACAGATGTTAGTGAAAATGATGAGGAAATTAATTTAGATTCAGATATTGAGAAAGATAAAAAACTGGATTTTAATTTAGACAAAATAAAGCAATCTGAAAGTATAAATATTACGAATGAAAAACATTCTTTAGAAAAAAACCCTATAAGAGAAAATGCTACTGAAATATATAACGTGAAATTAAGCAAAATGGAAAAGCATGATTTTCTTCGATTGGCTGCTAGTCAAATCAATAAAAACTATTCAGGTGATTCATTAACATTAAATTCTTACAAAGATTCATTAGATTTGCTTAATTCTTTAGCTGATACTGCGGAATTGAAAGCTCTTCTATTTACATTCGCTAAAACAAAACTAGACGGACGAGCTCGTGAATTCATTACTGCTGAAGTTACAAATTTAGATCAGTTAAAAAATGTTTTATCTAATAACATTAAACCAGATAATTCTAAAATGGTTGAAGGAAGAATGTTAGATTTAAAATTCAACTTTGCATTGTCTGAGGAATTCGCTGAAAAATCAGAAATCAGCAGATTCACTCAGACGTACACTAATAATTGAAGGAGTATAACTCCTGCTAAAGCTAATGAGATAACTGTTGAAAAAACAGTTGAGTTGTATAGAAAAAATACACATTCAACTTTAATTAAATCAATTTTAGAAGCATCGTCATTTCAATCTCCAAAGGACATAATTGCTAAAATGATTACTCAAGTAGACAAAACTAAAAGCGAAGCACAGATATTAACCTATAACGTTCGTCGTAATCGTGATAATAATAATCATCAAAAATATCGCGGAAATCGGAATAATAATAATAATATAAATAATAATCAAAACGAATATCGATTTAATTATAATCGTGGACGGGGTGGTAACAGAAATCAAATAATAATAACCGAGAAGTAAGAACAATCATTCCAGTCGTCCAAATATTGCAAATCAGAGAAATGCTGGTTATTTTGTTCGCATTTTACCAATCAGGGAAACGCAGAACAGGCTCCAATCTGGATGAGAATGGAACCCACTCAGCAGCAACAAAATTAGAATTTGAATGTTCATCAAAATATGACAATGTTGATATAGTAAATAAACAAAATACTTCAATATTAAAATTTAACTTATTATATAATGATTTCGTCACTATTTAGACCAACGGTTCTTTTAAACCATGTACAGTTTTGGTTGATACACAAGCTGATGTATCTATATTTAAAGCATCGTCTTTTATTGTTTTAATGATAATTCAACAATAATTAATATAAAAGGTATTACAAAGGTATTAGAAACATTAGGCGTTATTAGTTTAAAATTGTACCTGAAAGAATGTATTAGTCATAAATTTCATCTAGTTAATGATGATTTTAATATTAATACTGATGATATATTGGGAAAAGATTTCCTTAGTACTTATAATTGTTCAATAAATTATAGCAATATGTCTTTTACAATCAATCCTAATTATGCACCTAGTATTCTCAATATTACTCAAGGTCCAACTGAAGATAGTTTAATCATACCTCCTCGTTGTGAAACTATTCGGACATTCAATATAGACTGCCATGAAGATTATGTGATTGATCATACCGAAGTAGCTCCTGGTGTTTATTTAGCAAGAACAATTGTTAACCCAAAAAATGCTTCAATTCGTGTTATTAACACAAATGATATTCCTAAAGTGATTTCCAAAAAAATAATTAATTTTGACCCTCTTTCTAAATTTTATTGTTATTCAGCTGACAGCAACAAAAATAATTCAGAACGATGTACCACAATAAAAAATATCATATAAAAATACTCCAAATCAATTTCAACAATCGATATCAAATTTAATTGATTTTTTTGTAGATGTATTTGAATTACCAGATGACAAAATGACAATCAACAATTTTTACACTCAAAAATTAAATTTGTATTATAATATACACCTACATATATAAAAAATTATAGAACACTACATAACAAAAAATGTGAAATTAAAAACCAAGTAGACAGTTTATTAAAAAATAATTTAATAGAACAAAGTACTTCACCTTATAACTCTCCCATAATTTTAGTTCCAAAAAAATCGCCAAATGATAAGAAAAAATGGAGAATGTGTATTGAATACAGAAAAGTTAACAAATCGTTAATACCAGATCGATACCCATTACCACGTATTGATGACATTTTAAATAATATAGGGCGTGCCGTTTTTTCTCTGTTTTAGATTTATATAATGAATTTCATCAAATACCAATTGAAGAAAACTCTCGTGATGTGACAGCATTTAGCACTTAGCAGGGTAGCTTTAAATGGAAAGTATTACTTTTTGGGCTAAATGTCAGTCGTAATTCATTTGTACGTATGATGAATTTGGCTTTTTCTGGTTTGCCTGCAGACAAACTATTTATATATATTGACGATATTATCGGTCTTGGTAAATCAGAGAAAGATCATGTACAAAATTTAGAAACAACGTTTAAACAATGCCGAGAAAGAAATCTAAAAATAACATATGAAAATAACATATTATATTTGTTCTCAGACTGGTATAAAACCAGATCCTTCTAAATATGATAGTGTGGATGTTTTTCAATAAAAAGCTCTGTATTTATATATATTTATATGTTTTATTTCCTTGCTGTTGACAACTTCAATTATTACTGTTACTAGATTAAAAGACTAAAATTAAAATTATAAAAATTGGTACTGAAATATATTTGACAATAAATATAATTTAGGTTACCTTGTTCCGCCGATCAAAATATATATAAAATAATAGCAATTATATACAATAAATATGCGATAAATGCGATGAAATATTAACTCGATAATTAAAAATGCTAATCATAAATTTTATTAGCTGATACTATTTTTACTCGCGACGCTGCTGCTGATTTATCTTTTCTCTTCAATGGTTCGATTGAAAAAGAAAGAACAAACAGTGCAGAATGTATGTCACATATTCTCACCTCAGTCAAAAGTACTATTTTATTGCTGACCACAATCTTACCGCAGCTGCTAACGCCAACTACATTGAATAGTTAAAATGCTCGTCGCTTGTCGGTAAGTTGTCGTTTATAATTTTGCTAATGACATTTAACTTTTGACAAAAAATTTTGACAAGCCATTCGTGGTAAGTATTTTATTATTAATTTATTACTTGTATGATCACTAATATTTAAATTTTATTTCTATGTACCTACATCACCCCCTTTCCAGCTGAGCGTTCTTCGGACCATTTCGTGTTCCCACGGGATATTATCGCCGTCTTAATGGTGCGATGTAATCGCACCACTAATCCATTCGCCTGCGGGTGATATGCTGTGATCCGTATTCTGTGCGTACCTAACAATCGAGTTAACTCTTTAAATAATCTAGACTCGAATTGAGTTCCGTGATCTGTCATTATTCGAAAAGGTACCCCAAAATGCGATATAAACTCGTATACTAATGTTTTTGCACAAGTTTCAGCCAATATATCCGATATCGGGTAGGCTTCAGGCCACCGCGTGAATCTATCGATCACATTCAAAATATAACGATTATTTCCCGATGGTGGTAAAGGTCCTAGCAAATCAATATGAACGTGTTCAAATCTCGAACTTGGAAGATCAAATTTAACGAAAGGAGCCTTTGTGTGCCGATTAATTTTAGCACGTCGTCACTGCACGCATTCGCGACTCCAGATCGTTACGTCTTTGTTCATTGATGGCCAAAAATATCGCTCGGCTATATCGCTCGAGCGATTTCGAAAATATCGCTCGGGGAATTTCGTATTCCGGGGTGCGTAATGTTATGAAGACTTTCGTAAATCTTCCGACACAACGTTGACGGTACGTATGGTCGGTTTCTATCGGATGACGTTTCGCACCATAATTTTATGTCGGTTTTCTCAAATTTTTTCGATGTCGAAACGTTTCCGATCACTTTTTCTAGTTCCTCGTCAGCCTCTTGTGTATGCAGTAGCGAAATTAATGTACTATCGGGTTTGTCAATTGTTGATTTTTTTAACCTCGATAACGCGTCGGCGAATACATTGTCTTTTCCTGTCACGTGTCTGTCAAAAATTGGGGTATAAAATCTAAGTGATTCGATTGTCTTGGGCTTCGTTCACATTTTGAATTAATCGCGTTTACTAACGGCTTATGATCGGTATATATTGTAAATTCCCTACAATATATCACAATATGTCACGCAGAAGTTGTTTAGCTTCTTAAAAACGCGATTGACCCTCTTCCGGCCACGAAAAATCTATTTTGTTTTTACGCTTACGACTCGTTAGTTTCGCTAAATTAGTGTGAATAGGAGATAAAATCTGAGCTACCTTGGGTAAAAACCGATGGTAATAATTTATTATTCCCAGAAATCTCTGGATTTATCTGACGCTGTGCGGAACCGGAATTTTTTTAGTCCTGATCTCAAAAATGATCTTCTTCTGTTTTACTTGCGACTAATATGCCGTCGATGTATACGAACGCGAAATCCAGATCGGCACAAACTTGATTCATAAATCTTTGGAATGGTTGTGCCGCGTCACGCAAACCGAACGGCATTCTTACAAATTCGTATAGGCCAAAAGGTGTCGTAACAGCCGTTTTGTGTATGTCCTCTTGGGCCACGGGTATTTTATACTAAAATCCGGGATGTGCGGTATAGGATAGCGGTCCGTTATAGTTACAGCATTTAAACGACGGTAGTCCCCGCACGTTTTCCAATCCTTATCCTTCTTTTCCACCATTTGTAGTGGAGACGCGGCTTGTAATTTTGACGGACGACAAATACCTAAATCCACAATATTGCAAAATTCGTTCTTAGCGGGCTTGGTGACGTAACTGATCGAGACGTCTAGGTCGTGAAAACGGAAGTCTTGCCGATGTCTCGATATAGTGCACTACCGTATGATTTACGGATAGGTCGAATCGCGGATTTTGTATTAAAGTTGAATATTTCTTCAGGAGTTCTATAATATTGTCCTGTTGTACACTACAAATTTTCACTGTCGGTTCATTAGTTCGCCGTACTGTCGCGTTTGCTGATAGTGACGTTTCGCTATCGTGCAACCGTTTATGAGGTAAGTCAACTAATTACCCGTATTTTTGAAGAAAATCTGCGCCGCGTAACACGTTAACTATCGTGAATACATGGGGAAATTCGTGTCGAAGGCCTAAATTTAGTTTCAAAGTTTCTCTCCGTATGTAGCGATATTTGAAGCATTCGCGGCGGTTAATCTTGGTTAATCATCGTCTTCTTTTGCGCTTGGAAATTAACTTCTAGGTAAAACTGACAAATCAGCACCAGTATCAATTAAAAAATTTAACTTATTACTATCATCGAAAATAAATAAGCGGCGTGACGGAACTGAGCGTTTTCAGCAGTATGCTTTTGTTTTTTGAAAAATTGTCATGCTGCGAATTTGTCGTGTTCCGAAAATTACAAGGTTGGCGGTATTTGGTTGCGGCCGCACCGAACCTATAGTGATACCAACATTTATCGTGTTGCGTTTGTGAATGATTTCGCGATGAACTTCGATTGTCGTCACGACTCTACGTTCTATGTCTAAAAAACTAAATTGGCGTGGTCTACTACGGAAATAGTAATTTTGTTTAAGCTCGCTTATTTCATTTTTCAATGCGCAAATTTGTTGACACATTTCGCTCACGCCGACACAGAGTACTGTAATTGATTCGGTCGTTTTGTTCGTGCCCGTTGGCGCTGTCTGTTTGGGTTTGGTTTGTACCTCCGCTTTGGAATCTTTGTTGAGAGTATCCCAAATTTTGTCGGCCATAGAAATGAATGCTGTCTGATCAGTCAAATTCGACGCTAGTTGGACGACGTTTAATGTACTGGGTAAACGTCTCATCCACAATTTTAATAATAATTCTTTATTAACCCCAGTAGTACCACAAAGAAATCAGATGGGCGACGATCTCCCATAACAGCGTTTGCTTCACTCAGTAGCGAATTCAATCGTTGTTCTTCTGTTAAAGAATTTCTTGTGATTAAAGCCGTCTTTAAATCATCGTACCCGTTGGACTCCTCTTGCAATATGTCAAAAACCGAGGTTACAATATGTTGCGGAAGAGCGATAAGCACGTATTCATATTTTCGAGAATCAGACTTTATTCCTCTCAACCGAAATATGTTCTCAACCGTAATGAACCAAGCTTGTGGGCTTCTGTCCCAAAAATCGGGTATTTTTAATGTATTCGTTTCAGCTACTTCGCGTTCCGGCTCGCTTTTTGTATCATTTCCAAACGCGGGTGTGGATATATTTTCACCACTACCAGTTAAAGGCATCGTAAATATTTATTACTTTCATAAAATAATAAAAATAATAGAAATAAATTAATAAAAACAATAAAGATAAAATAATAAGAAAACTCGTACTAATTAATGTAATTTTATTTATACCTATTTATTGTACATGTATTCGTATTAAAGATTTATTAAATTTGTCATATAAATTCAGTATTTTCAAGTTCAGCTGTATAAATTTTATCAAGCAACAAATTATGGTTCACCATATCAAAGGCATTTGTTAAAGCCGCAGTATACTTTTTATTATTTAAATCTTCGTAAACATTTTTACAAAAATTTAGCAGAGTAGTCTACTGGCCTTCACAAAAACCATATTGTTGACAACAAAAAAAATTATTTTTATTTATGAATGCAAGCATTTGTTTTTTAACTGCTTTTTCAAATTTTTTAGAAAATGTAGATAAAATAGATATTGGTCTATAATTACTTACTTCACTACGATTACCTTTTTTTGTAAAGAGGAATAACTTCTGCTGCTTTAAGCACACTGGGAAAAATACCAGCTTGAATACTATTATTAAAAATAAATGATAGAACATCAACAATATAAAATGAAATTTTTTTCAGTGTTGTGGCCGAAATTCCATCCACTGTACATGAATTTGAGTTTTTAAGTGATATTATAATTTTATGGAGTTCATAAGAAGAAATTGGACTAAAGTAAAAACTATCATTTTGAAAAATATCACCTATATTTAGTTATTTATTTCTCTGTTTAATTCAAACATTTTAACAAGTATATAATATATTAAATTAAGTTAAATTACAATACATATATTTAAAAAAACAAAAAAAAAAAAAAATTAAAATTCACTAAAATTAATTAATTGATTTATTCTAATAATGACTAGAATATTTTCACACTATATATAAAAACAAACTGTATGATAATAATATAGTAATTTTATCTGAAATTCAAATATAATTATACTAAAAAATATTCATAAATTAAAAAAAAAATTCCACCTTAAATAACATTCATTTATATGTAAAAAAAGAGAACAATTTTTACAGTCAAGAACCTTACATAAAATTATTAAAAAAAAAAGAATAACAGTAATAAATAGATTTAAAAAAACATATCAGATATTTATTATTAACTTTTTTAAATTATGCTTAGTAGTCGAGATTCTAATAACATTTTGATATTTATTACCAAGTATTAGCATCCTATTAATAGGCTCATACTTCCCATATGTAGTTCTATGGAATTCTAATTTAAATAAATTAGGAGATCTTAATCTATGGTCATGATTCATATTAATTTTATTTAATATAAATGATGAATCAATGTTAAGCCTAAACACTTCAGTTAAGAAAACTACGTCAGCCATTACGTCTTTTTTGTAAAGTGATCAAGTTAATAAGTTTTAACCTATTTTTATACGGTGGCAAGATTAACGGATTAATCCAAGAAAATTGACGGAAAGCAAATCTTATAAAATTTATTTGGATAGATTCAATACGATGGCTATGTACATCGAAGTATGGATTCCAGACTTGACTAGCGTATTCCAGATTAGGACGAACAAGGCAAGTGTAAAGGGATTTTAAAATATAAGGATCCGAAAATTCCTTTGACCATCTTTTAATAAAACCTAGCATTGAATTTGCTTTATTAATAATATAATTATAATGCAATTTAAAATTAAGTTTTGGGTCCAAATAAACACCCAAATCCTTAAAAGATTTTACAATTGGTACATTTTTATCAAATAGTGTGTAATTATATTGAATTTGAGAATTTTGTCTAGTAAACGTCATAATAGCACATTTCTCAACATTAAGTTTCAAAAAATTTAAATTACACCATGTAGAAAAACGATTTAAGTCTTCTTAAAGTGAAATTGAGTCATTCAAAGAAGTTATTTTTTTATATATTTTCATATCGTCTGCATAAATATTAATATTACTGTTTTTAATAATAGATACTACATCATTAATAGATATAATGAATAATAGAGGACCAAGATGACTTCCCTGAGGTACCCCTGTAGTAGCTTCAAATGATGAAGATATTACTGATTTAAATAAAATACTGTATGTTCTATTTGTTAAGTAAGACTTAATCCATTTTATTAAGAAAGGCGGAAATCCTAATTTTCTAAGTTTAAATAAAATCACACTTTGTGGTAGGAGGTCAAATGCTTTACTTAAATCACTGAATAGAACGTCAGTTTGAGACTCAGCTTCCATATTATTAATAAATCTAGACGTAGACTCAACCAGATTAGTCACAGTCGATCTGTATTTCATGAAACCATGTTGATTTGTAACTAAAAAATTTGCACAATGATCATAAATACTATCAAAAACTACTAACTCAAATAATTTCGGTATACTGAATAGTTTAGCTATTGGACGGTAATTAATTATTTCCTTTTTAGATCCTTTCTTATGTACTGGTCTTATGTAAGATTCCTTCCATATGCCAGGAAAAATACCAGTAGATAAAGAACGCCGAAACAATAAAGTGAGAGGCATAGTTAATGAACCAGAACATTTTTTTAGAACAATTTCTGGAATGCCATCAGGCCCAGGACATGAATTATCCCTAAGTTTATCCAGGTATATCTTTATTAAATTGACATCAAGATTTATGGCCTGAAGCGTAGTTTTTGGAAAGTCATTTAAGTGATCAAAACTAGATTCATTAATATGAAAGTCAGAACTTACATAAGAGTTTAAAAAATGGTCCCGGAAATAATTTGAAATGACAGCGGGGTCATTACTTAAATTTCCATTAAAACTAATAAAAGTTGGAAATTGATCTGATTTTCTTTTAGTATTAATAAAATTCCAAAATAATTTTGGGTTATCAATAAGTTTAAAAGACATACCATCAACATAATTCTTATAGGATTGTTAAATTTTTTGTTTAAAAATATTACACAAATTCACAAAATAAATATAATCAATGTTACTTTTAGACTTAAGATATTTACCCCAAGCTTTGTTTTTCATATTTCTAAGCTTTTTCAATTCTTTAGAAAACCAAGGAGGACTATTATCAATCCCTTTATCCCTGGATTTTGGCACAAACATATTAAAACCACATATGATAATATTATAAAACTTATAGTGTTACTGTACACTATATATATTTTAGAATTAATAAAAAGACATAACATTTCACACGTTATAATACTTATTTAATTAATTTAATATGAAATAACAATTAAACATACATTAACAACAATTTGCGTATTGCAGATCAACGATGGTGAAAGAAGCACTCGCTACGACTGACTGACTAGTAATAATAATAAAAATAAATACTTCTTATAATGTCATCGGTTTATTGCGGCAGAGGTTTCAGTATATACCCGGTAAACAAATATGGTACATTCCAGACGCCACAATACTCCCCCTTTAGTGATACCGTCTGGGTATCACGACTCTTCTACCACTTCTAGACGTAATTTCTGTTGTTGGTACTACTGGTTGATTTGTTGATGTTGTTGCTGTTGTTGTTTCTTTTAATTCTGAAGATTTTTTATTTTTTAAATTTGATGATTTCGAATTTGTTGTCTTAGCATTTAATTGTTCGATATTTGTAGATTTTATCTTTGATAATTCGAATTCTGATGCTATGTTGGTTTCTTCTTCAGGTAAGTAAGCAGCTTTTAACCTATCAATAGAAATTTTTGATAAACGATTATTAATTTGAATTTTAAAATATTTATCAAAACGGTCGATAACTTTATACGGCCCAGTATATGGATTTTAGAGTGATGTTTTTATAGCGTCGATTCGTATAAAAACGTGAGTACAATCATTTAAATTATTATTTACGAAAATACGTGGTGTACCGTGATGTTTAGTGCTTGATGGTCTAACTTTTGACATTGTTTCCCGAAATTCTTTTACGAATTCTGATTCATTAATATGGCCTTGACTTTCAATTAAAAATTCACCGGGTATTTTCAAAACCGTACCGTACACTAACTCTGCGGGTGAAGCTCCGATATCTTCTTTATATACCGTTCTTAACCCCACCCCAATAATATTGTTCGTAAAACTTTTGTTCAACTATTACATTTTTGACATTTGATCGCTGCTTTCAACATCCTATGCCATCTTTCAATCATTCCGTTACTTTGCGGGTGAGACGGCGTGGGTTTTAAATGATTAATTCCAAGTATTTTTGTAAGTTCTGAAAATACTTGGCATTCGAACTGTCTACCTAAATCTGTTGATATTTTAGTCGATATACCAAATTGAGATATCCAACCGGAGATGAGATTCTGAGCAACCGTTTCTGCAGTGATGTCTTCTAATGAAATAGCCTGTGGCCACCGAGTGAACCGATCTATAATTGTTTAACAATATCTAAAATTTCTTGAAGGTGGTAGTGGACCAACGAGATCAATGTTGATATGTGAAAAACGTTAATTTGATGTTTCATATGAAGCGAGTGCAGATTTATTGTGTCTATGAACTTTGGCACGTTGACAATCTAAGCAACGTTTTACGAATTGTGCAATTTGTTTCTTCATACCTGGCCACACGTATTTTTCACTAATTAATTTAACAGTTGACTTTACACCTGCATGAGATAGATTATGAATTTTTCTAATTACCTGATTCCTAAATTTTTCAGTTATATACGGCTTTACTGCATTATTTGATATATCACAATATATTTGTTTTAATGAATCAGGAATGTTAAACATTTTTTAATTTAATTAATTGTTTTCAGGATTTTGTACAGCAGCTTGCATTTTTACGTCGTTTTGTTGATCTTCAGCAATTTCCTCAAACTTGATTTCATCCTTGATGTTGACCGATGCCATTCTCGAAAGTAAATCAGCCACACAATTTTCGGAACCTTTGACATGTGCAATGTTTGTCGTAAATTGACTAATGAAATCAAGATGGCGTAACTGACGTGGCGAAGCTTTTTCATTTTTTTGTTGAAACGCAAATGTTAAAGGTTTGTGGTCAGTATACGCTTGAAAATTCCTACCTTCTACCATATGACGGAAATACTTAATACCTAAGTATAGTGCCAATAACTCTCTGTCATAAGTGCTGTAACGTTTTTCTGTATTTGACAGTTTCTTTGAAAAAAAACCAAGTGGTTGCATATTTTGTTGATCGTCCATTTGGTTTAATACTGCTCTCACAGCTACATCCGATGCGTCAACGTGTAAAATTTAATCAGCATTTTTTTTAGGATGTGCTAATAACGTTGTCTTCGTCAAATCGTTTTTGCAATTTATAAATGCTTTTTCAGCTTCTTCAGTCCAATCAATTGGAGTTGCGTCATTTTTAACATTTCCTTTAATTAAATTTTGTAATATCATTTGATTATTTACGGCATGTGGAATAAATCTTCGATAATAATTGATCATTGCCAAAAATCTTTTTTATTTTTTAGCTGTATTTGGTTTTTCAAAAGTTTTAATTACTTCTATTTTTTCTAATAATGGACATATTCCCTTTGAATTAATAAGGTGTCCCAGAAATTTAACTTCAGATTGAAAAAACACACATTTTGATGCGTTTATTGCCAATCCTTCTTCACGAAGTCTTTTGAAAATAATTTTTAAATGATTTTCATGTTCCTCTTTAGATTTCGACGCAACCAAAATATCGTCAATGTAAGGAAACACAAATGGTAATCCTTTCAAAATTTCATCGATATATCTTTGTTGAGTTTGCGCGGCATTTCTCAAGCCAAATGGTGTAAATAAAAATTCGAAAAGGCCGAATGGTGTAATAATTGTCGTTTTTGGTATGTCTATTTCAGCTACTGGTATTTGATGGTATGCACGTTGAAGATCTAATGTTGAAAAAATATTTGTACCGTGTAATGAATGTGTAAAGTCCTGCACAAACGGAATTGGATATCTATCCGGAACTGAAATAGTGTTAAGACGACGATAATCTCCATATGGTCTCCAATTGCCATCAGATTTACGGACCTTATGGAGTGGTGATGACCAACAGCTCTTCGAAGGTCGACAAATACCTTTTTGAACCATAAATTGAAATTCTTTCTTGGCCAATTCTAATTTTTCCGGAGAAAGTCTTCTTGATTTTGCAAAAACGGATATGACTGCACCAGTATCAATTAAAAATTTATCAGTTGAATTACGATCTGAAATAAATAACTGATTAATTATATTTTTATTTTCATTTTCATTAAATGACTTTTTAATAATTTTTGTTTTATTTGATTGATATAATCTGGAATTGTCTTTACTAATGTTTAATGAATCAAACACAAGCTCCCCTTTGCTTGGTTGATTCTTTATTAGTTTTTTTTTTCAAAATTACAGGGTGATACACATTTTTTTGCGTTGACACCAAATTTAAAATGATACCAACATTGTTCATATCTTTTTTTCGATTTTGGTTTACCATCACGTTTTTGTTTGTTTTCATTTTGTCGAGATTGTGAACAAGATCGAAAATTCGAACTTTCTATTCCACTTAATCTTTGTGATAGCTCATTAATTTGGTTATCGAATGTATTTTTATTGGATAATATTTCCGGTTTATTATTGTATACCGGTTTTGTAACTTCATTAATTGTATGTGAATGAACGTCACTACATTCCATAACCTTGTCCGCCATTTTAGATAAATTTGTTAAATTTTCTTCACTGATTGAAATTATCACACGAATCTGTGCTGGTAAACGTGATATCCAGATTTGTCTTAACAACACATCACTAACTTGATCACCAGCGAGCGATTTCATTTCATTGAGTAATTCAGATGGTTTTTTTATCTCCTAGTAAAATTTCTTCTAGTAATGTTTTAATTTTTTTCTGGTCGGACATGGAATATCGTTCTATTTTTTTTTTTTTTAAATTTAAATATTTATTTTTTTCAGGTGGATTAACAACGGCTTCATTAACTTGGTTTAAAATTTTGGTTTCCACAGCCGTGAGCAATGTGTAAAATTTTGTAGAATCCTGACAAATGTTTGACAAATTGAATTGTGCTTCAATTTGTTGGAACCACACCTCTGGATTGGTGGGCCAAAATGGTGGTATTTTAACGGCAACGCGATTTACCGTATTTTGAGTAACATTTTCATTATCTCCCATTTTTAATGATTTTAGATTATCATTGTTGTCAGTCACTGTTTTAGTAGATGAATCTGAAGACGATCCTGCGTCGTCGTGCATATTTAATAGGAGATTATAAAAAATCAAGATGAGCTAAAAATTTGAAATGCTATATATTTTGATATATTGAAATAAAATATTATAACATTTATTATATACATAAATTTTTATTTTAAATTTCAATTGAATTAATGATGTGTAATTGCTATATTTTTTAAATTGCGCTTTTTGTTGAATAATTTTTTATAGCGTCTTTTTTCAAACTGTAAAAATGTTGCGTATAATTTTTTAGCGTCTTTTTTTTAACGGTAAAAATGTTATATATATGTATGTGTATATTACCCTTAATCCAAATTGTACATATGCATGTACATATATTTTTTAATATTTTTACTACGAATTTCACTTTATGTTCAATTTTAGGGGTCACCAATTATACTGTTACTGTACACTATATATATTTTAGAATTAATAAAAAGACATAACATTTTACACGTTATAATACTTATTTAATCAATTTAATATGAAATAACAATTAAACATACATTAACAACAATTTGCGTATTGCAGATCAAGGATGGTGAAAGAAGTACTCGCTACGACTGACTGACTAGTAATAATAATAAAAATAAATACTTCTTATAATGTCATCGGTTTATTGCGGCAGAGGTTTCAGTATATACCCGGTAAACAAATATGGTACATTCCAGACGCCAGAAACTCATCAATGACTGTATTAAAATCTACATTTTGAAGTAATGTAAGATAGTCAATTGTGTTAAAAAAATTATTAAGCCCATGAAAATCAGTTTTCTTAAAATTAAATCGAAAAGAATTTTGAATTGTAGCTGTAGAAACACCACTATAGCAATATGAGAACGATATTGGTGGATGGTATTGATCTATATTAACTAAAGGTGATCCAAACTGTGAAATCATAATACTATCCCAATCTGAAGTAAATATTAAATCTAATTGTCTGGATTGATAATTTTTTACATTTGAAATTTGTTGCACATAATAAGCATTAAGATTATCACAAAATGAAAATTCATCATTGTGAGAATTACAATTACTTGTATAATTATTTGGAAGTAAGTTTTCTGAAGCATATACAACTGTTCTAGGTAATTAACTTTTTCATCCAAATAATTGATTCTCTCTAGGAGAACTTTTTTATCTCTTTGTAGAATTTCTCTTTGGGTGAGAGCATTTGCATTAACCTTTTTCAGTTCAAGTATTTCTACGAAAATTTGTTGTAGTGTTATTGTTGAAGTTGAACTTTGATCATTTAAACTTTCTATAGGCGTTAGAGAATTACATTGTGGTGGATGTGTTGGTTTTCAAAAGTAGGAGGGGCTAGTAGAGTACTGGATACACTTCCAGCAAAGTTGTAATAATGTGCTAATAAGTTTAGTGTGTGTCAGTCGGTCTGTTGTTTTGTCAGTCTGTCGTTTTGTCGGTCTGTCGCATTGTGTGTGTGTGTGTGTATGTGATTCGGGTTTGTTCGGGTTTATGTCACGTGGTGTACATGTTCGGGTTTGTTCGCGTGTGATTAGGTCTGTTCGCGTGTCGGTCTGCCGTTTTGTCTGTCTGTCGGTATGTCGGTCTGTCGATTTGTCAGTCTGTCGGTCTGTCGTTCTATCAATCTGTCGTTTTGTCTGTCTTTCGGTCTGTCGATTTGTATCTTCTGTTAGCGAATATTTTGTGTACTATATTTATATGATTAATGTAAAAAATAATTGCCGAACGCGGCCGGTGTACCCGGTATTTAGTAAAAATCAACTATATATTCTTTGTGTGGATACAATTCTTGATATATGTATATCATAAGTTTTATTTAGATTCAATTAAATATATAATATATAATAATATATTAATTTTACTTAATTAATAAATGCTTTTTATATATGTAAATTTGAATTGAATATGTTTTACAATAATTAGTATATACTGTATATTAAATTGTTTGTATTTTTTTTATTTGCAATAATTGGAATTCTAATATTTAAGAAAAATATTTTATTTTTAAATAATTACATAATTTTATTATTTTCGATTATTTGAATTATATCAATTATATACAATTAAGATTTTTCTTTCTTCCAAAATTGAAACTCAATAGCTTTTACTTTAATTCATATGTACGAAATATTATTATATAGTTACATTAGACAATTTTATAATAGTTTTATAATTATCCTTAAACAATTTTATAATAATTTTTTTTACGTAAATAATTTTGTACATATATTTTTTTAATATTTGTAATTTTATTAGGTTCAAATTTTGTAATTAAAATATGATTGTAATTGTAATTAAATTATTATAAAATTGTTGTGTAGACTGTACTTTTCCACACGTGATGTTTTATTCCACACGTGGCTTATATAACCTTTATATAACTTTTGTAACGTTTTTTTTTGTATCTTTATAACATTTCTTTTATTATATTACTATTTGTACATTATACTTTTACCGATTTTATTTTATAATTCTTTTAGATTAGGAAAATTTATAATTTTTAGAAATATGATTTTAGAGTATTTTTTATTTTTTTAAATTAATAATTTTGAAAATTTTAATAAAAGAAATATGATATTTAAAATATGGTACTTGTTAGTTTTTTTTGAATTTGTTGAAACCGGTGTTTTTCTCGTTGATGAATGAATGAATGCATTGATCGTCTGATCCTGGATGGCGTATAGCTGCTTGATGAGATTCTTGATTATATGCAATGCTTTTCTTGAATATGTGCAATTCTTGATTATGCAATGCAAACAGTGCTGCAGTTTCTCGATGAGATCTTTTATAGGTACAATATTTTCTGGGTATAATATTTTATAGGTAGAATTTTGTACTTTTGTTCGCTTTTGGCAAGCAAACTGAATATTTTCATGAAAATGAATATATTCATTTATTTCTAACTTGTATTTTATGCACGTGGTTTAAATCTCACCACCGAACATATGTATGCCACTTTATAATAAAAAGTTATTTTTACTTTAATTATGTTTTTAAATTATAATTAAATTATTCGTGATTTAAATGTCACCACTAAAAATATGTTTTTAATTTATAATTAAATTCTAATTATGAATACAGTTTTTTCTTTGCGCGCTACTTAGTTCGGGGTCACCAATTGTGGGATCTTTTTATTGTTTTAATCAAACACGTGATTCCACTTAATATATGTATATAAAATATTTATTTCAACTGTTAATTGTTAATTTACTTTACTAATTACAATATTGGTTTTTACCACTCCGAGAATATATAATTGACTGAGAACGATGCCAACTATACGCGATGTTATATATTATCATTTAACAATGGTTATCTATTAACAATTATAATATTCTAACCACGGATATAATTGAGTTTAATTTCTGGAGAGCAACGATACTAGGTGTCTCGGTTACGGATCAAAGTTAGTTCAATTATTTATCGCTATTATCAATTATGACGCTATCAATTATATATTCTCGGAGTGGTAAAAACCAATATTGTAATTAGTAAAGTAAATTAAC
The DNA here is from genome assembly GCA_963920725.1 of Rhamphomyia laevipes. Taxonomy (NCBI): domain Eukaryota; kingdom Metazoa; phylum Arthropoda; class Insecta; order Diptera; family Empididae; genus Rhamphomyia; species Rhamphomyia laevipes. The sequence goes on along the minus strand of OY987255.1, from coordinate 52,669,576 downwards.
AATTAACAGTAGAAATAAATATTTTATATATATTAAGTGGAATCACGTGTTTGATTAAAACAATAAAAAGATCCCACAAGTCTGTTGGTCTGTTGTTTTGTCAGTCTGTCGGTTTTTCGTTTTGTCGGTCTGTCGTTTTGTTAGTCTGTCGGTCTGTCGTTTTGTCGGTATGTCAGTCTGTCAGTTTGCCTATGTATAATTTTGTGTGTTTGTTGTGAACAAACCCCCAAATTTGTTCAACCTCTGAGTTTTTTAGGTTTGTTTTGATAAGAATATTTTTAATATATATATATATGGTTGTTGTTGTAAAGAATTTTTGGTTTTTTTTTTAATTTTTTTTGCGTGGACATATAGAGTATGGTGCAGGGCATTATCGCCCTAAGGGCGATAATTCCCACTTGGGTGAGCATTATCGCCCGAAATCCATTAGTGGGAATTATCGCCCTAACATTATTTGTATAAAGAGCATTATCGCACGAAGGGCGATAATTCCCACTTGGGTGAGCATTGTCGCCCGAATGGATGTCGGGCGATAATGTTCACCCAAGTGGGAATTATCGGATTATCGCCCTTAGTGCGATAATGCCTGGGTCGATAATGCCCTGCACCATAGAGTATCATTATTTTTTGTATATACTAAGAGAGAAACCTAATCAGATTCATATATAAGTTGGAAAAATTTGTGTTATCCATTGAGTTAAACGTAAACAAATAAGATTTTAATTAAATAAACAAAATTTTTGTTATTGAATATTTAAGACAATGCCAAATTATGAAATTAAGCACTTACTATAAATATCTAACTAAATCCATATAAATTAACAATAACAAATTAATAGAGTCACAGTCATGAATATGAATATACGTCATGAAAAAATGTTTTGATGTGAAAATATATGTAATGGTCATAGATATTGTGTCTGCAGTAGAAAATGGAATTTTTTTTTCTTTTTTTTTAATTTTTTAGCATAGATTTTTATTCCAAACCAATTGAACTAATATATGAACTTTCATCAATAATTATTTCATTTTGTTTTACTTGTATTTGTTTATTACCAATTTTCCATTCAGCAGAACTTTGATCGAAATATGGACCAAAAGTTCTATCAAAATTTGTTGGTATAGAAAGAAGTAGATTCAAATATTTTGTAATATTTTGATATAGGTTTCTCAACTAAATGTTTTATAGGTGTTGGGGTTAATAAAAGTTTTGATGAAAATTTTTTAGGCGTAGATGTTTGATATAAAGTATTTGATTCACCTACACTATCATCATCAAAATCAGTTTTGTTTCATTGTCTTATACTAGAAACATCATCATAAAATCTTGATTTCTTAACTTTTTTAATTACACCTATCTTTTTTAATTTTCTTGTTTTATTTCAGGATAAATTGATTTTTGCTCTAATGCTTTTGCAACATTTTTGAGTGGTAATGTAATTGGTTTAAAATGTTCTTCTAAGACATGTTCTGCTTCTATCTGACCAGATTTTAAAGATCGATATTTATTTTTTACCGCTTTACTAGTCCTAATAATATCTTTCATAATTTTCTCGTTCATATTTGAAAATGTATATTATATTTAATTAAGTAATTAAGCTGTTGATCGGTTCAGCTATTGACCTGTTAAGCTATTGAGTTGTTAATCTGTTGATCGGTTAAGCTATTTAAGCTGTTTAGCTGTTGACCTGTTGATTGGTTGAGCTATTGAAGTGTTCTGTTTATATCTGTTATTATTAATCTATATAACAGAATTCATCAAACCCTCTACGATAACCACCATTCACTATCCCTATCTATAACTAAAAAACCATATTTTTCATCCCAACATTTAAGACACATTTCATGAAATTGTGCGAATGTCATATCATTGCTAACATGATCTGTATAAATATGTCTTAGATTCATATCATCCTGCTTGAAAATTATTAAAAAGTTTGCATTATCGCGAATGAGATGTTTTGGTATATGTGTATAAGATTGACATAAGTAAAAGCTATCAATATTATTGTGACGACCCATACAAAAATACTTTCGAATATTACTCTGTTTATCACATGCTACATCATCGAAAATAAATATAGAATGTGATTTTGCTTCTTCAGATGCAATAATATCACTATTGTTAGAATAAGTGTAGTACCCCAGTTCTGGTATAGTTGTCATAACTTGATTAAGGAACTCATATTTTGGTTGGAGTAGAGATTTAGAATATATGTACGTAAATGTTTTCAAACTTTAATCCATTGGGTTGTTCTAATAAGCTTAATATGTATAACATTTGTTTTTCCACAATTAGATGGACCCACTATTAAACATCGTATACTATTTGGTAGTAATTCGCCATTCTTTTTTTGTCTACAGCCGTTCCCTTTGATTTTGATATCTAAATGATTTACGAGTAAAGTAAAGTGTTGTTTGATAAATTTCATCTTGACTACTGGTAAATTTTCATCATTCTTAAATTTATATATTGCAATGGTAAAACGAAAAATTTATCAGTCATAATAAATTGATTGCTTCATAATGATTGATTATAATAAAATTTATGACAGTCATGCGAAAGCTTTTAAAAGAGAGGGTATTCTGAATAAAATTATAAATAAGTTGACAGTTGAATTACATTTACCAGGCGGTTATCAATATTGTGGACCTGGTACGAAATTACAAAAAAGATTAGACAGAGGTGATCCTGGAATAAACCCATTAGATACAGCTTGTAAAGAGCACGATATAGAATATACTAAATTTAAAAATACTGAAGATCGACACATTGCTGACAAAGTTTTAGCAGAAAAAGCTTGGAAACGTGTAATTGCTAAAGATTCTAATTTCTTAGAACGAGCGAACACTTTATTAGTAACAAACGCTATGAAAGCTAAAATTAAATTAGGAATGGGCATAAAAAGACATAGGAAATTTAATAAAAAAAATTAAAACAACCGTAAAGTTATTTCAAAAAGCCGTAAAAAATGCTAAAGATGTTATAAAATTACAAAAACCCAGTAACAATGATGATGCTATAAAATTGGCACTTCATGTAGCGAAAAATGTGATTAAACGCAAAAAAGCTGTATCACCTAGAATTATTTCAGTACCTAAAACTGGTGGAATGATACCATTTCTAGTACCTCTTTTTGCAGGATTATCAGCTGTTGGAGCATTGTCTGGTGGTGTTACTGGTATAGTTAAAGCAATAAACGATGTCAAGAATGCAAAACAAGAATTAATTGAGAATAAACGTTATAATCAAACAATGGAAAGTATTTCTATGGGTAATGGCTTATATCTCAAACCTTATAAAACAGGTTTAGTGTTGTATTTAAATCCACAGCCAAAAAACTAATAGAAATCCTACCCAGGAGGCCATTAAGTGAAATTGATTTACATAAGTTCATACTTCATACTAACCGCACGTGTTTAAAATCGCTCCGTAAAATAAATAATTTTCAATAAATAATTAATTAAATAATTTCCTAAATAATTCATTATATCGCTGAAATTAGCAATTTACATAAAAAACCTAATAAGTAACAAAAAAAAGTGTCAATATAAATATATACCATAAAACATTTGCTGAATTGGCATATAAAGTTTAATAACTCTAAGTTTAATAACTTAAAGTGAACAAGAATTTTTTTTTTTTGTAATATGAGTTTTAAGTGTGGTATATCAAATTGTATTGCATATGACATGACAACACAATGAAGTCAATTACCTGCAATAGCTTTTGTAAAAAAAATTTCATGCCTTATGTTTAAATATACCCAGAGATGTTAATTTATCATTTCTAGGAAAATATTACATTTGTAATGATTGCCAAGACTATCATAGTTTGCTATCAAAGATGCACGATAGTTTGGCAATTGGTATAAAAGATCTAAACGAAATTAATGCAGGGTTGTTAAATAAAAATACAACTGAATTTAATTCATTCTCAAAAAGCTTTGAACATATGGGAAATTGTTTTGATTAACAAACTTTCTTCTTCTGACAAAAAGAAATTTTCACTTTAATGAACTACTAAATAATTTTAAAACTGAGCTTAAAAGTGATATGGAAAACAATTTTGATGAGCTTAGAAGTGATCTAAAACTTTTATTTGGAAATAGTGCTAATATTGGACATACACAGTGTAATAAATCTTATGAAAATATTTCTAAGTATGTTGAAAAACAACTTGAACAGTTTGAGCATAATCTGGACAGGGATAAAATAGTTAGTGTCATTTTAAGTTCGGTTAGTAACACAAGTAGCAGAAGTTATTTTAGTGATCCAATAATATCGGAATTAATTGAATTAAGAAATGACTTTAATATTGTAGAAAACAAAATTGACGCGCTTCTAGATACTGATATGATCAAAAGAAGTATAAATAATAATATTGATTCGGATAATAATAATATAGATAAAATTAATAATCATATTGATTTAAATTTTTATATGAATCCTATCAATAATAACACTAATGATAATAATGATAACAATAATATGGTTTATGATAATAATAATATTAATAATAAGAATGATAATAATAGTAGTAATAATAATAATAACAAAAATACAAGTGAAAATAATAATAATCTAAACCATGAAAAATCTGTATTTGAAGAAATGTTAGATTGCACTAATAAATCTCGTCCCGATGATATATCAGACGAAGCTCATGCTATCCCGGATGATTCTGATGCTATTTCTCCACCAACTGTATTCAAGTTTGGAACACAGTGGCTGAATTCAGACTGGAAAAAGAGATTACGGAAAATTAGTCTTGCCAGTGAACTAAATGAAGCACCCAACAGATCATCTTTATCTCAAACAAATGAGAAACCTAAAAAGAAGCAGCCATCATCTAAAATTAATAAATCGTCAAAAACCAAAAAAATTAATACTAATTATGGTAAAGGCGATCTTGGTACCTATTACATCAAAGGAGTACCTCCCAATTATAGTGCGTCATCGATTTGTAATTTGTTTGTGAGCCAATTTCATATTGACAACAGCAGATGCAAAATGGTGTCATTTCATAAAGCAAAAAATTTCAAATCCTTCAAATTTCTAATGCCATTAAAATATGAATGGTTATTTTTAAATAATCCAGCTGACACTTTTAATTGGGATAATTTGCAGCTATCAAAATGGAAACCAAGTAGTAGTTAGCCAAAAATTAATATTAATAGTAATATAAGTCACAATGAAAATAGTAATAATGGTAACAAGATTAATGATAGTAATATTATTAATAATATAGAGCATAAAGGTAACAATAAGAGAAATAATTATAATTATCCTCGCAATTCTGATTTAAATAATAATTCATCCTTTAATATTAGATCACATAATTCAAATTTAACGTCAATGCCTAAAACCAATTTTGCTCAAAATCAAAATGTTTTACAAAATTTAACATATAAAGTTGGAATAAACTTTGTAAAAGGTTCTGTTATTAATCCCTACCCATCCACATCATCGATCAGCACTAACCTTAATGAAAATAACACCAACTTTGATACTAATGTTCCAAATGCGTTACCACCAAATAATTGCAATTCACATACTAATTATACTAATATGTTTGCAATTCCTCATAATATAACTAATAATACTAATAATAAACCAACTTTCCTTGACCCATTACCCATTAGTACCTCCAAAAGTTAAACACACTATCACATCTGCACACAGTTCCGAGAATAGAATGTACTTCAACAACAAGGACTTCCAACAGATGTTGATGCTCTGAAATCAATTTATTATAGATACCATAACTTTTTAGGTTTCACTGCTGAACAAATTGATACAGAACTAACTACATATGAATCTCACATAAATTCAAAACATATAGCCACCTTTTAAAGAACCAGAGAGAATCAGGAAAAATTTTTTCGTCCCCTCCCAGAAAATAAACCAAAAAAACATCCTTGACGTCAATTGGACAATTTACAGGTGTGATAGGGATTATAATACTACTGGTAACTCTTTAGCTATACATAGCTATACATAATAGCTATACATAATGTCCTTTAGCTATACATAATAGCCTTACAAGTGATTTAGTCACTACTAGCTTATCATCTAATTTTGAACATAAAAAGTACGGTTGTACATTGGTAATACTTATATATATATTGGTGCTGTATACATACCGCCTAATTCCAACGAGTCCTATTATGACGATCTTTTCAATATATGCCAATCGGTTAATAGGTTAGCAAGAGAAAAGGATTATATATACTTTTTTGGCGACTTCAAGCGTCCGAAATTAAATTTTATAATTGACGAATCAGATAATAATTTATTACCGATAAATTTCTCTGATGAAATCGATTTTAAACTTCTAAGCACGTTCTATGGTAACGGTAACGACCAACAACAAATAGTTACAAACCCTAACAGTAATGGCAAATGGGAAGTGGCTGGATCTTATATTTACCAACAATTATGACAATACAATCGTAAATCTTGCCAATGACGAAAAGAACCTATTCTCAAATACAAATCATCATTCAGTTTTAGTGGTCGAAATTCCCACCATAGAAAATCCCTATACCTTATCTTACAATAAATCAATTGTATATGATTTCAAAAATGCTGATTTCAATAGCATTAATACAGATCTTTCTTTAATTGACTGGACAAGCATTTTATCAGGTTTTGATTTTAAGTATGCAGCAATATTATTCAATAATATTATTTTAGAATCTATTAATAGACATGTACCTAAAATAGCAAAGAATAAAAAATTATGTGAACCATGGTTAGACCGAAACCTACGAATAATGAAAAATCGAAGGAACAAAATATATAAAAAAATAAAACGTCGTGAATATATCGGTGAAATTTAAAAAAATAAATACAATAAATTATGTTCAGAATTCTCGAAACTTTCACGCAAATCATATGATAATTACGTATTAAAAATTGTTGAAAATATTATACAGGATCCCAAAAAATTCTATAATTTCGTCAATCTAAAACGGAAAACAGAAATAATACTCATTCATCATGTCCAAAAACTATTTGTGACATGTTTGCTGACCGTTTTCAGGAAGTCTTCCATCTCGATTCTCACCCCACAACAACAGAGTCCGATCAATTAAATTACAATAACAATATAAACATTGATGGTTTACTTTTATCTAGTGATGATATATTGAATTCTTTGATAAATGTTGTTTAAAAATATATCCTGGTCCAGACTTGATTCCAACCGTATTTCTATTAAATTGTGCCCACCAATTATCATTGCCTTTATATCATATTTTTAACAAATCATTATCAACTGGCATATTCCTATCTTTTTGGAAGTCATCCTTTTTAATTCCGATTCACAAAAATGGTGATAAGCGAAATATTGATAATTACAGAGGTGTGGCAATTTTATCATCAATTCCTAAATTATTTGAAAAATTAGTTTGTGACAAATTAACTATCCTGATTGAAGCGACCCTCAATGAACAGCAACACGGATTCAGAAAACGTCGTTCAACAACAACTAACCTTATGGTTATGGTATCAGAAATAATTCAAAAAATGGAAAAAGGACTACAAGTCGATGCTATTTACACAGACTTTAGTAAAGTATTTGACAGAGTCGACCATTCCACTTTATTGAAAAAACTAGAAAATAAAGGCATAACTGTAGCTTTACTTAATTGGCTAACATCATATCTTAGTGATAGATCGCAGTATGTCAAATTTCAAGGATTTATCTCCAAAAAAATAAATGTCCTATCAGGTGTTCCTCAAGGGAGTCACCTTGGTCCACTTTTATTTAAGATTTTTATTTCTGACCTTCCTGAAAAAATTTCGGATATTGAACATTTATTTTATGCTGACGACTTGAAATTATATCATGCTATTTCCTCTCCAAATGATGCAGAGCTTTTACAATCTAAGTTAATTGCCATAGATGAATGGTGTACTCAAAATAAACTTCATCTCAATATCTCGAAATGTCACATAATTACTTTCTCACGGAAGAAAAATTTATATTCATATAAATATGTAATTAACAATATGGAGCTCCCCCGTGTGAACAAAGTTACAGACCTTGGTGTCATTCTAGATAGTAAACTTAATTTTAATAATCATTATGATAGCATCATATCTAAAGCCAACAAATCATTAGGGTTTATTAAAAGAAGAGGTCGTGAATTTAAAAATATATGGGTCACGAAATCTCTTTATTGTTCATTCGTTCGTTCTATTCTTGAATATGCTTGCCCAATATGGAATCTTATATTTCAAGTACATAGTAATAGAATAGAATCGATACAGAAAAAATTTCTTATATTCGCTTTAAGAGACCTTCACAATCCAAGTGATTACCTCAACCTCCCACCATACACAGAGAGACTAAATTCATTAAATATGTTATCCCTAGCATCAAGAAGAAATTTGTTGACTTCTTGTTTTACTTTCGATGTCCTGAATCGTGATATTAACGTTGAATTTATTTCCCAAAATATAAAATTCGTCACTAATACAAGACAAACACGACAAAATAGGACTCTATTTGAGCAAAAGCATCGAACAGAATATGGGAAATTGAATCCTATAAATCGTTGTTGTGTAATTTTTAATAAATACTATTCAGTTTATTCAACTTCTATGACGAAATTAACATTCATTCCATTCTATCATAATCACTTCACATCCCGATCACCCTTCCTTTCCTTACGTTTAATTTAGGTTAACGTTTTAAACAAAATTGTAACATTAATATTTAAGTAATTTTAATTTTGATAAATTTAATATTTAGTACTTAAGTAAATTTGACTTAAAGTGTATTATAATTGTAATTATAACAATATCTAACTTAGTATAACATTATATGTATTATATTTATATATATGTAAAACCTTGTTTTGGTAAATAAAAAAAAAAAAAAATTTATACCACATTTTCGAGGGGTATTTATGCGAAATAGTTTACCCGTAAAAGCCCTAAATAAAGAGAGTGGTATTGTTAATTTGGATAATTCATCGGGTTCTGGTACTCATTGGGTAGCATACTATAAAAATAAAAATGTTGTAACATATTCTGATAGCTTTGGAAACTGACAACCACCTATTGAAATAATTAAATATTTAGGTTATAATTTGCAGTATAAGTACAACTCATATCAAAATTATAATACAATAGTATGTGGTCATTTATGTCTAGCTTTCTTAAATCAGTTGTTATAATAATAATTATTTAAGTTTTTGAAAATGAATAAAAAGAAATGTTTAAAATAAATAAGCTCATTGTTTCTTTGTTAATAATGTCATTCACATTGACATTTACGGGTAATAAATCTGTATTAACTACAGATTATTTTCCACCTTTAGAATTAAATGATGACTATGTTTGCGGACTTGTTGAATTAGTTGCTTATAATTCCATACCCAATATTGATATTCATAACAATATTTTACAAATAGATGACAATATAATTGCAATACCTATAGGCTCATATGAAATTGATGATATAGCTTCATATTTACAAGATATTTACAAATTGCCTACAATTTGACTATGGCCAGGTGAACATACTAATTTTAGTACATTATTGCTCACTAGAAGATCTAGATTAGTCTTACAATTTGCTACCAACCTGGATTTTGTTGATATCTTTACCAGCGCTTTTAAAGCTGCCTGACTATCAGAGCAGATGGTTATACTGCTTCCATGTAAATTATGGATGTAGTAATTACTTCCATAATTTGTGTATGAGGTATTTGTGTATCTGTGATAAACAAGTTCCCGTTTAGTTTAAGTCTAATGGCTGAGTTTGCTGCCACTTTTTTAACAAATATATCTATTGGTTGGATATTGAGAATTGCTTCCAAGGCTTTTGTTGGCGCACTACGTATCGCCCCTGTAATACCAATGCAGCATTGACGTTGAAGCTTCTCAAGAACTTTCAATTTGACACCAACCTCTATCGATTTCCACCAAACTATAGCACCATGTGTTAGAGTAGGTCTGATTACACTAGTATATAGCCAGTTTATCACTTTAAGGAAAGTCCCCATTTTCTACCAATTGCACATTTACAAGCCCAAAAGACTTTAATAGCTTTACTTGCTTTTTGTTCGAAGTGGATTTTCCATGATAGTTTTTTATCTAAAACAACACCTAAAAATTTAACATTGTCTGTTAAAGTAAGCCTATTATTATTTATTTTTGGGAGATTTAAGCTGGGATATCTCCTTCTCCTAGAGAAGAGACATAACTCTGTTTTCTCCGGGTTTATCTTAAGTCCGTTCCTTGTCGCCCAGCAGCAGACAATGGAGATCGCATTTTGTATAAGCTCGGTGAGTGTAGTTTCAAATTTACCTGTGACCAGTATAGCCAAATCATCGGCATAACAGACAAAATGGTAACCGGATTTCGATAATTCTTGTAGTAAATCATCCATGACTAAAAGCCACAGAAAGGGAGACAGAATACCCCTATGCGGGGTATCATTTCTGGCATATCCGACTCGTGAAGAGTTTCCGAATTTAGCTTTCCTAAGAAAGAGATCCAGTTCAGAACAGTTAGATCTACACCTTTCTTTCTTAGTGCCTCTACAATTGCTTCTCTTTTAACATTATTAAACGCACCCTCTATATCGATAAACATACCTAAGGTAGCATTTTTTTTGCACTAAAGCTTTTTCAATAATATGAACTGTTTTATGCAGTGCAGAATCCACTGATTTGAATTTACAATATGCATGTTGATTTTGAGAGAGTGTGTGGTTTGGTATACTCAATCTCAATTCGAATTCTATTATCCTCTCTAGGGTTTTCAGCAAGAAGGACGTTAAACTTATTGGCCTATATGAACCAGCCGAACCGTAATTCGTTTTACCTGGTTTTGGAATGAAAATTACTTTCAATTCCTGCCAACTTTCTGGGACATAGGACAAAACAAGACAAGCTTTGTAAAGATTACAGAGTCTATCTATTAATACGACATTCCCATTTTGCTGTAGTGCTGGATATATTTCATATACACCAGGTGATTTAAAAGGTCTAAATGAATTTAATGCCCAAGAAACCTTTTCTTTCGTAATTAGTTCATTTATATTTAGTGCGGATCCTGACGATCCTGCACTAGCTATTTCCGTAACCAGTGGTTGAGTATTAGTTTCCAAACATCCAGGAAAGTTTGCATTTAATAAAATGTCAAATGATTCCTCAGCGGAGTTTGATTTTCTACCGTCTAGATATTCAATTAGTTCGGGTTGCGTATGCGTTTTTGCCAGAATTTTCTTCAATCTGGCAGTTTCACTTACACTATCTATTTGTTGCGTAAAAAGCTTCCACGATTCCCTCTTGGCATTTCTACAAGATTTCTTAAACTCACGGAGAGCATTTTTATAGCAATCCCAGTCATTTTCTAAATTATTATTGCTAGCTCTGTTAAAGAGACTTCTAACCTTTTTCTTTAGATTCAGAATTTTTCCTGTCATCCAGGGCTGTTTTAGTTTATTTGTAACTCGTTTTAGTGGGCAAGCCACTTCAAAAGCCCCTATCATTTGTGAGGTTTGTGACTTCACATTCGATTGCTTCCCTATTTAAAAGCTCTCTTGGAGAACCTGAGATTCTAAGTCTAAGATTAAGTACCTATTTATACTGTTGCCAGTTTGTTTTTTTGAGGGTTTCTAAAAATCGACTCTACAGTGGGAGGGTGACCTAGTTCAAAACATATCCATGAATGATCCGAAAAAGACGGTTCGCAAAGACGTTCCAATTCGAAATTTCATTTTAAATATGCTTCGTCGCAATCGTTAAATCTATTACCTCTTTTCTATGCTTATTTCTAAAGGTGGCTTTACAACCTTTATTCATAATTGATAAGTCCTTACTTATAAAAAATTCTAGTAATGACTTACCCCTTTCATTTGTATTTGTACTGCCCCACACAGAGTGATGCGCATTACAGTCACAGCCAATTATCATTCCCGTTTCTGGTTCATCGAGTATTCAACAAGATTCATTATATCCTGAGATGGTGGAGGATATGGTGAGTCATAATTCAGGTAGCAAGATGAAAAAAATATCTTCCTGCTGACATTTCTTTCAGTCTTATCCAGAATAACAGTAACTCAATCATTACTACTTATCTGGGGAATAAAAATCAAATTATCACATTTTTTTGCAATTATACAAGTTCTAGGCCTACCGTCACCAGTGTAATAAAAAACCTGGAAATCCTTTGCGCACCAACCCAGAACCTTGTCGTCCTTAGTATCCGCTCCACCCCTAAGTAGGTGTTCATTCAGTTTATTTGTAGCCGCCCAGCTACGATGAAGGTTTGCTTGAATAACCTTTATACAATAGTTGAGCAATTACATTCTTCTTTTGGTAGAGTCTGCCTTCGGAGACTCTACTTTTTCCGTACCTGTAAAAATTACTGTGGAGTTGGCATCGTCATCGGTTAGAGTATCTTCATCAGACAGACTGGTAAAATCTGTACCAACCTCTGACGTTGCCATCTCCAAATCATTTACCGCACCTAATAAGGAATCCAGATCATCGTTTTCCTTATTAGGTTTGGTTTCATCCGTGTTAACCTTAGTTTGCTCAGATTCTGGTTTGGGGAGATTTATTTGTACCTTCCTTGAAAGGTAGTAAACCCAACCAGGATTGGGCTCTTAAAATTAAATTACGATTCAATAGGTCAATAAATCTAAGGATTTCAGCTGGTTCTCTTTTTTCTTCGTTTAGCCATAGTGTAGCCTTCGTTAATTTTGGAACTTCGTCTTTGCCTACGACGAAATTACCTTTTTCTTTTACCATTTTAGCTACAAATTCGACAGTTTCTTCATCTTGACATGTCACTCTAAAAACATCTCCTGAAAATCGACTCAGGGTCTGTTGTTAGAGCGTTAATTTGCCAAATTTCAAAATGTTCCTTCAGGATTTTCTGGTTCTCCAGAGAAATTTTTCCTTCAGGATGTGCTTTGTCGATTATTGCTCTCTTCATTTTATCATCAACGGAATTTACGACTGTTCCACCTCCCGGTGTAGTAAGTCGCTCACCCTTTACTTTACCTCATTTTGGATTTGGGGTCTCATCTTCTGCTGAACGTATGCGCTTTTTATTCGTACAATCAGTATGAAAGTTGGCGCATTCAGCAGACGAAGTGACCATCAAACTTTTTTTTTCTTTTAGGAGAGCGTAAGCTTTATCTCTGGATTTACCCTCTTTCATCCATCTGCCCATCCATTTTCTATCAGTACCGGTCAGATGCATTCGGATACCCTTATCCGCTTCTGATTCGGAACTTTTTTTGTTTTTCGTTTTATCATTCTCATTGCCAATTTTCATTACCGTATTCATTAATACTACTGGCGACCTATCCTGTTCTAGGAGAGGCCCGCCGACAGCCGTAGTAACTGCCGACGTTTGCGCAGATATCCCTACTCGATTTTTACTTTTTTATCTGACATTTATGAAAAAAATAAATGCGTTTTATACCTGCCGCCAGGTAAAAGTATTTTTAGGCCGCCACTAACATGTGAAACAGACGCCTACCTGTTTGTTGACCTGAACTAGCTTCACGTGTAGAATTCACCAACCGTTCCACTAGAATTACCAGGCTCCGGTTGACACCACGTGGAGGTGATAGTATGAATTGAGAAAAGTTGTTTTCATATTATTAATATAATAATATGACGACAACCCTTCCACTTTGTCAGTCTTCGCATATCTTAGATATATCTAAAATACTAAATCCAATTGATATCGCATGCAGTGAAAATTTTCCAGCTATTTTCCGTATATGTGCTTCCATACCAACTTTGTCATTAAAATCACCCATAATTAATACAGTATCGTAACTACTAATATTTTCACACAGATTGCTAAGATTTTCATAAAATAGATCTTTTTCATCTTCACCTGCAACTTCTGTTGGTGCATATGCATTTATTATTGTTATGTTATTAAATTTCCATTTAATCCTCAAAGCACTCATTCTGTCATCTGTGGGTGTGAATCCTAGCACTGATTTTTGTGTGTTTTTGGTGATTATGAAACCAGTGCCGTATTGACCAGTTCGTCTACTAGGGCCACTATAATAAAACGAGTAAGATTCTTTTTTAATTATTCCATTTCCTTGCCACCTGACTTCCTGAAGAGCTAGTATGTCGATTTTATATTTATGTGTTTCGTTCGCGATTTCTTGCATTTTCCCTGGTTGCAACATTGTTTGTATATTCCATGTTCCTAGTTTTAAATCATTGTCCTTTGTACATATCCGTGTCATTATTCCGTTATTTCCATTATTTATCCGAGGCTCATGTGTAGAATTCGTGACTTATTGTTTTCTCGATTTCTCAAGCGTGAATGACTCGTCAGGTCTTTGCCCACCCCCATGTAGAAGGACCTCAGCCTTTGCTATTTTCGCCTAAATTACTAACGGGTGTTAGAAATTTAGTTAAAAGTGCCCACCAGCGTGGAGGTATAGCAAACACTTGGTCAGAAATCAAATAGTTGCAGCACTGGGTCAGCGACCGGACAGAGCCTACTCTATTTGTCCTAACCCAGACCTCTATGAAACCATATTCATATCTACATAATATAAGATGGATGCATTTACAAAATTATTTTCGTTTATTTAAATTTTGCTTATTTAATCAAAAGCCTTTTTGTTTACGTTTAAGACATGTCTAAAGAGGTCAATAATTGTGTCTGTGAAAAAAAAATTTCATATCGATATAAGAACGATGCATTTAAAACCAAAAAAAATATTTTCGTCAATTAAAAATTGGTTTATTTAATCAAGGCCTATTTGTTTACATATAAAACATGTCTAAAAAAGTCAATAATTTTTCCGTGAGATCAATTTTCTAAGTATGAAATAAAACTATATCCTTATCTATATAAAAAGGGATACATTTAAAGCAACAAAATTCTTTGTTTATTAAAATTTTGCTAATTTCTATGTTTTACGCTTTAATTTTAAGTATAAAAGCAAGAACACTTTAATTATTTCTTACACTTCTCATCAAGTATACTTCAAACATTATACAATAAAATGGCAGAAAACTTTGCGGATAAACTAAATCACATCTATAAATATAAAAGCATCGAAACTAAAAAAGTAGGAGATATGACCAAGGATAAAATATATAAAATTATAAATTTAAAAAAAGAAATCCACGAAATATGGAGAGTGGATCTTTGCAAGCTTCCCTAAATTTAAAGTTTTTATGCCCACGAAGTATAATTCAATTCCTGAAAAATATATTGAGAGGATAAAAAAAGGAAAGTATGGGCTGAAAAATCGTGGAGCTTGCCAAAAAAACCTTCAAATTAGAAACTGTTCAACTAACAGATAAAAATGATGATGAAGATGAAATGGAACCATCTGACTACGAAGAAGAAGAAGATTTAAATACATAAATTTAACTTTTATAATTTGAATAAAAAAATATTAAATTAAAAAACATATTAAGATTTTTTTTATTTTTAAAAGATTTATAAATAAAAATAAGAAATTTATATTTGTTTTTAAATATCTAGCTTTGAAGATTCAAGTTGAGTGGTCCAACATCTCTTCCTTCGTCTGATTAGCTTCCTGATGGTATTTCACTCTCTTACTACAAAGCTGTAGAGAGTCATCTGACAATATACACATCTTGATTCTAGATCATTTTTAATGAAGTTGACGAATTCTTCTTCATTATAATAATGAATACTTGATCTTGATACTAATATATCTTCATCAACTTCATTATTATTCTTGGAGCAGTATTTACAAATTCTTTCTACGCGCTTTTTATGTAGATTGTAACCTTCATTACTATTAATTTCAACAATATACCGTACACACATTTCTTCTTTCCAAATGAACGAATGAATTTAATAAAAAATATTTAGACATCATGTTTTATATAACAAAAAATATCCTCATATTTCTCAATGGTTAACACAAATTTTTTAAACATATATATGAATCTCATTAGGATTCTTGCTTGGTTGGTTGGTTTGTAAGGGGTGACGGAATCAAGGTCCTTCGCGCACTTGAGCCTATTGGCCCGTTGTACCCCCCGTCGACGGCCGATTAAGTTTCTAGCACGTCGACCCATCCGACAGCTTTTACGAATGAGTTAATCTTAGCCGGCTTAAAGGTACCTGCTTCCATCAAGTCTGTCAAGAAATGATGATCAAGATGTTTTAACCGTTTATTATGTATCGCAGGACATTGGCATAGGAGGTGCTCTACAGTTTCATCAACTCCATCACACCCTCTGCAACAGGATTCTGCTGATATACCTAACCGATAGGCATGTTTTCTCAGCAGAATATGTCCTGTTGCAATACCCGTGAAAAGTCTAATTGATGATTTGGTCATGGAAAGGATTTTATTCGTTTTCTTAGAATTAAGGTTTCCCCAGAATAGTTTGGTGTGTGTACACCCTACCGAGTTGTGCCATCTAAGAGAATGCGTTTCTTGTGCCCAGGTCGCAATTAAATATTTTGCGAGTTTTAGTGGGTAGCCAATTGTTACAGTATCTATGGCAGTGGGATTTGAATTGACTCCTTGACGTGCCAGTTCATCCGCCCTTTCGTTGCCTTCGATTGATCTATGACCGGGTGACCAGAGGAGTTTTACTATGTTTCGGCTTCCTAGTATATCTAGGTTTGTTTTACAAATCTTAACTAGCTTTAAGTCGGTAGAATTTTTCTTCAGAGCTAACAGCGCAGCTTGACTGTCTAAGCAGATGACCACTGTGTGTTCAATAAGGTTTTTATCATTTAGAATTTCTACTGCTTTATTGATTGCAGCTAATTCTGCTTGAAAAATCGAGGTATGTTCTACAAGGTTTAGACTTAAATTAATATCTAAGTCTGCCGAGTAGATACCCGCACCACAGTCTGTAATCATTTTAGACCCATCTGTGAAGATCGTAGTTCCGTTCCTTGGGATTGGATTACCATCTTCCCATTCCCTTCTCGACGGTATTCTTATTTTATATTTATTCCCGAAAGTAATTTCCGCTATTTGTCTGTCACATTCTGAGTCA
Organism: Rhamphomyia laevipes; assembly: GCA_963920725.1. NCBI lineage: Eukaryota > Metazoa > Arthropoda > Insecta > Diptera > Empididae > Rhamphomyia > Rhamphomyia laevipes. Next base: position 52,652,561 of record OY987255.1, on the reverse strand, counting down.
AGTTGACAACCTGCCGACCTGATTACCTCGAGAATATCACAATGCGGAACGTTAGGATTCGTTTTTTTCAAGAGTCCGTTAAGACTTAGCCGTAAAGCGGTATTGGCCGCTAACTTTTTCACATGTTTATCTATCGGTTGTATATATAGAATTGCTTCAAGGGCATTTGTTGGTGTACTTTTTAGTGCACCTGTGATACCCATACAACACTGACGTTGAACCTTTTCATAAATCTTGTATTTTGTTACCGTTTCCATAGACTTCCACCACACTAATGCTCCATATGTAACTATTGGTCTAATTACACACGTGTAAATCCAGTGGATTATCTTTGGATTCAGACCCCATTTTTTACCTATCGCGCTTCTACATGTCCAAAAGATTCTAATAGCTTTGGAAGCACGTTCGTTCAAATGTTGTTTCCAAAGGAGTTTTTTATCAAAAATTATACCAAGAAATTTAACCTGATCTACCATAGTTAGGGTGGTATTGCCAATTTTTGGGAGTATTAGGCTGGGACTCCTTCCGGGTTTACTTTTAGTCCGTTCTTTGTTGCCCAGCTAACAACAATGAATATCGCACTTTGCATAAGCTCGGTTAGCGTTGTCTCATATTTACCAGTGACTAGAATCGCCAAGTCATCTGCATAACAGATGATATGGTATCCTGCTTCCGACAACTCGTGTAAGAGGTCATCGATGACAAGTAGCCATAAAAGAGGAGATAGAATGCCTACTTGCGGAGTTTCATTCCCGGCATGTCCATTTCTTAAAGGAGCCACCGAAGTTTGCAGTTAATAATCTATTACGAAGCATGAAGCCTATCCAGTTCACAATTTTACTGTCTGCGCCTTTTCGGCTTAGACAACCAAGTATTGATTCTGAGTTAACATTATTAAAGGCACCTTCAATGTTAATGAACATTCCCAAAGTGGCGTTCTTTTGTATGAATGATTTTTCAATAATATATGTTATACTATGCAGAGCCGAATCAACAGACATGCCTTTACAGTAGGCGTGTTTAAAGAAGATAACGATGAAATTTGGATTGAGTTCCTCAATTCCGTTTCAATGATTCTTTCCATAGTTTTTAAAAGGAAAGAGGGCAGACAAATTGGCCTATATGCTTTTGCTGAAGCATAATTAGTTTTGCCGGGTTTAGGTATGAAAACTACCTTTGACTCTTGCCATATTTTAGGAATGTAGCTCAGGTCCAGACATGCGGTGTAAATTTTACACAATCTGTCTATTAGTGCTACATTCGCGTATTGCAGGAGGGCTGGGTAAATACCATCTATACCTGGTGATTTAAATGGTTTGAAGGACTTAATTGCCCAGCTAACCTTTTCACGTGTGAATAGTTTAGCCGCATTCAATGTTGATTGTCTATAATCCCTTGAAAGTGAGTCACGATTCTCGCTACGCGAATTGTCCAGGCATCCTGGAAAGTTAGATTCGAGTAGAATTGCAAGTGATTCTTCAGGTGAGTCACTTTTCCTACCGTCATCATATTCCAGAAGTTCTGGTTGTGTATGCGTTTTTGAGAGAATTTTCTTTAATCTAGCGCCTTCTGAAACATTTTCGAATTGTTCAGTGAAATTTTTCCATGATTCTCTCTGGGCTTTTCTACAAAGAAGTTTGTACTCACGTAGAGCAGATTTGTATTTGTCCCAGTTATCAACTGAATTGTAATTTTTTGCTCTGTTAAAGAGTCTCCTAACCTCCTTTCTAAAGTTTAGGATTGGACCCGTCATCCAGACTTGTTTCCTATTGTTCCTATCTTGCTTTTTTGGAAATGCTGTCTCAAAAGCTCCTCTAAGTGAGGCTGTTAGGTTTCCGACTTCTAATTCAATATCTGTAACCCGATTAAGATTAAGACAGGGGAAAAATTATTTAACCTATCATCTAACTCTTCCTTATACTGTTGCCAGTTTGTTTTGGAAGGATTTCTGAAGTCAATATTTTGGTGTGGGACTGATCCTAATTCAAAGCATATCCATGCATGATCCGAAAAGGATGGCTCGTCCGAGACTTGCCAATTTAGAACTCTATCATGGATATTCTTTGTGGCCAAGGTTAGGTCAATTACTTGTTTTCTAAGTTTGTTAATAAAGGTTGGTTTATTACCTTTATTGACAATATACAATTCACTACTAAGTAAAAATTCTAGAAGTGACTTACCCCTTTCATTACAAACCGTGTTTCCCCAAACTTCATGTTGAGCACTGGAGTCGCAACCAATAACCAGCTGTTTGTTTTTTGATTTTGAGTATTCCACTATTTTCTTCATATCCGTTGATGGTGCTGGATATGATGAGTCGTAGGGTAAGTAGCAAGAAGCTAACATTTTCACTGCGAAGTGTATCCCATCCCTGGCATTCCACAGAACTGCAACGTTGTCCTTACTACTTATCTGTGGAATAAAAATCAATTTAAAACCTTTTCTAGCGACTATACAAGCTCGCGGTCTACCTGTACCTATGTCGTAGAATAATTGAAAGTCACTTGCACTCCAACCAAGAATCTTGTCATCTTTGGTCCAGGGTTCTTGTATTAGTGCAACATCTGCTTTTCCTTCAAGAAGGTGGTCTTTTAATTTATTCGTAGCTACACAGCTGCGGTGAAGGTTAGCTTGTTTAATTTTCATGCTAATTTCCTCCGCCCTGTGCCGCATCTGTCGTAGTGTCTTCATGTGACTCTACTGCACCTGTAAAAATAGCCGTAATGTTAAAGTCTTCACTGGTTAAGGTATCCTCATCAGATAAACTGTTGAGGTCTGTACCAACCTCGGACCATAACATTCCTAAAATCATTAACCGCCCCAAGCAAAGAATCTAAATCACCATCACCTTTGCTTGGATTGGTAGCTTCAAACACTTCTTCTTTTTTGTTATCTGTTAAAGGGAAAGTCATTTGGATCTTCCTGGATAGATGGTAAATCCATCCAGAGACATTTTTGAGAGTCACCAGCGACTCGTTTGGAATTCCCAATACCAGAAGTTGACCTTCTGCTTTAATTTCTCGATGGTAAACTGTCCAGGATTGTGTTTTTAAGTTTAGATCCTTATTAAGAAGGTTAACATACTTGAGAACTTCCTGGAGTTGCCTAGATTTCAGGGAGCCATAAAAACGCCTTGTTAAGCCTAGGTACCTCGTTTTTGCCAACAACTTGGAGGTCTGAATCTTGCCACAGTTTACCATCTTGTTGAACCATCTTCTTTACAAATTCTACCGTTTCAGAATTTTGGCAAGTAATTCTGAATACATCGCCAGAAAATCGGTTCCACTCAAATCGTGGTATAAAGCCATCTGGGTCAGTCATCAGAGCAGTTATTTGCCAAAATTCAAATTTTTCCTTTAGGATCTTTTGGTTTTCCAAAAGAATCTTTCCTTCAGGATGGACTTTATCTATTATTGCAATCTTTAATCTGTCATCAATTTCATTGCTGGCCATGCCGCTTACCGGAAGCACTGACTTATCGCATTTGACTTTAGTCTTCTTTGCAGCAGAGAGCTCATCTTCTTCTGAACGATTGCGCTTTTTATTCAGGGGTTCATAAGTTTAATTTTGTTTTTACCTAAGTGTCATATTATAAAGATTACGTTACTTCAGCTATATGTCCTACATAAGAATCTTATGGTTTTGTGATGATGTTGAGCCTCATTGTTCGTTTATTTCTTCCTTTTGTGTTTTGTTGTTCATCATATTTGTTATAGATTGCGTTGTTTCAGCTATGTTTCTTATTTAAGGGTCTTATGTTCGTGTGGTGTTGTCCCTTATTATTTGTTTGTTGGTTTTTTTCTTCTTTTAATATTTTGTTGTTTAGTTTTTGTATGTTTTCGCGTTTTTGTTTCTCATGTTTTTGGTATTTTTGTGTGTGCAAAAAGTGGTGACCGTTGTCTTATAGGGACTTTTTTTATGCTGTATTTTGTCATTCATGTTTTTATTTTGGTGTAATATATTTTTTGGTCTTAGTAGGTATTTGTTTGATATTTTTTGAAGTTTTAGATTTAATTATATGGAAAAACGGAAAGATTTTGTCTTTTGTGTTAATTAGTTTATTTTTGTTAGAAGAAGATGTTGATTTTGCTAGGAGAAAAATTGGAATTTTCTAGAAGGCAATGCAAAATTTTTTTGTCTCTTGTATGAAAATTTGTTGGAGGAAAATAAAATTTTGAAAGGCAATGCAAATTTTTTGTCCCTTATATGGAAATTTTGTCTGGAGAAAGGGTGAAATTTTTAAGAATTCAATGTAAATTTTTGTCTCTTGTATGAAATTTTGTTCACAGAAAAATGAAAATTTGTCTTGTATGAGGAAGAAAAATTATGGATATGGATTGTGATATATTTGTGTATGAACGTTTTCATTCATCAGAGGATATTTTTCATATATGAGGAATGGTGGTTCCTTATATGAATGTTTGTGTGGGGAGTGTCTGTTTGATGTCTGTGTATGGTTGAGAATATATGTGTGGGTATTAATTTTTGTGTGATTTAAATTTATTTTTGTGTTATAATGTTAATTTGTTTTTTTCAGGATTGGTTGGTTGTTTTGTCCTGTTTAGGAATGCTGTTGTTGGATTGTGTTGGTGGCTCTGTTTGGTGTGTTCCGGTGTGAGGTGGTCTCGGTTGGGAATTTATTATGGATGCAGTTCGATGCGAAGTTGGATTTTGTGTTTAGTGTTTTTAGTCATTTGGTATCGATGGTAATTATGTTTTTGTATGTTATTAGTGATTTATTAGATTTTTCGTGTTTAGTGTCTTTTGGTTTTATTGAGGGAATGTATTTTTGTATTGTGGTGTGTGTTATGTTCGTTGTCTTTGTTGGGTATTAATTATTTTATTTTTGTGTTAGGTTTATGGTTTTGGTTTTTGAAATTAATTTTGTAGAGGGAAATAATTTTTTTGATTGAGATTCTTAATTTTGTGTTTGGTTTGGGATTTTGATTTTGTAATTTAATTTTTTGTATTGGAAAATTTTATTGTGTAAAGTTTTTGGTTTTGGGATTTAATTTTGTAATTTGGTTTTTGTGTTAGAAAATTTTATTGTGAAAAAATTTTTGTGTTTGGTTTGGGATTTTGGTTTTGGAAATTTAATTTTTTGTATTGGAGAATTTTAGTGTGAAAAGTTTTTGGTTTTGGGATTTTAATTTTGGAATTTAATTTTTGTGTTAGAAAATTTTATTGTGAAAAGATTTTGGTTTTAGTATTTAATTTTGGAATTTAATTTGGAATTTAATTTTTTGTATTGGAGATTTTAGTGTGAAATATTTTTGTATTGGAAAAAAAAAATTTTTATGTTAGAAAATTTTATTGTGAAAAGGTTTTTTGGTTTTAGGATTTAATTTTTGGTTTTAGAATTTAATTTTGGAATTTAATTTGGAATTTAATTTTTGTATTGGAGAATTTTAGTGTAAAATATTTTTATATTGGAAAAGTTTTAGTGTAGAAAATTTTGGTTTTGGAATTTGTTTTTGGGATTTAATTTAATTTTGTTGAGGGACAGTTTTGTGTGTAAAGGTTTTAATAAAAAATTTTGATTTTGGGATTTATTTTGTTGAGGAACAGTTTTAAAGAAAATTTTGATTTTGTAATTTGTTTTTGTTGGGGAACAGTTTTAAGTGAGTTTTTATTTAGAAGGTTTTGTATTTTGTGTTTGGTTTAGGATTTTAGATTTTTCTTTTTGTATAGAAAAGGTTTTGTTTTATTTTTAGTTATAAATGTTTGGTTTGGTATTTTGGTTTAAGGATATGAATTTGGTTTGTGTTTTCGAATTGGTGTTTTGGTTTTGTTTTGGTATTGTTTAGAAAAGTTAGGTTTTATAGTGGGTTTATTGTATTTTGGTTATGGAGCTTGAAAATTTTATGAAGACTGAAAGTTTTTATAGTAGAATTTCTTGAATTTTGGTTGTGGGGATTGGAAATTTTATGAGGACTGAAAAATTTTTGAGTGAATTTCTTGAATTTTAGTTGTGGGGTTTAAATTTTGTTTGTTTTTATAATTGATGGTGTTTAATTTGATGTTTGATTTTGAAAAGGGTATTTATTTTTGTTTTCAAATTAGTGTTTGGTTTATGGGTTTGTTTTGGTGGAGATTATTTTTGTGAAAAATTTAATAAAATTTAATAAAGAAATTTTAGATTCTATATGGAGGTTCCTTGGAGAATTTTGTTAATATTTTTGTTTTAGAAAATTTTGTGGAAGTTAGTTTTTATAGTGGGTTTTTTTCATGGAAAATTTCTGAAATTTTTTTGTATTTTTAATTTGGTGTGTGTGGTTACTTGTTGTGTTATGTCTATTATTGGGTTTTGAGTTCTGATGTTTAGGTTTTGGTTGCTATTTGTGTTTGTGGGGGTTGGTTATATTTGGTTTTGGTTAGTTTTGTTGTGTTGGGTTAGGTTGTGTTTTGGTGCTGTTCGATGGTTTTGTTATATGTTATTGGACTTACTTTGTGTTGTTCATGTTATTATTATTTGACGGTGTTGTTTATGTTGTTCATTTGTATGGTATTATTTCTATCATAGTTTTCATGTAATGGTTATACGTTTTTATTGTGTTTATGTGGTTTTGGATATAAGTATGTATTTGTTATTGTTATGGATATAAATAATATAAATATATAGGTTTGTTAGTGTAATTTTGTGATATTAAATATAATATATGAATAATTAATATATTTGTTGGTGTAATTTTGTGGTAAAATATAATATATGAATAAATTAATATATTTGTTAGTATATTTATGGTTTTAGTTTTGTTTTTGCTAGTTGTTTTGGTTGGTGGTTTCTGGGTTTATTTGTTTGTGACCGTGTAGGTCCATAGGGCTTTCCATTATATATATTTCGGTCTCGCCACAAGACCTCATCAGATGGTTTAATGTTCATGTCTAGGTGTTAAACCTTGGGGATTAGAGAAATTTGTAAATTCTTCTAAAAATTGTGTGGGTTTTCAGTCTCTTGTCTTATTTTTGTTATGTGTTTGTTAGTATTTCTAATTTATTATTATTTTTAGTATATATTAGTATATATTTTTGGTTGTGATGACTTACCTTTTTCTTAATTTCCCATGGTTTGTCCATTATAAGTGGGTTTTGTAGGGTGTTTTTGTTATCTGGAAAATTTTGATGATGTTTTTGGATATAAATTTTTTGTGTATACCACGTGTTTTTTGGCGCGTTTTTTATTGTATGACGCGTTTGTTGATGACGCGTGTGTAATGTTTTAGTTGTTATAATTATTAATTGTTTGAGAAATTGTTGAATATCTAGATTTTCGTTGTTATTTATTTCTCTGATTTCTTACTGTTTGTGTTTTTTTTTTTTTTTTTTTTTTTTTTTATAAGTTTTTTTTGGTTTTACCTAGATGTAAATCTAAATCTATCTGGTACTTTCAGCCATATGGAATACATGACTGTCATATGATTGCTTGTGATTTCGAGGTGACATCCGTCAAGGTTAGTTTAATGGTTGTGTGTAGTGGATTTTTTGTTGTCTGCTGCCATTTGTTTTTTATGTTCTCTGCTACCATTTGTTTTTTATTTGTTATTAATTATTTATTATTATTTTATTATTTATTAATTATTATTTTATTATTTATTAATTATTTATTATTGTTTTTAACACTCGTTATCGAAAGTTTTGCGCGTTTTGCCGTGAAACTTATAAATTACCTATATTATATTTAAATATATTTTTAAAAAATTTAAAAGGTTTAAAAGGTATTGTTGATTTTTTCTAAAAGGATGACCGTGTAGGTCCTTTGGGCTTGCCATAATATATATTTCTGCCCTGCCACAGGCTTCATCAGATGGTTTTTCTATGTTATGTTATTATAAGGATTGAAGAATATAAGAAATAATTTTCTTATATAAACATGTGGGTATCAGTTATCTTAATATAAAAAGTAATATAAATAACCCATTCATTTTAATGGGACTTACCACGTTTATTCTCCATTTGCAATATTGTTGTCTTTAAATATTATGTTTCTTGTGACATAATATAACGCCACCATTGGATGTATATATATATATATATATATATTTGCTAGTAAAAAATGATAAAACACTGCATGATTATTAATAGTTATAAAACACTTATATATTTTTTAGTAAAAAAATGACAAAACACTGAATGATTATTAATAGTTATAAAACACTTATATATTTTTTATGGGAATTTTAACACTAATAACAATAAAGACACTGATAGTAATAAAACTTTGTGTTGCAGTGAAAAAATTTTTTAAAAATTTTTTTTATAAAAAATACACGAGAAGAATGTTTACAACTTGTGCCGTATACCTGATCAACATGAATGAATGTTCGGTTTTAAAAAATGTATTATGTAGAATAGGATATATTATAAAATATAAAAATATAAAAATATTTTGCGCGTCATGTGATTGGTTATTTTGATTTTGGTTGAATATGGTTTTATTTATCGCGAATATTAGTTATTAGTGTAAGAACATACTAATAATAATTATAATTGTGAAAGACCATTGAAAAATTGACGAAAATTAAAATAAAAATAAAAAGGGGAATTTTATTCTAAATAGGAGATCGTTTTCAGTTTATTATCCGCAATTCGAACGATATACTTCAAAATAAAATGAATATTATGGTACTAGTAGTAATATTTATTATGATTATATAATGTTTTTTAAAAACAGTATCTTAAAAATTAATTATTATGTTGTTATCGTGTTTATGTTTTGTGATGTTGATTCTGATTTGACATCTTTCTTAGCTGGTTTCTGCTTTTCATCGTTATAATGTTGCCATCATACGACTTTCATGTCTAACATATTGCTTCATGTACCATTCAATAAAGATTTCATATGTTGCCTAGGATTTTAGTTATTTTTATATCCCTGTTTGTTCAAAGCTTTTATCAACCGATCCGAGACCGGCAGGATAGTGTATAGAAATTTATAAGTTTTTTTTTTTTTTTTTGGTTTTACCTAGATGTAAATCTAAATCTATCTGGTACTTTCAGCCATATGGAATACATGACTGTCATATGATTGCTTGTGATTTCGAGGTGACATCCGTCAAGGTTAGTTTAATGGTTGTGTGTAGTGGATTTTTTGTTGTCTGCTGCCATTTGTTTTTTATGTTGTCTGCTACCATTTGTTTTTTATTTGTTATTAATTATTTATTATTATTTTATTATTTATTAATTATTATTTTATTATTTATTAATTATTTATTATTGTTTTTAACACTCGTTATCGAAAGTTTTGCGCGTTTTGCCGTGAAACTTATAAATTACCTATATTATATTTAAATATATTTTTAAAAAATTTAAAAGGTTTAAAAGGTATTGTTGATTTTTTCTAAAAGGATGACCGTGTAGGTCCTTTGGGCTTGCCATAATATATATTTCTGCCCTGCCACAGGCTTCATCAGATGGTTTTTCTATGTAATGTTATTATAAGGATTGAAGAATATAAGAAATAATTTTCTTATATAAACATGTGGGTATCAGTTATCTTAATATAAAAAGTAATATAAATAACCCATTCATTTTAATGGGACTTACCACGTTTATTTCTCCATTTGCAATATTGTTGTCTTTAAATATTATGTTTCTTGTGACATAATATAACGCCACCATTGGATGTATATATATATATATATATATATTTGCTAGTAAAAAATGATAAAACACTGCATGATTATTAATAGTTATAAAACACTTATATATTTTTTAGTAAAAAAATGACAAAACACTGAATGATTATTAATAGTTATAAAACACTTATATATTTTTTATGGGAATTTTAACACTAATAACAATAAAGACACTGATAGTAATAAAAATTTGTGTTGCAGTGAAAAAATTTTTTAAAAATTTTTTTTATAAAAAATACACGAGAAGAATGTTTACAACTTGTGCCGTATACCTGATCAACATGAATGAATGTTCGGTTTTAAAAAATGTATTATGTAGAATAGGATATATTATAAAATATAAAAATATAAAAATATTTTGCGCGTCATGTGATTGGTTATTTTGATTTTGGTTGAATATGGTTTTATTTATCGCGAATATTAGTTATTAGTGTAAGAACATACTAATAATAATTATAATTGTGAAAGACCATTGAAAAATTGACGAAAATTAAAATAAATATAAAAAGGGGAATTTTATTCTAAATAGGAGATCGTTTTCAGTTAATTATCCGCAATTCGAACGATATACTTCAAAATAAAATGAATATTATGGTACTAGTAGTAATATTTATTATGATTATATAATGTTTTTTAAAAACAGTAGGGTAAAACAAGCAGTTGCGAGCCTCCCCCCCAGTTACGAGCCTTTCGAATTTTATTTCATATATAGCTAAGCTGAGGACAAAAAAAATATATTTTTTGTTTTTTTATATTGTAACGTGAAGAATTTTTGACAAGTCTTTTATATACTATATTTGTTTAATTTGCCATTTTCAGTGTGTTATTCAATGTGTTAAGAAGTTAGTTCCGGATCACTAGGAAAACAGGTAAGAATAAGTGTTTTTCTTAAGGACCTAGTTTTTTCATGTGCCTTTTATACCATAAATTTGATATTATTTAATATATTTAGCATTTAATATTGTTCGATAATATAATTAAGTTAATATTTATTGAATTTTTTATTAATTATTTATGTTATTTTAATAAATAATTGTGGGGCTCGTTACTAAGTCCAAAAATCCATAATTTTTAGTCGCGAGCCGGGGGAGGCTCGTGACTAAATTATGTGAAATTAAATAAATATCATATACGAGCCCTTAGAAAAAATATTTAGTTTCCGTTGCTATTTACTGTTTTTAAAATTTAAGTGTACTAAATGTTTAAATTTTGTTATTGTTAATTAAAGGAAATGAAAACAAAAACATAAATATGGCAAAAAAATATACAAAATCAGATATGATATCTGCTTTAACGGCAATTAAAGCAGATAAAAATCCTTTATCAATACGAGCTGCATCGAGGATATACAATATTCCCAGGCCTACTCTCCAGAATAGAATTCATGAAAGAACTAAAAAGTCAGGCCATGGCCCTTGTACCATTCTAACAAAAGAAGAGGAGCAAAAAATTGTTAATTGGTTAGTGGTTAACCATACTAAAGGCTTTCCTCGTCGAAAACACGACGTACAGTGTGTGGTGAAAGATTTTTTGGTAGCATCGCCTAGAGAAAACCCATTTAAAAATAACTTACCTGGTGATACGTGGTATAATTCATTTCTTAGGCGCCACCCTGAGCTAGCAGTCAGAACGCCTGAAGCAATTACTGACGCCAGTTCTAAAGTATCTGAGGCAAACATTCGTAACTGGTTTAATCAAATTAATACGTACCTAATTGAGAAAAACTATTCTGAGATTTTGAACGATCCTACAAGAATTTTTAACGGAGATGAAACAAATTTCATGATGTGCCCGAAAGGTGGCAAAGTTCTAGCTCCAAGAGGTAATAGTTTTACTATAAATAAATATTTACAATAATTTCTTGAATTTAGGTGCAAAAAATATATACGAAACTGACCGAGGGCAAGCTAAGGAAAACGTTACAGTTATGTTTAGTTTTTCAGCTTCTGGTAATATGACTCCACCATTAGTTGTATTCCCATATAAGAGGATGCCATCAGATATTTTGCAGTCTATTCCAGAAGGAATAAAATGGCTTAAATCGGATTCGGGTTGGATGACGTCCGAAGTCTTTTACGATTATATAAAAGACATATTTTACCCAAGTATTATCGAGAACAAGATAGCGCTTCCAATTATTCTTTATGTAGATGGTCATAAGACACATCTTACTTATGCGCTATCATAGTTTGCATAGTAAGCTATTAGATATTTAAGAATTTTCATTCCTAAAAACCAAAGTTATTTATATTGATGTATTTTTTGTTTTGTTCATTAACTTTAATTGAAATAAGTGTTATTTTTTTATAAATTGGATTGTTTTTGTCATAATAAATATATTTTGGTAACTATAATATTGTTTTTCTATTTAATATAATACAAAATATAAATAACTAACAGATGTTTTGCTCCAAACTATGGGGGCTCGTTTCTAGCAAAATCTACAGGCTCGCCACTGGCATATGTACGGCTCGCTACTAAAAATCTGACCAATTTATGAATTTTATTAATTATCTTATATTTTGAATTAAACTAATTGAATTATGGCTAGTTTAATTGAAACCTAAATATTCAAATGTTCTAAATAAATATAATTCATTAAAATCGGTCAAACCGTTTATTTGTAGGAAGCTATCGAATTATAAAAACTCCTTAAGTCGGGCTCGCAACTGGCTTTTTACCCTATCTTAAAAATTAATTATTATGTTGTTATCGTGTTTATGTTTTGTGATGTTGATTCTGATTTGACATCTTTCTTAGCTGGTTTCTGCTTTTCATCGTTATAATGTTGCCATCATACGACTTTCATGTCTAACATATTGCTTCATGTACCATTCAATAAAGATTTCATATGTTGCCTAGGATTTTAGTTATTTTTATATCCCTGTTTGTTCAAAGCTTTTATCAACCGATCCGAGACCGGCAGGATAGTGTATAGAAATTTATAAGTTTTTTTTGGTTTTACCTAGATGTAAATCTAAATCTATCTGGTACTTTCAGCCATATGGAATACATGACTGTCATATGATTGCTTGTGATTTCGAGGTGACATCCGTCAAGGTTAGTTTAATGGTTGTGTGTAGTGGATTTTTTGTTGTCTGCTGCCATTTGTTTTTTATGTTGTCTGCTACCATTTGTTTTTTATTTGTTATTAATTATTTATTATTATTTTATTATTTATTAATTATTATTTTATTATTTATTAATTATTTATTATTGTTTTTAACACTCGTTATCGAAAGTTTTGCGCGTTTTGCCGTGAAACTTATAAATTACCTATATTATATTTAAATATATTTTTAAAAAATTTAAAAGGTTTAAAAGGTATTGTTGATTTTTTCTAAAAGGATGACCGTGTAGGTCCTTTGGACTTGCCATAATATATATTTCTGCCCTGCCACAGGCTTCATCAGATGGTTTTTCTATGTAATGTTATTATAAGGATTGAAGAATATAAGAAATAATTTTCTTATATAAACATGTGGGTATCAGTTATCTTAATATAAAAAGTAATATAAATAACCCATTCATTTTAATGGGACTTACCACGTTTATTTCTCCATTTGCAATATTGTTGTCTTTAAATATTATGTTTCTTGTGACATAATATAACGCCACCATTGGATGTATATATATATATATATATATTTGCTAGTAAAAAATGATAAAACACTGCATGATTATTAATAGTTATAAAACACTTATATATTTTTTAGTAAAAAAATGACAAAACACTGAATGATTATTAATAGTTATAAAACACTTATATATTTTTTATGGGAATTTTAACACTAATAACAATAAAGACACTGATAGTAATAAAACTTTGTGTTGCAGTGAAAAAATTTTTTAAAATTTTTTTTTATAAAAAATACACGAGAAGAATGTTTACAACTTGTGCCGTATACCTGATCAACATGAATGAATGTTCGGTTTTAAAAAATGTATTATGTAGAATAGGATATATTATAAAATATAAAAATATTTTGCGCGTCATGTGATTGGTTATTTTGATTTTGGTTGAATATGGTTTTATTTATCGCGAATATTAGTTATTAGTGTAAGAACATACTAATAATAATTATAATTGTGAAAGACCATTGAAAAATTGACGAAAATTAAAATAAAAATAAAAAAGGTATTTTTATTCTAAATAGGAGATCGTTTTCAGTTTATTATCCGCAATTCGAACGATATACTTCAAAATAAAATGAATATTATGGTACTAGTAGTAATATTTATTATGATTATATAATGTTTTTTAAAAACAGTATCTTAAAAATTAATTATTATGTTGTTATCGTGTTTATGTTTTGTGATGTTGATTCTGATTTGACATCTTTCTTAGCTGGTTTCTGCTTTTCATCGTTATAATGTTGCCATCATACGACTTTCATGTCTAACATATTGCTTCATGTACCATTCAATAAAGATTTCATATGTTGCCTAGGATTTTAGTTATTTTTATATCCCTGTTTGTTCAAAGCTTTTATCAACCGATCCGAGACCGGCAGGATAGTGTATAGAAATTTATAAGTTTTTTTTGGTTTTACCTAGATGTAAATCTAAATCTATCTGGTACTTTCAGCCATATGGAATACATGACTGTCATATGATTGCTTGTGATTTCGAGGTGACATCCGTCAAGGTTAGTTTAATGGTTGTGTGTAGTGGATTTTTTGTTGTCTGCTGCCATTTGTTTTTTATGTTGTCTGCTACCATTTGTTTTTTATTTGTTATTAATTATTTATTATTATTTTATTATTTATTAATTATTATTTTATTATTTATTAATTATTTATTATTGTTTTTAACACTCGTTATCGAAAGTTTTGCGCGTTTTGCCGTGAAACTTATAAATTACCTATATTATATTTAAATATATTTTTTTTTTTTTTTTTATAAGTTTTTTTTGGTTTTACCTAGATGTAAATCTAAATCTATCTGGTACTTTCAGCCATATGGAATACATGACTGTCATATGATTGCTTGTGATTTCGAGGTGACATCCGTCAAGGTTAGTTTAATGGTTGTGTGTAGTGGATTTTTTGTTGTCTGCTGCCATTTGTTTTTTATGTTGTCTGCTACCATTTGTTTTTTATTTGTTATTAATTATTTATTATTATTTTATTATTTATTAATTATTATTTTATTATTTATTAATTATTTATTATTGTTTTTAACACTCGTTATCGAAAGTTTTGCGCGTTTTGCCGTGAAACTTATAAATTACCTATATTATATTTAAATATATTTTTAAAAAATTTAAAAGGTTTAAAAGGTATTGTTGATTTTTTCTAAAAGGATGACCGTGTAGGTCCTTTGGGCTTGCCATAATATATATTTCTGCCCTGCCACAGGCTTCATCAGATGGGTTTTCTATGTAATGTTATTATAAGGATTGAAGAATATAAGAAATAATTTTCTTATATAAACATGTGGGTATCAGTTATCTTAATATAAAAAGTAATATAAATAACCCATTCATTTTAATGGGACTTACCACGTTTATTTCTCCATTTGCAATATTGTTGTCTTTAAATATTATGTTTCTCGTGACATAATATAACGCCACCATTGGATGTATATATATATATATATATATATTTGCTAGTAAAAAATGATAAAACACTGCATGATTATTAATAGTTATAAAACACTTATATATTTTTTAGTAAAAAATGACAAAACACTGAATGATTATTAATAGTTATAAAACACTTATATATTTTTTATGGGAATTTTAACACTAATAACAATAAAGACACTGATAGTAATAAAACTTTGTGTTGCAGTGAAAAAATTTTTAAATTTTTTTTTTTTTTTTTTTTTACTAGCAAATATATATATATATACATCCAATGGTGGCGTTATATTATGTCACAAGAAACATAATATTTAAAGACAATAATATTGCAAATGGAGAAATAAACGTGGTAAGTCCCATTAAAATGAATGGGTTATTTATATTACTTTTTATATTAAGATAACTGATACCCACATGTTTATATAAGAAAATTATTTCTTATTTCTTATATTCTTCAATCCTTATAATAACATTACATAGAAAAACCATCTGATGAAGCCTGTGGCAGGGCAGAAATATATATTATGGCAAGCCCAAAGGACCTACACGGTCATCCTTTTAGAAAAAATCAACAATACCTTTTGAACCCTTTAAAATTTTTAAAAATATATTTAAATATAATATAGGTAATTTATAAGTTTTACGGCAAAACGCGCAAAACTTTCGATAACGAGTGTCAAAAACAATAATAAATAATTAATAAATAATAAAATAATAATTAATAAATAATAAAATAATAATAAATAATTAATAACAAATAAAAAACAAATGGTAGCAGACAACATAAAAAACAAATGGCAGCAGACAACAAAAAATCCACTACACACAACCATTAAACTAACCTTGACGGATGTCACCTCGAAATCACAAGCAATCATATGACAGTCATGTATTCCATGTGGCTGAAAGTACCAGATAGATTTAGATTTATATCTAGGTAAAACCAAAAAAAACTTATAAATTCTATACACTATCCTGCCGGTTTCAGATCGGTTGATAAAAGCTTTGAACAAACAGGGATATAAAAATAACTAAAATCCTAGGCAACATATGAAATCTTTATTGAATGGTACATGAAGCAATATGTTAGACATGAAAGTCGTATGATAGCAACATTATAACGATGAAAAGCAAAAACCAGCTAAGAAGGATGTCAAATCAGAATCAACATCACAAAACATAAACACGACAACAACATAATAATTAATTTTTAAAATACTGTTTTAAAAAACATTATATAATCATAATAAATATTACTACTAGTACCATAATATTCATTTTATTTTGAAATATTCATTTTATTTTGAAGTATATCGTTCGAATTGCGGATAATTAACTGAAAACGATCTCCTATTTAGAATAAAAATACCTTTTTTATTTTTATTTTAATTTTCGTCAATTTTTCAATGGTCTTTCACAATTATAATTATTATTAGTATGTTCTTACACTAATAACTAATATTCGTGATAAATAAAACCATATTCAACCAAAATCAAAATAACCAATCACATGACGCGCAGCGCAAAATATTTTTATATTTTATAATATATCTTATTCTACATAATACATTTTTTAAAACCGAACATTCATTCATGTTGATCAGGTATACGGCACAAGTTGTAAACATTCTTCTCGTGTATTTTAAAAAAAAAAAAAAAAAAAAAAAAAAAAAAAAAAAAAAAAAAAAAAAAATTTCACTGCAACACAAAGTTTTATTACTATCAGTGTCTTTATTGTTATTAGTGTTAAAATTTCCATAAAAAAATATATAAGTGTTTTATAACTATTAATAATCATTCAGTGTTTTATCATTTTTTACTAAAAAATATATAAGTGTTTTATAACTATTAATAATCATGCAGTGTTTTATCATTTTTTTTTTTTACTAGCAAATATATATATATATATACATCCAATGGTGGCGTTATATTATGTCACAAGAAACATAATATTTAAAGACAATAATATTGCAAATGGAGAAATAAACGTGGTAAGTCCCATTAAAATGAATGGGTTATTTATATTACTTTTTATATTAAGATAACTGATACCCACATGTTTATATAAGAAAATTATTTCTTATTTCTTATATTCTTCAATCCTTATAATAACATTACATAGAAAAACCATCTGATGAAGCCTGTGGCAGGGCAGAAATATATATTATGGCAAGCCCAAAGGACCTACACGGTCATCCTTTTAGAAAAAATCAACAATACCTTTTAAACCTTTTAAAAATTTTAAAAATATATTTAAATATAATATAGGTAATTTATAAGTTTTACGGCAAAACGCGCAAAACTTTCGATAACGAGTGTCAAAAACAATAATAAATAATTAATAAATAATAAAATAATAATTAATAAATAATAAAATAATAATAAATAATTAATAACAAATAAAAAACAAATGGTAGCAGACAACATAAAAAACAAATGGCAGCAGACAACAAAAAATCCACTACACACAACCATTAAACTAACCTTGACGGATGTCACCTCGAAATCACAAGCAATCATATGACAGTCATGTATTCCATGTGGCTGAAAGTACCAGATAGATTTAGATTTACATCTAGGTAAAACCAAAAAAACTTATAAATTCTATACACTATCCTGCCGGTTTCAGATCGGTTGATAAAAGCTTTGAACAAACAGGGATATAAAAATAACTAAAATCCTAGGCAACATATGAAATCTTTATTGAATGGTACACGAAGCAATATGTTAGACATGAAAGTCGTATGATAGCAACATTATAACGATGAAAAGCAAAAACCAGCTAAGAAGGATGTCAAATCAGAATCAACATCACAAAACATAAACACGACAACAACATAATAAGTAATTTTTAAGATACTGTTTTAAAAAACATTATATAATCATAATAAATATTACTACTAGTACCATAATATTCATTTTATTTTGAAGTATATCGTTCGAATTGCGGATAATTAACTGAAAACGATCTCCTATTTAGAATAAAAATACCTTTTTTATTTTTATTTTAATTTTCGTCAATTTTTCAATGGTCTTTCACAATTATAATTATTATTAGTATGTTCTTACACTAATAACTAATATTCGTGATAAATAAAACCATATTCAACCAAAATCAAAATAACCAATCACATGACGCGCAAAATATTTTTATATTTTATAATATATCTTATTCTACATAATACATTTTTTAAACCCGAACATTCATTCATGTTGATCAGGTATACGGCACAAGTTGTAAACATTCTTCTCGTGTATTTAAAAAAAAAAAAAAAAAAAAAAAAAAAAAAAAAAAAAATTAAAAAATTTTTTCACTGCAACACAAAGTTTTATTACTATCAGTGTCTTTATTGTTATTAGTGTTAAAATTTCCATAAAAAAATATATAAGTGTTTTATAACTATTAATAATCATTCAGTGTTTTATCATTTTTTACTAAAAAATATATAAGTGTTTTATAACTTTAATAATCATGCAGTGTTTTATCATTTTTTTTTACTAGCAAATATATATATATATACATCCAATGGTGGCGTTATATTATGTCACAAGAAACATAATATTTAAAGACAATAATATTGCAAATGGAGAAATAAACGTGGTAAGTCCCATTAAAATGAATGGGTTATTTATATTACTTTTTATATTAAGATAACTGATACCCACATGTTTATATAAGAAAATTATTTCTTATTTCTTATATTCTTCAATCCTTATAATAACATTACATAGAAAAACCATCTGATGAAGCCTGTGGCAGGGCAGAAATATATATTATGGCAAGCCCAAAGGACCTACACGGTCATCCTTTTAGAAAAAATCAACAATACCTTTTGAACCCTTTAAAATTTTTAAAAATATATTTAAATATAATATAGGTAATTTATAAGTTTTACGGCAAAACGCGCAAAACTTTCGATAACGAGTGTCAAAAACAATAATAAATAATTAATAACAAATAAAAAACAAATGGTAGCAGACAACATAAAAAACAAATGGCAGCAGACAACAAAAAATCCACTACACACAACCATTAAACTAACCTTGACGGATGTCACCTCGTAATCACAAGCAATCATATGACAGTCATGTATTCCATGTGGCTGAAAGTACCAGATAGATTTAGATTTACATCTAGGTAAAACCAAAAAAACTTATAAACCAACCGTTCCACTAGGTGTGCCAGGTTTCCAGGAGCCACCACGGGGAGGTAAGAGTAGGAATTGAGGAAAAAAATTTTGCATAGTAAACTAGCCGACAATCCTTCCCCCTTTGACCCCCAGGTTTCTTGCTTAGTATATACAAAAAATAAAAACCGAAAAATATTTGTATGCATATACTCTATATGTTCACGCAAAAAAAAATATTAAAATTTCAAAACTACACCAAAAATTCTTACAACAACAACCATACATATGTATATATTAAAAATATTCTTATCAAAACAAACTCAGAGGTTTAACAAATTTGGGGGTTTGTTCACACTTTTACATAATCAAACAAATACACAAAATTATACATAGGCAAACTGACAGACTGACATACCGACAAAACGACAGACCGACCGACTGACAAAACGATAGACCGACAAAACGAAAAACTGACAGACTGACAAAACAACAGACCGACAAAACGACATACCGACAGACACACAAAACGACAGACCTATACACCGACAAAACGTCAGACCGACAGACTGACAAATCGACAGACAGACAAAACGATAGATCGATTGAATGACAGACCGACAGACTGACAAATCGACAGACCAGCATACCGTCAGACAGACAGACAAAACGACAGACCGACACGGGAACAGACCCAATCACACGCGAACAAACCCGAACATATACACCACGTGACATGAACCCGAACAAACCCGAATCACACACACACACACATACACAAAGCGACAGACCGACAAACCGACAGACCGACTGACACACACTAAATTTATTAGCACATTATTACAACTTCAACCATGCTTATACCAATACCAAAACTCGGGGTTTGCTGGAAGTGTATCCAGAACTCTCCTAGCCCCTCCTACTTTGAAACAATAGGAATTTCGTTAAATGTATGTAAATGTATCGACTTCCGACGTCGATATCAGTACATTGATCGCAGTGATAAACTACTTTATTTTTTGTCATATACTCAATGTCGCTTACCAGTAAATTAACACATTCAGCATGAACATAAGTATTGCAATCACCACAAATAATTGTTAATTGCTGTCGCTCAATTTTTTTATTGCACACACACGCCATATTTTTTTTTCTATTATTTATATAAAGTTTAATTTAAATATAAAAACACTTTTTCTATTTATTGAAGATAATTCTTTTTTGATGATTTTTTTTTATTTTTTTTTACGTTTCTTTTATTTTGATTATTTAACTTATATGATTAATAATAGTTATTCAAAATTTTTTTTTTTTTTTTGTGTTGGTAGGTGAAAATCTTCGAAAAGACTCTAGAAGGTAAAAAGAAAACCTTCTAGAAGTGTGAGATTTGAGACTAAAAACACCTACATTTTTTTTCGTATTAAAACTAGTCTAAAGACTAACCATTAATTTTTCTCTAAATTCTTAACTTAATTTACTTACAGTAATCGTGATATATCTAGAAATGAATTGTATCACAAAAATCTAGTTTACCGACGCATTTTCCAGTAATTACAACAGCTCAAAAGGTTTGGTCCTTTTAAGTCCTCTTACATTGTTTTGATAATTTAGTAAGTTTCTGGCCTCCACATTAATGTGTTGCTGGAGACGAGTTTCATGTTTAGCTGCATATCGCTTAATTTCATCAGCTACATATGGAATTTTTAAGTCCCTATGTATATCATTATTTCGTGCGTACCATGGCGCGTTAACGATGTTTCTCAAAACTTTGTTTTGGAAAGTTTTTATACTATTAACATGTACATTTTTGGCACAGCCCCACAGCTGAATTCCATATAACCATACCGGTTTTAGTATCTGGTTGTAAATTAGTAATTTGTTTTGTATTGGCATTTTTGAGTTACGACCTATTATCCAGTATAGCTGTCTGTATTTGATGTCTAATTCAGCTCGTTTTTTCTTTACATGTTCTTTCCATCTTAGTTTCGTATCTAATGTCATTCCTAGGTATTTTGCAGAATTTTCATATTTGATTATCACTCCATTTATATAAACAGATGTTTGATTTATTATTTTTCTAGTTGTGAAATTTATGTGAATTGACTTGGCCTCATTTAATTTAATTTTCCACTTTTTAGTCCACAGATGTATTGCTTCACAGGCTGCCTGAATTTTATTTGTAGCATCATTGATGTTTGTTGCTACAGCCAAAAGAGCTGTATCATCCGCAAAGGTAGCTACCGTAACATCTTCAATTTGTGGGATATCACAAGTATATATAACATATTATAATAATGGCCCCAAAATAATTCCTTGTGGCACGCCGGCCTTTATTTCTCTCAGCTGTGAAAATTTATCGTCTTGTTTTACCCTAAATAATCTATTTTCCAAATAAGAAATCAGTAGTTCTACATATTGTTTCGGTAAAATTTTATTTAATTTATAGATCAATCCTTGGTGCCAAACCTTGTCGAAAGCTTGTGCTACATCTAGAAATATAGCAGAGCATATTTGTTTACCTTCTATAGCTTTTTCAATTAAATCTGTAATACGGTGGATTTGTTCTGTTGTAGAATGTTTTTGTCTGAATCCGAACTGGTGATTCGGAATTATATTTTTTCTTTCTATAAGTATCATATGTCTTTTTTGTAACAGTTTTTCGAATAACTTAGAGATGATAGGTAGTAAAGAAATAGGTCGGTACGATTTAGCATCATTTGGTGGTTTCCCTGGCTTTTGTAACATGATTATTTCCGCCACTTTCCAACTATCCGGAACATGTTTTAATTTAAATGCAGCATTTATCAAAAGTGTTAATACTGTTATAGCTTTTCTTGGCAGTTGTTTTAAAATTTCGCTTGTTATTTGATCATACCCTGGTGCCTTTTTTGGTTTCAATGATTTAATTTCATAGATTAACTCTTCTTCTGTAATTTGCTTAATCTCGTTTTCTTCTAGGTTAATTAGGTTTTCAACTTGTGCGTCAGATACTTTATAGTAATATAAAGCATATAGTAATATAAAGCATATCAAATAACATTAAAGATTCAAATAACATTAAAGATAAATTTAATCAGAATTAAATTTAATTTATTATCCCACGCAAATAAAATGCCGACATCGCATCTATTATTTGCATGGGAAAATAATCATTCATAGTTCTAAGTTTTATATTTCAAAATCTAAGTTTAATTATATTTGTAATCTAAAATTTAAGTCAGTTCGTTTTTACAATTCAAATTGTTAACTTCAAATAATTAATAAATAATAAATAAAGTTAATGATTAAATAACATTAATTAATAATAAATAAAGTTGATAAATGTACTATCATTATAATAAATAATACAATTAAAATTATTAATGAAAATAAAATTGAAATTAACTAACACAAAAAGTCCGATTTTTTTTATTACTTTGAAGAGAATACTCTAGCGAAACAAAACCATTACTGGCGCAGTCGGTTCCTACCAAAATCCAAAAATAAAAATTTGATGAAAAATTTTTAATAAATAAAAGTGAAAACTTTCGTTAGACTAATCTTAATAAAAATAAAATGAAATAAAATTTTCGACGAAGAAAATTTTAGCAATAAATTTTATTAAATATAAAAATCAGTCAAAAGTGTAAAAGTTTAAACATTTTTTTTTTCTATTAATGTAGTTTTCTTTCATTGAAAAAGAAAACGAAAACTAACAACAAAAAAATAAATAATTAAAATTTTCGATGAAGAAATTTTTTATAAAAATACAGTGAAAAATAATTTGAATAGATACCAAAAAAAAAAATTATTCAATAAAAAAAAAAGTTGTCAATTGTCATCAAAGTAAGACCATCCAAGGAAAATTTACATCATCCATCAACGCAGACGTATATCATCTATCAACAAGAACTAAAGGCTAGTAATTTATTTTATTATTAACTTATTTTAAATTTATGAAAAAGAAAAAAATCTATTTTATCTTAAATTAAATTAAAATTATTGAGAAATTTATAATAAAAATAAATACATTTATGTAAAACAATAAATACAATCAAACGAATTTGTTTTTAACAAAAAAAAAATCATAATAGGAAATTAAAATATTGTGTAATATAATATTTATTAAGAAAAAAATAACCAAAATTACTGTATGTAATACAAAAATAATTTAATTTTTTTATATTTGTGTTATTATTCTTGATAAAGTATAAATAAATAAATAAATTAATATGGATCAACAAACATTACATGTCATTGAATTTCTTGCCAAGAATATTAGTTGTATTACTCCTTTTAGCGGAGATAAATATAGTTTATCAGGTTTCTTAGCTAGAATTGACAGCCTTATACCCACTATCGATTCACTAGAACCAAATTATAAATTAGTTATATTAGGCTACATAAAAGATAAAGTCGTCGGAAAAGCTAAACAAAACCTACTTAAATATGGTTCAGTAGAAACTTGGTCGGATCTTAAAAAAGCTTTAATTAGAAATCACGGTGAACGAACTCCAACAGTAGACATAATCGACGAGTTAACATTGTGTCGGTGCGAATCTACAGTTGAAATTTTTTATAATAAAGTAAGTTCAATTCTTTGTAAATTGAACAATGCATATATTTTGAAAAACGAAGGCACAACAGAGCAATTTAATGCAAACCAAAGACTAGTTCTTAAACATTTTACTCAAAATTTGCCCCATTTAGCCAAAAACCTTATAGGCTGTCACGATCCACAAACTTTGGATGATGCGTTTGATCTCTTAAATAAATTTGGTTATCTATCTTTCTCAAATAAAAATAACTATTCTATTAAAAATAAGAATCAAAATAATTATAGAAAATCCCAAAATTTTAATAGTTTTACTAATAATGACAATCAACAAAATTATAATACAAATTTATCAAATAATTCAAATAATAATAATTTCAACCAAAGTCATAATCGACATGAAAACAATCGCAGCGGAAACTATTATAGAAATAGTTATAATAATCCGAATAACCAAAATAGATTTAATAACAATAATCGAAATATTAATCATACTTCAAGTATGCAATCACGCCGTTCGAACTACAATAACAGGTTGCCATCTCAAATAAATGAGATCGAACCTATGGATATTTCTACAAACGAAAACCAAAATAATGTTCGCGATTCTCAAAATTTTCGGGGTGGCCAAAGAAACAACTACCCTATATAGTGATTAAGAATAAAATCCGGAATTTAAAATTCATAATTGATAGCGGCGCTGAATCAAGTATAGTAAATCCAAAAATTTGTAATCAAAAATGGAGAATATCATCTGATACAAAACCTATTAAAGTTTTAAATCGAATTATCAAAACGTGCACTCGTTTTAAATTTCCCATTTTTAAAGAATTTAATGAATCAGATGATTATTTTGTAGAATTTGATGAATACAAATTCCACAATAATTTTGATGGTCTTATCGGTAATAATATTCTCGCTAAATTAGATGTAATAATTAATTATAAAGACCGAATTTTAGAAACGCGTAACGCAAAAATACAATTTTATCTCAACGAAGAAGAAGAGATATACACTAAGCAATGCTATTTAGATAATTCTATTAACATTTTCAGTAATGAAAATTTTTGTGAAAATAATCCTATTGTAAGCATTTCTCCGAACTTAAACAAAAATGATTCAAGGAAGCTACAAACTTTATTAAAATCTTATAATGATCTGTTTTTTAAACAAGGTGATAATTTATCATTTACAAACGATGTCAAACATGAAATAAAATTAATAAACGATATTCCAATTTATAGTAAGCTTTATCGCTACCCGGAAGTTCATAGGAAAGAAGTTGAAAAACAGATCAATGAAATGTTAGAGCAAAAAATCATAAAACCTAGTAATAGCCCATTCAACTCTCCAATCTGGGTCGTACCAAAGAAATCTAATAACACTGATACAAAAACATGGCGGATAGTTGTAGATTATAGGAAACTGAATGAACAAACTGTTGACGATAAATTCCCAATGCCTAATATCGAAAATATTTTTGATAAACTTGGCAAGTGCAATTATTTCAGTACGCTAGATTTAGCAAAAGGTTTCCACCAGATTGAAGTGGCATTGAAAGACCAATCTAAAACGGCCTTCTCTACTGCTAATGGCCATTTCGAATTTCTAAGAATGCCGTTTGGCTTAAAAAACGCGCCATCAACTTTCCAGCGGTTGATGAATAATGTTTTAAAAGATTTCATTAATAAAATCTGCGTAGTATATCTTGACGATATTTTGATTTTTTCCACTAGTTTCGATGAACACTTGTTGTCAATAAAGAAGATATTGCAAAAATTGAGGGAAGCCAATTTGAAATTACAAATTGATAAATGTTGTTTTGCTAAGGAATCCACAAATTATTTAGGTCACATTGTAACAAGCCGTGGTGTAAAACCTGACGACGGAAAAGTAAAAACCATACAAAAAATGGTACTGCCTACCACAATTAAAGGAATAAGACAATTCCTTGGTATTACAGGATTTTATCGTAAATTTATACGAGATTACGCTAGGGTTGCTTATCCGATGGTAAAATATTTGAAAAAAAACGTGAAAATAAATTTAAAAGATACTGAATATATTAGTTCATTTAATAAATTAAAAACACTCCTAACTAGTGACCCAGTTTTGAAACCACCTGATTTTGACAAACACTTCATTCTTACTACAGATGCCTCAAACATCGCCATAGGTGCTGTATTGAGCCAATCAAACCACCCTATCTGTTATGCCTACCGTACTTTAAATGATCATGAACAAAAATATTCAGCAATAGAAAAGGAGCTTTTGGCAATTGTATGGGCAGTAAAACATTTTAGAATGTACGTGTATGGCCGACAGTTTACTATTCGCACTGACCATAAACCTCTGGTATGGCTCAGCAATTTAAAAGAACCAAATATGAAACTTCAAAGGTGGAAAATTCAATTAAACGAATATAATTTAAAAATTTGTTATTTAAAAGGTAAAGAAAATAACGTAGCTGATGGACTAAGTAGATACACTGATTACGAAGAGGAGATAAATCTAAATATTCTATTTAACAACAACGATTCTAACGATGAAGTTGAATCTATGGTGGCTACTATTCATAGTGCAAAGGATGATGAACTTGATTATATTTATAATACAGAAAAACCTATTAACTTATATAAAAACCAAATTTATTTACAAAAAGGAGACAAAGAAAAGTCTTTTATTAAAATAGTTAATAGAAAAATTCAAAACTTTGTTGTTATTGAAGAAAATAGTAATATCTTAGAAATTATGAAGAAACTTTTAATAGATAAAGGTATTATGTGTATCTACTGTAATGATGATGAACTTTACATTAAATTTCAAAACGCTTACGTTAAATATTTTTCTAGAAATAAAAACTTAAAAAAACTTAAATCAAATACTATACTAATAAATATCACAGATAGAGAAAAAATGCTTCATTTAATTAAAGAAGAGCATATAAGTAAAAATCACCGTGGTATTAACGAAGTTTTTAATGAAATTAAACAAAAATATTATTATCCAAATCTATTAGAAATAATAACAAAATTTATCAATAACTGTGAAGTATGTTTACTAGCTAAACATGACCGACACCCTATCAAGATCCCGTATAAAATAACAGAGACTCCCCACAATTTTAATGAAATTGTGCATGTGGATATCTGGTTCCCATATCGAAATATAATGTACTTAACAACCATCGATAAGTTTAGTAAATATGCGACTATTCACAAACTTAACGATAGAACATGGATTTCGATATTGAAAGCCTTAAAAGAGCGGATTCAGTTCCTAGGCAAGATGAAAAAAATTATATATGATAACGAACGCTGTATATTACATCATTCTGTTGAACTTTTCTTAAAAGAAAACCAAATAGAATCACATGTTACAACAGCAGGCAATAAAACAGGCAATGCGGATATTGAAAGGCTACATGGAACATTAAACGAGCACCTACGTATATTAGAAGTGGAAAAATCAAGTGAAGAGCTCGATGATAAATTATTTAAAATTCTTACAATTTATAATAACACCATACACACAACAACAAAACTTCGCCCTATAGATTTTATACAAAAAAATTTAGATCAAAACGACATAAAGAATTTAGCAAATGAATTTAAAAATAGGAAAAAGAATCAAATTCAAAAATTAAATAAAGCCCGCGATAAACCATTTACATTACATGATAATGTAGTATTAAATCGTAATATTCAAAAAAATAAACCTAAATACAAGAAATTATGTAAGTTTAAAAAAGATGGTAATTACACTGTCGACGTCAGTAATAATCGGAAAATCCGATACAATACAAAACAACAAAATCGAAAATTTAAATACCAAAATGAAAATTAAATTATCCCTTTTCTGCTTTCAGATGCGTCTTCTACTGGTCTTCTTATATTTGCTTGCAAATGCTGCTGGCCAAGCAATCGAAATAACAAATATTAATAATGAAAATGGTTATACTCTACTAAAACTTGATAAAAAATTTATCGTCGATTCCTATATAAAAATTCTCCACATAATTGATTTAAACCAGTATAAGGAAATTATAAATGCTATAGAAATAAATATTAAATCGTTGAAGCTAGGTATGCAATCTGATGAGTATAGGTTATTGAATCGTGAATTAATGATAGCAAAACACAATTTAAATACAATATTACCAAATATATTTAATACAAATAGATATAAAATAGGTTTAGCTAATTTTATTGGAACAGGTCTCAAATTCATAACAGGTACAATGGACAATGATGACGCTACTGAAATTTACGAACATCTGCGAAATTTAGATAAAAACTCTGTACAAATGACCGACCAACTTAACAAACAAGTTGTAATTAACAACAATTTAATTAAAAATTTGGACGAGATAGTAAAACATGTAAATAATCAACAATCAGAATTAAATGATTATCTTAGAAATATTACTAATAAATCGAATGAGTTGTTCTTACTGGTAGATAAATCAAAATTTATGTTACAAATTTACGCAGACATAAATTTAATAAATAAGCAAATAGAAAAATCTCTGATACCATACTAATGAGCAGACTCGAAGTACTTCCGCACGACGTATTAACAGATGAAGAAACATACAAATACAATATTTCAGCAACATTACTACCTTTTATTAAAAATAGCATATTAACAAAAGACAAAAACCTCATTTTCGTAATAAGCGTACCAAAATTTACAGATGAAACATATTATAATAGCTTAATAATCCCTTTTCCGAATGAATATCAGGAAGAATTAGATTATAACATTGAAAAGGTCATAGTTAGAGATAATAATGTTTACATAAATGATAGAGACATAATTTTGAAAAAAAAACTTAAAGTTCCATAAAAATTTGTGTATTCGTAATTCATTCGAAAAATACAATATTTGTAAATTAAAATTAAATAATATCACTTCTGTGGAAGAAATTCATGATGATATTATTATAACAAAGAGCTTAGCTACTACCGAAATAGCGCAAAATTGTGTAAAACGTAGAATAATTATCAAGAATAATAACATAATAAAATTTAGTAATTGTAAAATACAAATAAATAATTTGATATTTAAAAATGTAAAGGAAAATTTTACTAGTAGCAATGTAATTCCTATTATTCATGTAAATTTTACCAAATTAATTAATAATTTAACGTTAGAAAATTTAAATACAGAAAATATTCAAAATAGGGAAACAATAAAATATATTGAATTTAAAAATTATGTAGCTAACTATTCATTTTTTGGTATAAGTCTAATAATTATAATAATATTACTTATATTAATTTGTATTATCTTTAAAGCAAAATGTAAATTTGGAAAAAAAAATGAGACTATTACAAAGATTGAATTATCTTCTCCACGAATTCAATACAAACTTAGTCCAGCTGCCTCTACTTATTCTCTCCCTCAAATACTTCCATTTGCAGAGGCTGCAAACACCTCTGGCAGGGGAGGAGTAATATAAAGCATATCAAATAACATTAAAGATAAATTTAATCAGAATTAAATTTAATTTATTATCCCACGCAAATAAAATGCCGACATCGCATCTATTATTTGCATGGGAAAATAATCATTCATAGTTCTAAGTTTTATATTTCAAAATCTAAGTTTAATTATATTTGTAATCTAAAATTTAAGTCAGTTCGTTTTTACAATTCAAATTGTTAACTTCAAATAATTAATAAATAATAAATAAAGTTAATGATTAAATAACATTAATTAATAATAAATAAAGTTGATAAATGTACTATCATTATAATAAATAATACAATTAAAATTATTAATGAAAATAAAATTGAAATTAACTAACACAAAAAGTCCGATTTTTTTTATTACTTTGAAGAGAATACTCTAGCGAAACAAAACCATTACTATATCGTTTGGCTTGAAAATTTCAGCTAGGTGGTTTGCAAACATTTCGGCTTTTTCTAAGTTATCTCTTGCCCAATTTCCATTTTCCTTTTTTAATGGTGGTTGGTGCATTATTGGCCTTTTTATTTTTTTTGTAGCTTTCCATAGAGAATAGTTTGTTCTTTCATCGGCAGTCAGATTTTCTAGGTAATTGTTAATCGAGTTTTCTTTGAATTTTTGTATTGTTCTTCTAAGCACTTGTGATTTATAATTCAATGTTGTTTTATCACAAGGATCACGTGATTGTTGCCATCTTCTTCGCGCTCTTCTTTTGTCATTTATAAGATCTTTAATCTCTCTAGGATAATTGTTTCCTACTTTTTTTTTATTGAATTGTCTTGTGTTGTTAATAGCAGCATTACGAATTGTAGTTGTAAATTTATCGACTTCCTGTTCCAAATGATAAGCTGTTCTTAGTATAATATTTACATTCATTTTACGTTCCAACTCCACTTTAAAGCTCAACCAATCTGTTGTATTGTTTATTAGCAATGACTTATTTTCTTTTTTCATAATGTTTTCGCTTAGTGTTAGAATAACTGCTGAATGGTCTGAATCCAAATCGAAATTTTCTTCTATGTTGATAAAGTTAGGTGAAATCTTTTTTGTTACGAAGAAGTCGAGTAAGTCAGGTATTTTGTTTGTATTTGTAGGCCAGTATGTAGGTTTTCCAGTCGAGTGGTAGTTTCCTCCAATTTCTCTGATTGCTTCTCTCAAAGCTTTCCCTCTAGTTGAAGTAAGTTTTGATCCCCAGTCTAAATGTTTTGCATTATAGTCTCCGCCCAAAATGAATCTTTCTCCCAGATGTTTAAGAATACGATGGAAAGATGCTTTTTTTATGTTGTAACTTGGAGAACAGTATATTGAACCTACTTTGAATGTCTGTTTAGTAGATTTAATTTGTATTACTGTAAGCTGCATTTCCTCAGTTTGAATATAACTTTCTTCATGATGATAAATATTTTCTTTTATAACAATAGCACTTCCACCTTTCGCATGGTTACCAGGGTTACTTGTATTATATAATTTGTAACCCCTCAATGACAATGTTGATAGTTTTGTCAAATGTGTTTCTGAGATTAAACATATATCTATATTTTGTTCAATTCAATTTTTCTGTTTTGGATTCCATTGGAATTCCATGTTGCTATTTTTATGTTTTCTGACATTTATTTATTTATTTCTTTAGCAGAAAACCTAGCGTAGTTACCTTCTATTCTATCTAGCCTTTCATTTATTTTGTCCATCATAGTTAACATGTTTTGCATCCAGTGAATAGTATTATTTTGGTTATTTTGTTTTTGTTCTGTTGCATTTTTTTCTTTAGCAGCTTCAGCATACGATACTCCGTCCTTTACTTTGTTTTCTGGAAGCATTCGCAGATTGGCAGTTTGTCGGTCTTTAGGTTTATTTGACGCATTTCGTCTTTTTTTAGTTCCTTAGCTACCATACAACCTCGGTAACTGGCAGGATGAGCCTCGGAGCAGTTTGAACATTTTGGTTTATTACCTTCTGGTTTTGTACAATCGACAGTTAAATGTTTACCAGCACATTTAACGCAGTTAGCTTCTCTTTGGCAAAATTTTTGTGTTTGTCCAAACCGTTGGCACCTTTTGCACTGTGGAATTACCCTATTACTTCGAAGTGCTTCAATCCTAACCTTCATGTTCTGTATATATTTGATATTACATATTTTTTTGATATCTTCGGTATTTTCGAATGTTAGCATAAATAAAGGAAGTTGATTTATTATGATTTTTTCATTAATTTTAGTTTTTTTTATTTTGTTGGATACATCTATTATCTTAAAATCATTAAGCAATTCGAATGTCCTCTGGGTCACACGATGGATGCAGGTTTCTAGCCATGACCCTTATCGGACATGTATCTTTACACTCATATGTGTGCCATTCCAACTTCTCTTCGTTTATTGTTTTTGTAACATTTCTATAATCATTTTCTGAATCCACGTTGATTTTTAACTGCTTGGTGCTCATCATGTTAACTTTAAATTCTAGGTTTTTCTCTTTAAGAGCTTTATTTATTTTAGAATAATCGTTAATATTACTTAGTACTATTGGTGGCGGTTTTTGTTTCTTAACAACTTTAGGAGTAATCTTCATTTGGTTGCTTGCTTCCAATGTAATGTTTCGTGTGTCAGCTCTTCGATCATTTGATTTATCTAGTTCTGGAGACGATTCAGCCCTTCTTTTTTTGCTAGATCTTCCTGTTTCCTGTTTCCTGTTCTTCACAAATTTTTAAATTTGTGGTATTTTTTGGAGGAGTTCTAGGTGTTCTTGAGCTTCTCCCAAACTGATTTTCTCTACTAAGCAATAAATGGTTCCCCCCATAATCCATGAAACCGACCTCTGACGAGGGTGGATTTTCCAGTGTAACTGGTCTGCCACATGGGGTAATTATACCTTTTGTTTTGTCCATTGCTTTGTTGTATCTTATACATTTATACCTTCTGTCAGGTTTGATACTGCCGTCCCTCTGGGATTAGACGCAGACCAGGGAGCCGCCTAATGCAGGACAGACGCTTCTGGGTTTAAAAAATTATTTTAAGATTTATAAGAAGAGTAACTCTCTTTTGCGTGTTCACCACAAGACAAACAAATGAGAATATATATATATATATTTAATTTGGAACAAGGTACCCTGTACAGATTTTATTAAATTTTTATTAAATTTATGGTAAATTTTGTAAATAATATATATATGT
This sequence comes from Rhamphomyia laevipes, assembly GCA_963920725.1. Lineage (NCBI taxonomy): Eukaryota > Metazoa > Arthropoda > Insecta > Diptera > Empididae > Rhamphomyia > Rhamphomyia laevipes. Next base: position 52,620,040 of record OY987255.1, on the reverse strand, counting down.
AGCGATCACGCCACTAATGAAATTGCATTCTTCTTTTATTAAATGCTCTCTTCTACAATTTCTATTTTATACCATCGTCTGATTTTAATTTTCTTTTCTTCTCTACACACACATACATGTAAGTAACAGATTTGATTATAATCAATGCGCTGATAAGCGGTAATTGAAAATCAAATAAAATCACTTCTCAGTACACGGTCATAAAGAAAAGTTCTAGTTCAGTCTAATTAAATTTAAATTAAATAAAAATCGAAAGTACAGTCGCGATCATAAAATATTAAAAACATTTTTATGTTATTCTTAAAATTAATTATAATAGTTGGTGTGTTAATTAAATAAATAAATACATTATAAAATAAATTAAATACTGTAATTAAATAAATATAAAAATTCAGAAATACATTTATTATAATTAAATTAATACTTTAATTAAATAAATAAATACATTTGAAATAATTAAATACTTTAATTAAATAAATAAATACATTTGAAATAATTTTTATTTATTTTTTATTTTATTTATTTATTTACCAAGCAAGGTACATTTAATTATACAAATAAAATTATTATATTATATTAACATTTACAAAAATGATAATAATAAAAAAAATTATAAATTATTTACTTATTACTATTAACAAAAAATAATGTTTCTTAATTATAAACTTAAAATTAATTTAATTATTTATTTATTTAACAATACAAAATCTAAGATTATAAAATACTTAGACAAAATAAATTGTAATAAACTAGGGTTGATATGTATTAGAAGGGATGTAAAAAAAAATAGGGATATTAAGGGATATAATAGTAATTTGATTATTTCAAGATGTTGCGAAGCCTGGATTTGTAGGCAAATTTAGATATAGTTGGGGAATAGCAGGAACTATATTGGTTGAAAATCATACAACATCTATTGATAGGTTCATTTTTACCATATTCCGTACGATGAGCAGAAACCTTAAGTAGGGATGTATGTCTTGTTTGTCTTATGTCATTGTTAAGTATTATCCTGTTAGATATAAAACTAACGTTTATGTTGTTATTCAAGACATCGAGAGTATAACAAGCTACTAGTAGGTCGCGTCTAGAGGAAAGTGAAGTCAGTTCAAGTAATTTAAGTCTAGAAAGGTACGTTGGTAAATTATTATAGTCGTGTGGGTCGTGCAGGTCCCGAAGAGCGAAAAGAAGAAATTTTTTTTGAATAGACTCTATTCTATCACTGTGCACCTGGAAATATGGTAACCAAATCGGACAGGCATATTCAAGAATTGATCGTACTAAGGTGCAATATAAGGATTTAGTCACCCACACATTTTTAAACTCTTTGGCTCTTCTTTTAATAAAACCCAGCATTTTATTGGCTTTGGAAATGATTCTGTCATAATGAAGATTAAAATTCAGCTTACAGTCCAACAAAACCCCGAGGTCATTAATTTGAGTTACACGGTTAAGTTGAGTACCATTTAAATCGTAGGCGTGTATAATAGTAGTTTTCTTTCTTGAAAAACTAATGACGTGACATTTACTAACATTAAGGTCCAACTTGTTAACTCTACACCAGCTCTCAAGTATTTTTAGTCTACTTTCTAAATATTGTACATCAGAAGGTTTAGTTATTATATAATATATTTTTAGATCGTCAGCATACAAAATATGTGGAATGTCAAATAATATTTCAGATAGGTCATGGAATAAGATATTGAATAATAGAGGGCCAAGGTGGCTACCTTGAGGAACACCTGAAGAAACTGATATTTCTTTGGAAATAAACCCTTGAAATTTAACCGATTGAGTTCGACCACTGAGATAAGAAGTGATCCATTTTAAAAGTGGGTTTGCCACTCCGATTTTTTTCAATTTAGAGATAAGGATGCTGTGGTCAACACGATCAAAAGCTTTACTGAAGTCAGTGTAGATAGCATCAATCTGGTGACCTTTTTCCATGTTAATCAGCACTTCAGAAGTAAAAACCATTAGATTAGTGGTGGTAGAGCGACCTTTTCTGAAACCATGCTGTTGCTCGTTGAGTATTGGATTGATAATTGACGTCATTTTATCACATATAATTTTTTCAAAAATTTTTGGTATAGTAGATAATATAGCAATACCTCTATAGTTATCGACGTTGGCCTTATCACCACTTTTGTATATAGGAGTGAGGTGAGAAGATTTCCAGGCAGACGGAAATGTTCCTGAAGAGATGGATTTATTAAAGATAAGTTTTAGTGGTGCAGACAGCTGATCAGCGCATTTCTTTAGAAAAAGTGGGGGTAATAAGTCAGGCCCAGGACCTTTATTAATATCAATACTACCTAACACATTAAGTATTTCCTCATCTGAAATAGATATTGTATTTAAAATAGTGTTTTGGTCGTCACTTATAGATGAAGTATCTGTTAAATCAGTTGTGGGCCTATAACATTCGCTGAATCGATCAGCAAACATGTCACTTATATCACTAGGATTTGATGAGAAAGTGTTATCCTTTGACATGGTGGATGGATATCCTGAGCATTTACGTTTGGTGTTTACAAAATCGAAAAATTTTTTTGGGTGTGTTAAAAGGTCTTGTCCAAGTATATTAATATAGGAATCATAAGAACAACGCGACTTAGTAGAGAACTCTGTTGCAAGTTCATTATGCTCACGGATTAAATCCAGGTTCGGATTAATAAGTTCTTTAATTTTTTTATATAATTTATTTCTGCGATTTCGTAGAGTTCTAAGATTTTTATCTAACCATGGCTCAGTTAACTTATCTTTTTTAACCATCTTAGGAACGTAAGTATCAATTATTCTAAAAGTTGAAGAATAAAAGGATGAGACAATAGAATCTAAGTCACCATATGCTAACAATTCAGTCCAGTCAATAGCAGAAAGAGCTGATTTTATATTATCAAAATCAGCATTTTTAAAGTCATATACCACTTTGTTATTGTAAGATTTAATAAAAAAAGTATCAGTGGTTTTAAGTTCAACAACTAATGCATTATTATGCTGTGTGTTAGTGAAAAGATTTTCAGCATCAGTAGCAATATCAACAACCACGTTGTCATAGTTGTTAGAAAAAATAAGATCAAGCCATCTTCCATTATTGTTAGGAGAATTTACTATCTGCTGTAGGTCATTTCCATAAAAAGTATCAATGAGCGAAAAGTCTATGTCATCGGTAAAGTTTACAGGAAGCAAATGGTTGTCTAGTTCGTCGATAATGAAGGATAATTTAGGGCGATTAAAATCACCAAACACAAAAATATCGTCAACTTCGTCTAGAGTAGAAAGAATTGAGAGGAAAGATTCATAAAATTCACTATAAACAGTATCATCCGAATTAGGAGGGATATAAATTACTCCAACAAATATTAACTTATTATCAATTCTAAGTTTAATAAATGTGTGTTCAAAAGACTGTGAGCGAGATGTATATACTATTTCATGAGTAAAGGTATTACGCACTCCGATTAGAACACCACCACCTCTTGTAAGACCAGTAGAGATATAGTCTCGATCACACCTGTAAACTGTCCAGTCATTACTTAGGATTTCTGCATTAGTGAAAGAGTCATTCAACCAAGTTTCACATATTACTATAATATCAAAGGGTGAGGAATTAGCATTTATAAAAAGAGAATTTAGTTTACCTCTGATTCTTCCGCAGTTATGGTAAAAAAAACGTAGTGATGAAGTGGGTTTAGGTTTAGTGCCAGGGTTTAGATTTTCTTTTTTGTAGGCTCCGAAAATACTTATCATTATCTTCTCGGGATTTTTGAAGATATGATATTCTCTTAGAACTTAAGTGAGAAGAATAAGAGGAGAGATCAGATGTGACTTGTTCAGCAGAGACACCGAAACTATCGTGGAAACTGTAATATAACCTACGTAAAGTATCAAAATCGGTTGGTAATCCCTCTTGCTGGATTGCTATTAGCACGTTTGTTTTTGTTTTGCCTTCAATGCAAACTGTATTAGATTGATGACATAAGAAGGCAAGATAGAGTCGTACATTATTGTAAATCCTATTGTCTCTCAGACGGGATAATAAGTAACGATTCTCGATGCTATCAGCCGAGTTTATTGTCATTTTAACGCTAGGAGGGAAAAGTGGGTCTATAAAAGATATAGTTGATTTGTTAGGTAAAATATTAGTAGGTTGAAAAGTGATATTATTAGAACTGTTATTATAAGTATGTGGTATATCACGGACTGGAATAAGTGGGTTTAGGAATGGTTCTTGAATAAAGTTTGAAAATTTCTTTAGATTTTTGGACAATGTTTTAGAAAAAGAAAAGGGCGATACGTTAGAAATTGTAGAGATTGGAGTATCGTTAATGGGAGTCTGATTATTAGTATTAATATTGGGATCAGTGGGATCAATAGGATTCGAATCAGTACTGACATAGGCACTGGTCGCATTCGGGACAGAAATGGTGTAGGTCGTGGGATTTAAAGTTTGACCCTGTACAAAATTTTGGTAATTATTATTATCATGTTTAGTTATAGTTTCTCTAGGCTTAACATTAGTATAAATTTTAGAGTTAATCTTATTATTATTATTATCATCCTTACCAGTAATATTTTTCTTAGTATTATTATTATTATTATTATTACTATAATTATTATTATTATTATTATTATTATTATTATTAATAATAATATTATTGTTATTATTATTATTATTATGGTTTTTAAATTTCCACGGTGTAAATTTAATATTACCTAGTCTAAAGGAACTGCTACACGGATCAAAAAAAAGCCATGAGTATTTTCTAGGTAATTGTAATTTCAGTGATACCATATGATTAGTTGTTCTAGGTTTTTTATATCGTGGGCGCAATACTGTGCAGGAAACCTCATCAAAATGAAGTTCGTTCACAAGGTAGTTAACAATCGATGATTTACTAAGGAAGGCACTTCTACCCTTAACACAAAAAGTTGATATATCCTTGTGATTTAAACCATTTAGACTATCCAATTTTTTCATTCTACAATTCCAATCAGCTTTTGACCAAGATACGCCAAAATGTATGATTGGCGGAGATGAATGTTGACGTGGTGATATTTTTGGAGGCGATGATAAATTTGCTCTAGGTTTTGGAATTGGCTTGATTAACTCAGGTAATGGTGCTTTAGCTCTAGGTTTAGGAATTAACCTACTTAATTCAGGTGTCATCCTTAGATTTCTTCTGGGTTTTGGAATTGGAATGATTAACTCAGGAGTAAGAGGTATTAACCTTAACTTTGATGGTGAAAAAGTTGTAGGAGATGGAGATATTATTTCATGTATTTCATCATCTAATGACCTAACATTATTTAAATTAAGCAGATCATCCGTAACCAAGTCGCTGATTAATGAGTGCTTAAGATTACCCAAACACTTAACTTCGTCAATAATGTCGTTTAGCAATAGTCTGATTCTTGAGAGTTCTTCTCCATGAATCGAGAGCTGTGATTGTAATTCACCAGTATTGATGTTACATGTAACATTGCGAATATCATTACAAATTTTCATAAAATTAGCTAAATTATCGTTTAAGTTTAAGTTTTGTTCAGCTGTTGTTTGGTAATTTTGCGTATTACTTTCCAATATAATTTTAATTTTTTTCAATGATGAATGTAAATTGTCAAAATTAAATTGAAATTTTTTAATCATACTGTCGTTACCATCGAAATCATCTTCCTTAATCAAATTGATACCGGACGATAATTTGTCGATTTTATTAGATAGTAAACCCAGATTTTCGATTTGAATCTTGTTCTTGACATTACAATCATCAAGTTTGCAACAAATTTCATCAATTTATTGGTGGCGGTTTTTGTTTCTTAACAACTTTAGGAGTAATCTTCATTTGGTTGCTTGCTTCCAATGTAATGTTTCGTGTGTCAGCTCTTCGATCATTTGATTTATCTAGTTCTGGAGACGATTCAGCCCTTCTTTTTTTGCTAGATCTTCCTGTTTCCTGTTTCCTGTTCTTCACAAATTTTTAAATTTGTGGTATTTTTTGGAGGAGTTCTAGGTGTTCTTGAGCTTCTCCCAAACTGATTTTCTCTACTAAGCAATAAATGGTTCCCCCCATAATCCATGAAACCGACCTCTGACGAGGGTGGATTTTCCAGTGTAACTGGTCTGCCACATGGGGTAATTATACCTTTTGTTTTGTCCATTGCTTTGTTGTATCTTATACATTTATACCTTCTGTCAGGTTTGATACTGCCGTCCCTCTGGGATTAGACGCAGACCAGGGAGCCGCCTAATGCAGGACAGACGCTTCTGGGTTTAAAAAATTATTTTAAGATTTATAAGAAGAGTAACTCTCTTTTGCGTGTTCACCACAAGACAAACAAATGAGAATATATATATATATATTTAATTTGGAACAAGGTACCCTGTACAGATTTTATTAAATTTTTATTAAATTTATGGTAAATTTTGTAAATAATATATATATGTAGCGATCACGCCACTAATGAAATTGCATTCTTCTTTTATTAAATGCTCTCTTCTACAATTTCTATTTTATACCATCGTCTGATTTTAATTTTCTTTTCTTCTCTACACACACATACATGTAAGTAACAGATTTGATTATAATCAATGCGCTGATAAGCGGTAATTGAAAATCAAATAAAATCACTTCTCAGTACACGGTCATAAAGAAAAGTTCTAGTTCAGTCTAATTAAATTTAAATTAAATAAAAATCGAAAGTACAGTCGCGATCATAAAATATTAAAAACATTTTTATGTTATTCTTAAAATTAATTATAATAGTTGGTGTGTTAATTAAATAAATAAATACATTATAAAATAAATTAAATACTGTAATTAAATAAATATAAAAATTCAGAAATACATTTATTATAATTAAATTAATACTTTAATTAAATAAATAAATACATTTGAAATAATTAAATACTTTAATTAAATAAATAAATACATTTGAAATAATTTTTATTTATTTTTTATTTTATTTATTTATTTACCAAGCAAGGTACATTTAATTATACAAATAAAATTATTATATTATATTAACATTTACAAAAATGATAATAATAAAAAAAATTATAAATTATTTACTTATTACTATTAACAAAAAATAATGTTTCTTAATTATAAACTTAAAATTAATTTAATTATTTATTTATTTAACAATACAAAATCTAAGATTATAAAATACTTAGACAAAATAAATTGTAATAAACTAGGGTTGATATGTATTAGAAGGGATGTAAAAAAAAATAGGGATATTAAGGGATATAATAGTAATTTGATTATTTCAAGATGTTGCGAAGCCTGGATTTGTAGGCAAATTTAGATATAGTTGGGGAATAGCAGGAACTATATTGGTTGAAAATCATACAACATCTATTGATAGGTTCATTTTTACCATATTCCGTACGATGAGCAGAAACCTTAAGTAGGGATGTATGTCTTGTTTGTCTTATGTCATTGTTAAGTATTATCCTGTTAGATATAAAACTAACGTTTATGTTGTTATTCAAGACATCGAGAGTATAACAAGCTACTAGTAGGTCGCGTCTAGAGGAAAGTGAAGTCAGTTCAAGTAATTTAAGTCTAGAAAGGTACGTTGGTAAATTATTATAGTCGTGTGGGTCGTGCAGGTCCCGAAGAGCGAAAAGAAGAAATTTTTTTTGAATAGACTCTATTCTATCACTGTGCACCTGGAAATATGGTAACCAAATCGGACAGGCATATTCAAGAATTGATCGTACTAAGGTGCAATATAAGGATTTAGTCACCCACACATTTTTAAACTCTTTGGCTCTTCTTTTAATAAAACCCAGCATTTTATTGGCTTTGGAAATGATTCTGTCATAATGAAGATTAAAATTCAGCTTACAGTCCAACAAAACCCCGAGGTCATTAATTTGAGTTACACGGTTAAGTTGAGTACCATTTAAATCGTAGGCGTGTATAATAGTAGTTTTCTTTCTTGAAAAACTAATGACGTGACATTTACTAACATTAAGGTCCAACTTGTTAACTCTACACCAGCTCTCAAGTATTTTTAGTCTACTTTCTAAATATTGTACATCAGAAGGTTTAGTTATTATATAATATATTTTTAGATCGTCAGCATACAAAATATGTGGAATGTCAAATAATATTTCAGATAGGTCATGGAATAAGATATTGAATAATAGAGGGCCAAGGTGGCTACCTTGAGGAACACCTGAAGAAACTGATATTTCTTTGGAAATAAACCCTTGAAATTTAACCGATTGAGTTCGACCACTGAGATAAGAAGTGATCCATTTTAAAAGTGGGTTTGCCACTCCGATTTTTTTCAATTTAGAGATAAGGATGCTGTGGTCAACACGATCAAAAGCTTTACTGAAGTCAGTGTAGATAGCATCAATCTGGTGACCTTTTTCCATGTTAATCAGCACTTCAGAAGTAAAAACCATTAGATTAGTGGTGGTAGAGCGACCTTTTCTGAAACCATGCTGTTGCTCGTTGAGTATTGGATTGATAATTGACGTCATTTTATCACATATAATTTTTTCAAAAATTTTTGGTATAGTAGATAATATAGCAATACCTCTATAGTTATCGACGTTGGCCTTATCACCACTTTTGTATATAGGAGTGAGGTGAGAAGATTTCCAGGCAGACGGAAATGTTCCTGAAGAGATGGATTTATTAAAGATAAGTTTTAGTGGTGCAGACAGCTGATCAGCGCATTTCTTTAGAAAAAGTGGGGGTAATAAGTCAGGCCCAGGACCTTTATTAATATCAATACTACCTAACACATTAAGTATTTCCTCATCTGAAATAGATATTGTATTTAAAATAGTGTTTTGGTCGTCACTTATAGATGAAGTATCTGTTAAATCAGTTGTGGGCCTATAACATTCGCTGAATCGATCAGCAAACATGTCACTTATATCACTAGGATTTGATGAGAAAGTGTTATCCTTTGACATGGTGGATGGATATCCTGAGCATTTACGTTTGGTGTTTACAAAATCGAAAAATTTTTTTGGGTGTGTTAAAAGGTCTTGTCCAAGTATATTAATATAGGAATCATAAGAACAACGCGACTTAGTAGAGAACTCTGTTGCAAGTTCATTATGCTCACGGATTAAATCCAGGTTCGGATTAATAAGTTCTTTAATTTTTTTATATAATTTATTTCTGCGATTTCGTAGAGTTCTAAGATTTTTATCTAACCATGGCTCAGTTAACTTATCTTTTTTAACCATCTTAGGAACGTAAGTATCAATTATTCTAAAAGTTGAAGAATAAAAGGATGAGACAATAGAATCTAAGTCACCATATGCTAACAATTCAGTCCAGTCAATAGCAGAAAGAGCTGATTTTATATTATCAAAATCAGCATTTTTAAAGTCATATACCACTTTGTTATTGTAAGATTTAATAAAAAAAGTATCAGTGGTTTTAAGTTCAACAACTAATGCATTATTATGCTGTGTGTTAGTGAAAAGATTTTCAGCATCAGTAGCAATATCAACAACCACGTTGTCATAGTTGTTAGAAAAAATAAGATCAAGCCATCTTCCATTATTGTTAGGAGAATTTACTATCTGCTGTAGGTCATTTCCATAAAAAGTATCAATGAGCGAAAAGTCTATGTCATCGGTAAAGTTTACAGGAAGCAAATGGTTGTCTAGTTCGTCGATAATGAAGGATAATTTAGGGCGATTAAAATCACCAAACACAAAAATATCGTCAACTTCGTCTAGAGTAGAAAGAATTGAGAGGAAAGATTCATAAAATTCACTATAAACAGTATCATCCGAATTAGGAGGGATATAAATTACTCCAACAAATATTAACTTATTATCAATTCTAAGTTTAATAAATGTGTGTTCAAAAGACTGTGAGCGAGATGTATATACTATTTCATGAGTAAAGGTATTACGCACTCCGATTAGAACACCACCACCTCTTGTAAGACCAGTAGAGATATAGTCTCGATCACACCTGTAAACTGTCCAGTCATTACTTAGGATTTCTGCATTAGTGAAAGAGTCATTCAACCAAGTTTCACATATTACTATAATATCAAAGGGTGAGGAATTAGCATTTATAAAAAGAGAATTTAGTTTACCTCTGATTCTTCCGCAGTTATGGTAAAAAAAACGTAGTGATGAAGTGGGTTTAGGTTTAGTGCCAGGGTTTAGATTTTCTTTTTTGTAGGCTCCGAAAATACTTATCATTATCTTCTCGGGATTTTTGAAGATATGATATTCTCTTAGAACTTAAGTGAGAAGAATAAGAGGAGAGATCAGATGTGACTTGTTCAGCAGAGACACCGAAACTATCGTGGAAACTGTAATATAACCTACGTAAAGTATCAAAATCGGTTGGTAATCCCTCTTGCTGGATTGCTATTAGCACGTTTGTTTTTGTTTTGCCTTCAATGCAAACTGTATTAGATTGATGACATAAGAAGGCAAGATAGAGTCGTACATTATTGTAAATCCTATTGTCTCTCAGACGGGATAATAAGTAACGATTCTCGATGCTATCAGCCGAGTTTATTGTCATTTTAACGCTAGGAGGGAAAAGTGGGTCTATAAAAGATATAGTTGATTTGTTAGGTAAAATATTAGTAGGTTGAAAAGTGATATTATTAGAACTGTTATTATAAGTATGTGGTATATCACGGACTGGAATAAGTGGGTTTAGGAATGGTTCTTGAATAAAGTTTGAAAATTTCTTTAGATTTTTGGACAATGTTTTAGAAAAAGAAAAGGGCGATACGTTAGAAATTGTAGAGATTGGAGTATCGTTAATGGGAGTCTGATTATTAGTATTAATATTGGGATCAGTGGGATCAATAGGATTCGAATCAGTACTGACATAGGCACTGGTCGCATTCGGGACAGAAATGGTGTAGGTCGTGGGATTTAAAGTTTGACCCTGTACAAAATTTTGGTAATTATTATTATCATGTTTAGTTATAGTTTCTCTAGGCTTAACATTAGTATAAATTTTAGAGTTAATCTTATTATTATTATTATCATCCTTACCAGTAATATTTTTCTTAGTATTATTATTATTATTATTATTACTATAATTATTATTATTATTATTATTATTATTATTATTATTAATAATAATATTATTGTTATTATTATTATTATTATGGTTTTTAAATTTCCACGGTGTAAATTTAATATTACCTAGTCTAAAGGAACTGCTACACGGATCAAAAAAAAGCCATGAGTATTTTCTAGGTAATTGTAATTTCAGTGATACCATATGATTAGTTGTTCTAGGTTTTTTATATCGTGGGCGCAATACTGTGCAGGAAACCTCATCAAAATGAAGTTCGTTCACAAGGTAGTTAACAATCGATGATTTACTAAGGAAGGCACTTCTACCCTTAACACAAAAAGTTGATATATCCTTGTGATTTAAACCATTTAGACTATCCAATTTTTTCATTCTACAATTCCAATCAGCTTTTGACCAAGATACGCCAAAATGTATGATTGGCGGAGATGAATGTTGACGTGGTGATATTTTTGGAGGCGATGATAAATTTGCTCTAGGTTTTGGAATTGGCTTGATTAACTCAGGTAATGGTGCTTTAGCTCTAGGTTTAGGAATTAACCTACTTAATTCAGGTGTCATCCTTAGATTTCTTCTGGGTTTTGGAATTGGAATGATTAACTCAGGAGTAAGAGGTATTAACCTTAACTTTGATGGTGAAAAAGTTGTAGGAGATGGAGATATTATTTCATGTATTTCATCATCTAATGACCTAACATTATTTAAATTAAGCAGATCATCCGTAACCAAGTCGCTGATTAATGAGTGCTTAAGATTACCCAAACACTTAACTTCGTCAATAATGTCGTTTAGCAATAGTCTGATTCTTGAGAGTTCTTCTCCATGAATCGAGAGCTGTGATTGTAATTCACCAGTATTGATGTTACATGTAACATTGCGAATATCATTACAAATTTTCATAAAATTAGCTAAATTATCGTTTAAGTTTAAGTTTTGTTCAGCTGTTGTTTGGTAATTTTGCGTATTACTTTCCAATATAATTTTAATTTTTTTCAATGATGAATGTAAATTGTCAAAATTAAATTGAAATTTTTTAATCATACTGTCGTTACCATCGAAATCATTTTCCTTAATCAAATTGATACCGGACGATAATTTGTCGATTTTATTAGATAGTAAACCCAGATTTTCGATTTGAATCTTGTTCTTGACATTACAATCATCAAGTTTGCAACAAATTTCATCAATTTGTTGTATAATAGAATTAAAGTTATCATATGCTTTTTTATTATTAATACGGGTGGAACTTTTGATATGCTCAATTGTATCAGCTGATGATTTCAGCAGATCATTATTAGATTTAATAGCTAGCATAATGTGTGCAACATTAATGGTGCTACATTCAATACAATAAAATGAGAATATTTTTTTGTACTCTGCTAGGTATTTTGTCGCAGACTTCGAAAGACCTATGCAGCGTAGATGAAATAATTTTGAACAGATACCTTTGCAATTTATCATCTCAGATGTGGGTGTGCTATCATCCATAGTGCAATTATTGCTGCTACATTTATTCATAATTACGATTTATTTATTTATTTAAGTACACACAAAAAAAAAAAATTAAGATTTTTAATCGAACAAAAAATAAAATAAATATATAAATTAATTGAAATATGATATGATGACACAGTGACTTTATTAATTTTATTATTTACACAACACTTTGAATGTCATTTATAGTACAGGTAAATGCACTATGTTTTATTGTATTTTAGGAAAATTATAATATTTAAATTTGTATTGTAGGTGAATGCACTAAATAATGTATATTCTTAATATTTAATAATTTTTTGTTTGTAGTTTTATTTCATAATACAAAATACAATTTTTTTTTTGTGATTAATTAAATTAAATTATAACAAAAAAATTAATTATTTTGCAAGCTAAATGAAAACACGTCCGAACAGGTTGAGCGCCTAAACAAGGCTTATTATTTAACTTTAATTAAATAAATAAATACTTTTTAAAATAATTAAATACTTGAAATAAATAAATATTATAATAATTAAAACATATAAAATAAATAAATAGTTTAACTAGATAAACTTAATTTAATAGTTAAAATGAAATATTATACTATGTTCCAATAGTGTAAGATAAAAGAATTAAATAAGTGAACAATTAAATTATAAAATGTGGTAAATTAAAATAGTCTTTTATTTATATAAAAAAGCATTAATAACCCCACATATTGGTGACCCCGACGTCATAAAAGTTCTTTTTAAAAAAAATCATTTTGGTCAAATATAATATAATTAATATAAATTTAAAAAAAAATTTCGAACAAAACATTCAACAATTAACAGTTTAACTTTCATTTAACATTCACACGTAACACGGGCTAAAAACTATATAAATATATACAATTTTTTATTAATATACAAAAAAAAAATCATTAAAGTTAACAAATTAATATTAAATTTATAAAAATATTAATTTCAAAAATTATTTATTTTTTTTAAAAAAATAAAGGGTGTACCAAATTTTTATTAGTGAAATACAAAATTTTATTAAACCCACAAAATTAATATAAAAATATCAATTTTTAATAAAAAATCAGTCCTAAATTTTAAATAAAAAAGTGTGTGCTATTCTATACATTAAAAATAAAATATAAAACTGTTAATAAAAATCAAATATAAATATAACAAACATTATTATCAACATTCAACAGCCAACAATCAATCATCATCATCATATCACACCATCACCATCATCATCGTATCATCCAAAGAGAAAAAAAAATTAACATCAGCAGCGGATAAAACGTCAACATCAACATCAAGAGTTATGATCAAGAATATCAACCCAGGTGTTTCGTTTACTAAATTTTTTTTTACATAAAATTTTGTTTTTGCAAATTGCATTAGTGGCATACATATATAAAAATATATATTAAACAAAAAAAAATATTTAAATATAAATAAAAATTAATTGCAAAAATTCAATTTTTTTTGGTGAATTAATATATATTTTTCTATTTGTCCGCAACAATTATATTTTGTTTATATATTATATAAAATAATATAATATTTTTTTTTTATACACAAATACCAACAATAAAATTATTTTGTACAGGGTAGTTCCAAAAAAAAAAAAAAAAAAAATTCTAATTTTATATTTGGAAAATTATTTGGTAAAATTTTTTTGAAAAGGTACATCAAAATTGAAAATTTAATTTAACTAATAACAATAAAATTTGAATATTGTAATAAATTTTAATATTTTTTATTGAAAAATTATGGTGTAACTGGAAGAATTTTGACAAATAATTTATATCAAAATTTATTGAGGTTAATAAATTATTAATTAATACCAATTAAATTATCAAAATAACATATATCAGTTGAATATAAATTATTATAACAAATAAAAAATATTATTTTACTATTTTTTTTTGTATAAAAATATATTTTATATACAAATACATATATTCATTGTGAATTTATTTAACACCAACACCAATTATCCAATAATTTCTGCATTATTCCTGCATTATTATTTCCGCTGAGTACTGTATCATCATTTCATCAGGCATTGTTTTTTTTTTCAAATCTGCTACATTTACAATTTCACTTTCTAACTTTTTCTTTTTCGCTTTCATATTCTTTTCTTTTTCGCTTTCGTATTATAAAAGTCCAATATTTAACTTAATTTTATCTCGCTCAAGTCTGATTAAAAAATGCCAAAAACAGATGATAACCAAGGCTTTCACGAGACAGAGAGGACGAATACAGACAACGCTATACACACGGACGCTATGGACTTGGCAAAAGTTTGATTACCATCATTCTGGCCAAACAACCCGGCAACATGGTTTATCTAAGCCGAGGCACAATTTTCAGTGTTCAAAATTAGGAAAGATGAAACAAAGTACTGTCTAACAATCGCTGCTCTTCCAGCCGAAACGTGTGAATCGGTAATAGACATCATAGCTGACCCACCATTAAACGACAAATATTTGAAGTTAAAAACAACGTTAATTGCACGAAACTCAGCCTCCGAAAGCAAACGGCTTGAGACACTACTAGAAAAAGTCGAACTTGGTGATAGAAAACCATCAGCACTGTTTCGGTCAATGAAACAAACAGCTGGTGGCACTTTCAACCAAGATATCATTAAAAAATTATGGTTGCGTCGCCTACCACAAGCGCTAAATATCGCTTTAGTTTCTGTGGGCGACAAACCAACAGAAGAACTCATCGTAATTGCCGACAACATTTTTGATGCAAGCGAAGCTTCAACATCAATTAATACAATTTCTAATAATTTTCAAACAAAAACGCAACAACACCATGCGAACAGCGAGTTAGAACCACGACTGACTAGACTAGAGAACTTATTTTCAAAATTAGATTTTAGTAACAATAACGACAGACGAAACAGACAATCCTCATTTAGACATTCAAGATCTCGATCACACAGTAAAACAAAGCAAACAGATAGAAATTTATGTTATTACCATAAAAAGTTCGGCGATAAAGCGCGCAAATGCGCATGCACTAAAGTTTTAACAACACCATCTACAAATGACCACCCAAACTAGAACTCCCTGTGGCTGAAACGGCACAGTCACAGGTCAACCAATCACGCCGGTTATTTATAAAAGATATTAACACAAATCATTTTTTTCTAATCGACACCGGTGCCGACCTATCAGTAATTCCACGCAAACATTTCACGGACAAACGACCAAAGACGGACATAGTTCTAACAGCTGCTAATGGCTCGCTAATTCACACCTTTGGCTCGAAATTATTAACTCTAAATCTTGGCCTTCGAAAGAATTTCTCACACCCCTTTATAGTTGCTGACGTTCAACACCCTATAATTAGCGCTGACTTTCTTCAACAATTTGGCCTGCTAGTTGACGTGAAGCGAAAACGTTTGGTCGACTCACATACACTCATCCACATTTCCACAGTTTCACATTCCAATATTCCATTAACAACCACAAACATATCCTTGTCCATCAAACAACATTCCTGTCCTAACAAATTCAATAGTTTACTAACAAACTATCCAACATTAACACAACCCACTAACTATTTCCTTCCCGTAAAACACACTGTTGTGCACCATATCGAAACAAAAGGTCATCTACCGTTCGCCAGACCACGACGTCTAGACGCAACGCGTCACAAAATCGCCCAAACGGAATTTCAGCACATGGCTGATATAGGTATTTGTAGACAATCCGACTCTTCTGTTTCATCACCACTCCACATGGTCAAAAAGAAGAATAACTCTGATTGGCGACCTTGTGGTGATTACAGACGGTTAAACGACGCTACTGTTCCGGATAGGTATCCCATACCACACATACATAATTTTTCTATGAACCTACAGGGTTGTACTATATTTTCCAAGGTAGAATTAGTCAGGGCCTACCACCTTATACCGGTGGCTCCGGATGACATCCATAAAACAGCGATTACAACACCTTTCGGGCTGTTTGAGTTTTTGCGGATGCCGTTCGGGTTACGAAACGCTGCTCAAACGTTCCAACGATTTATCAACGAAGTCTGTAGGGACTTAGATTTCGTTTTCGCGTATATTGATGATATTCTCATCGCAAGCAAAACCGAAAACGAACACCTACAGCACCTAGATATACTCTTCAAGCGTCTCTCCGAATATGGAATTAGCATAAATTCGTCGAAATGTGTTTTTGGAGTCGATTCCATCGACTTCCTCAGCCACACCAGCAATTCTTCTGGCGACAGAATTAAAATAATCAAGGATTTCCCGAAGCCTGATTCAGTAAAAGCAATTCAACGGTTCATCGGCATGATAAACTATTATCACCGATTTTTGCCACATCTCGCTACACTTCTAGCACCAATTCATCAACATCTTACGCTGTTACTTCTAAAGCCAAAATCTCCTAAAAATTTTCACTGGCCTGCAGAGCTGGACCAGCATTTCGATAAGGTCAAGGAAGCTCTGGCTAATGCTACAATTTTGGCACATCCTTTACTAGACGGGCAATTTAGCATAGCGACTGATGCATCTGACATAGCCGTAGGGGCGGTCCTACAACAACTCAACAATGGGACTCTATCGTCTTCTTTTCTAAAAAATTATCTCCTGCAGAACGCAAATACTCTGCCTTCGACAAAGAACTTTTAGCTATTTACTTAGCCATCAAACATTTCCGATATTTCGTTGAGGGTAGACAATTCAAGATCTTTACAGATCATAAACCACTCATTTTTGCTATTACATACAAAACTGAACGCAGCCCAAGACAAACGCGACATTTAGATTTCATTGCTCAGTTCACTACAGACATCGTTCACGTAAAAGGCTCAGATAATCCAGTCGCGGACAG
The DNA here is from genome assembly GCA_963920725.1 of Rhamphomyia laevipes. NCBI lineage: Eukaryota > Metazoa > Arthropoda > Insecta > Diptera > Empididae > Rhamphomyia > Rhamphomyia laevipes. The sequence continues at coordinate 52,602,637 of OY987255.1, read as the reverse complement.
TCTTTCACGTATTTCAGACATTTCATCCATACAAAACGAATTTAATCTCGTTAAAATAGCAAAACACCAGCAAGAAGATCAAAATTTAAAGACACTATTAGATAAACCAAAAGATTCCTCAACGAAATATAAATTACAACGCTTTGACTTCCCAGACGCTACCATTTACTGCGACACTTCCACAGGTAAAAATAGGCCATACGTTCCTGAATCATTGCGTAAAATTGTTTTCGATTTCCTGCACAACATGTCCCATCCTGGAATTCGCACCACTCGTAAACTCATAGCTTCACGTTATTTCTGGCCCGGCCTAAATAAAGATATCACCCGCTGGACAAGAACGTGTGACGAGTGTCAAAAATGCAAAGTGCACAGGCACACACATAGCCAGCAGGGTACATTTTCACTTCCTAATCACAGATTCGAGCAAATACATATGGATATTGTAGGGCCCTTACCAACATCCGATGATTTCAGCTACCTCTTGACCATCGTGGATCGTTTCCTAGGTGGCCCGAAGCATTTCCCATCAAGGATATGACTAAAACATTTGTCAAAAATTATATTTCACGATTCGGAGTGCCTGCCGTCATTAACACCGACCAGGGCAGGCAATTCGAATCCAAATTATTTACAGAGTTAACCAAACTGTTAGGATGTCACAGAATTCGCACATCACCCTATCATCCGCAATCGAATAGCCTAGTGGAACGCTTCCACAGGCAGCTGAAATCATCGCTAAAGGCACGTTGCAATAATTCAAAATGGATAATTGAACTCCCGATCATATTGTTAGCAATCCGTGCGTCGATTAAAGACGATTTAAAAGTTTCACCAGCCGAACTTGTTTACGGACAATGCCTTAAATTACCAGGCGAATTTTTCATTGACAGCGACAAGACAACACCGATGAATCAGGAGACACTAACAACACAATTAAAACATATCATGAACAACTTGACACCGACGCCCACACGAACCACCACCCGTAAAGTTTATTTTCCACAAGACCTAAGGACATGCGACTTTGTTTTCCTACGTACGGACACAATAAAATCAGGACTTACGAAACCATACAGTGGACCCCATAAAGTAATATGAAGACTACGCAACAATTACATTATTGACATCAACAACAAACACGTATCAATTTCACTCGACCGACTTAAACCAGCTTTCGTCGATCAGACTTGAGAGGGGGTACTGTAGTGATCACGCCACTAATGAAATTGCATTCTTCTTTTATTAAATGCTCTCTTCTACAATTTCTATTTTATACCATCGTCTGATTTTAATTTTCTTTTCTTCTCTACACACACATACATGTAAGTAACAGATTTGATTATAATCAATGCGCTGATAAGCGGTAATTGAAAATCAAATAAAATCACTTCTCAGTACACGGTCATAAAGAAAAGTTCTAGTTCAGTCTAATTAAATTTAAATTAAATAAAAATCGAAAGTACAGTCGCGATCATAAAATATTAAAAACATTTTTATGTTATTCTTAAAATTAATTATAATAGTTGGTGTGTTAATTAAATAAATAAATACATTATAAAATAAATTAAATACTGTAATTAAATAAATATAAAAATACAGAAATACATTTATTATAATTAAATACTTTAATTAAATAAATAAATACATTTGAAATAATTAAATACTTTAATTAAATAAATAAATACATTTGAAATAATTAAATACTTTAATTAAATAAATAAATACTTTTTAAAATAATTAAATACTTGAAATAAATAAATATTATAATAATTAAAACATATAAAATAAATAAATAGTTTAACTAGATAAACTTAATTTAATAGTTAAAATGAAATATTATACTATGTTCCAATAGTGTAAGATAAAAGAATTAAATAAGTGAACAATTAAATTATAAAATGTGGTAAATTAAAATAGTCTTTTATTTATATAAAAAAGCATTAATAACCCCACATATATATATATATATAATTTTTATTAAATTTTTTGTAAATTTTGTAAATAATATATATATATATATATATTATTTACAAAATTTACAAAAAAAAAATTAATAAAAATAAAATCTGTACAGGGTACCTTGTTCCAAATGAAATATCGCATCAAGTAGCCTAAAATATATACATATTATATGAATATTTAGTTATTATTCAAATATGTGATTCGATTAAATACAGTAACTTACGATAATTGGTCGATAATAATAATTTATCAATTTACAAATAAAATTGATTAAAATATAAAATAAATATTATATCATATTAAATAAATATGGATATTTAAATAAATACCGATTCATAAATAAATATATATTTCTACATAAATATCGATTTTTAATAAATATCGATTCATAAATAAATATAAATTTTTAAATAAATATCGATTTTTAAATAAATATCGATTCATAAATAAATATAGAGTTCTCAATAAATATCGATTTATAAATATTACCTGAACTTGAAAATACTGAATTTATATGACAAATATAATAAATCGTTAAATACATGTACAATAAATAGGTATAAATAAAATTAAATTATTTAGTACGAGTTTTCTTATTATTTTTTTTTTTTTTTTTTTTATTATTAAATTAATTTTATTGTTTTTATTATTTTATGAAAGTAATAAATATTTACGATGCCTTTAACTGGTAGTGGTGAAAATATATCCACACCCGCGTTTAGAAATGATACAAAAAGCGAGCCGGAACGCGAAGTAGCTGAAACGAATACATTAAAAATTCCCTATTTTTGGGACAGAAGTCCACAAGGTTGGTTCATTACGGTTGAGAACATATATCGGTTGAGAGGAATAAAGTCTGATTCGCAAAAATATTAATACGTGCTTACCGCTCTTCCGCAACATATTGTAACCTCGGTTTTTGACATATTGCAAGAGGAGTCCAACGGGTACGATGATTTAAAGACGGCTTTAATCACAAGAAATTCTTTAACAGAAGAACAACGATTGAATTCGCTACTGAGTGAAGCAAACGCTGTTATGGGAGATCGTCGCCCATCTGATTTCTTTGTGGTACTACTGGGGTTAATAAAGAATTATTATTAAAATTGTGGATGAGACGTTTACCCAGTACATTAAACGTCGTCCAACTAGCGTCGAATTTGACTGATCAGACAGCATTCATTTCTATGGCCGACAAAATTTGGGATACTCTCAACAAAGATTCAATAGCGGAGGTACAAACCAAACCCAAACAGACAGCGCCAACGGGCACGAACAAAACGACCGAATCAATTACAGTACTCTGTGAGCGAAATGTGTCTCCAAATTTGCGCATTGAAAAATGAAATAAGCGAGCTTAAACAAAATTATTATTTCCGTAGTAGACCACGCCAATTTAGTTTTTTAGACATAGAAAGTAGAGTCGTGACGACAATCGAAGTTCATCGCGAAATCATTCACAAACGCAACACAATAAATTTTGGTATCACTATAGGTTCGGTGCGGCCGCAACCAAATGCCGCCAACCTTGTAATTTTCGGAACACGACAAATTCGCAGCATGACAATTTTTCAAAAAACAAAAGCATACTGCTGAAAACGCCCAGTTCGGTCACGCTCTTTATTTATCTTCGATGATAGTAATAATTTAAATTTTTTAATTGATACTGGTGCCGATTTGTCAGTTTTACCTCGAAGTTAATTTCCAAGCGCAAAAGAAGACGATTTACCAAGATTAACAGCCGCGAATGCTTCAAATATCGCTACATACGGAGAGAAACTTTTGAAACTATATTTAGGCCTTCGACGCGAATTTCACCATGTATTCACGATAGTTAACGTTACGCTACCGATTATCGGCGCAGATTTTCTTCAAAAATACGGGTAATTAGTTGACTAAGCTTATAAACGGTTGCACGATAGCGAAACGTCACTTTTGACGGACGACCTAGACATCTCGATTCGTTACGTCACCAAGCCGCTAAGAACGAATTTTGCAATATGGTGGATTTAGGTATTTGTCGTCCGTCAAAATCACAAGCCGCGTCTCCACTACACATGGTTTAAAAGAAGGATAAGGATTGGAAAACGTGCGGGGACTACCGTCGTTTAAATGCTGTAACTATAACGGACCGCTATCCTATACCGCACATCCCTGATATTAGTATAAAATACCCGTGGCCCAAGAGGACATATACAAAACGGCTATTACGACACCTTTTGGCCTATACGAATTTGTAAGAATGCCGTTCGGTTTGCGTGACGCGGCACAACCATTCCAAAGATTTATGAATCAAGTTTGTGCCGATCTGGATTTCGCGTTCGTATACATCGACGGCATATTAGTCGCAAGTAAAACAGAAGAAGATCATTTTTGAGATCTAGACATACTATTTAAACGTTTAACCGAATACGGATTAGCGATTAAACCGTCCAAATGTATATTTGGTGTATCGAGTTTGGATTTCCTTTCGCATGAAGTTTAAACACATGGCATACGACCTACAAGTGACAAAATAAGAGGACTAAAAAATTTTCCGGTTCCGCACAGCGTCAGACAAATCCAGAGATTTCTGGGAATGATAAATTATTACCATCGGTTTTTACCCAAGGTAGCTCAGATTTTATTTCCTATTCACACTCATTTAGCGAAACTAACGAGTCAAAAGCGTATAAACAAAATAGATTTTTCGTGGCCGGAAGAGGGTCAATCGCGTTTTGAAGAAGCTAAACAACTTCTGGGTGACATATTGTGATATATTGTAGGGAATTCACAATATATACCGATCATAAGCCGTTAGTAAACGCGATTAATTCAAAATTTGAACTAAGCCCAAGACAATCCAATCACTTAGATTTTATACCCCCGGGCATTCCACCTTGACGCGGTGGTGGGGCTTAAGTAGGATCGATAAGCGAAGTGGGCGATGTCGGCGGATACTGTTGCTCTGTACAGTATCTGGCAGGTCCAACCATGCCGATAAGGCCACGGGTGAGGTCTGCAAACCAAGAGAATCCACAACAATATGGAAAAATGCAAAAGAAAAAGGACAATTCTCGTGTTGGGATATCAACACAAGTGACGTCTGTACCTACGGCAGGCGGCGAGTGCTTGGATCTGGAAGGAGGTTGGTAAGGCAGGCTCCAGCACCATACCAGCTGAGACAACATTCCGTAAGATTATCCCGCATACAGGGGTTCAATCCAGGAATATAAGAAGAGATGCGCTCAACAGGATCCGAAGCACTAAAAGACGATTGCAAAAATTGTCGCTGAAAGATCCGAAGGAACTAAGTGCCTGGGACAAGGAAAAACTTGTTGAAGCCAAGCAGATAGCTGAGTCAGTTGAGCTGAGAGAACTGGTGAAACTGTCGGCTTCCAATGCGTCTGATAAGCGTGCTAGGGCGGCTGACACTAAGAAGGCGAAATCGTCAACATCAACCTCCGGTGCGTTTGATAAGACTAGGGGTGCTGGTGATAGACGAGTTGTCAAGGCATCTCGATCCGATGCGTGTGCTAAACAGACTAGGGAAAGAGATGTTTGCGATAACAAAACACGTACTGTACCGAAGCCTACCGCAGGAAAAGCCGTGATAGCCAAGGAACAGTACGTGAAGAAGAGAGGAAGATCGGATGATGATCTGTTACCGAAGGCCCCTAAAAAGGCAAAAGGTATAAGTGATGAGCTGCAGGTAGCTATTGTGGACGAGGGCTCCCCAGAAGGGAAGTTCGATAGCGACCAATGACTAAAGGCAGAAGAAAGGATCCAGGACGCACTAATTGAATACTTCGCATCCGCCTCAGCGGATGAGATCTAGTTCGATGGTGCAGGTTGAGAGAAGGGGTACAAGATAGTCGCTTGTGCAAACAAGGTGTCGAAATACTTCCTAACCACTACCCTGTGCAAGTTAGATGGTATATGGGAGGGATCAAGGCTGAGAGCTATCCCTAGAGCCGATACCGTCAAGTTCATGAGGTCGAAGGCGTGGATTTGGGTACCCAAGGCGTTCCAGACGCCTGAAAGGTTGTTCATTTTCGAGATTCTGTCTCAGGGCAGAAGACAGGAAAGTGTTGAAGGTTGATGCTCGAACGGAACCTGGCCTGCACTTCCTAGTTAGTATCAACAGGGATTCCTTTCCAGTTTTAGAGAAGAGCAGGTACATGGTCAGGTTTAGCTTGGCTCATGTGTATGTGAGGATGATGGAGATGATCCAGGTAAACCTCCAGCACAGTAGGGCTGCCACAGGCAACCTGATCGGGTATATGAGCCAACACAACATCGACGTTGGGGTCATACAGGAGTCGTGGATCGATACTAGAGGAAGGATACAAGGTTTAAAAGGTAAGGATTTTAACCTGTATTATAAAGGAGGCGTAATTAGACAAAGATCATGCATTTTAGTCAATAAAAAGCTTAAAATGTTTCTTTTAAATGATTTCAGTGATGAAGATAACACAGCAGTAGAATGGGGCAGGAGTAATATGGATAAGCCTCTACTCCTGGTCTCATCTTACATGCCATATGATAGACCGATCAGTCTGTCTTCCTTTATGCTCAAGACAATGGAGAAATTAGTAGAGGTCCATATAAAAAGCAATTGTCGAGATGGCTCTCTTTCGGCTGCTCAACATGCTTATTGGAAAAGGAGGTCAGTAGAAACAGCACTACATAATACGGTGACGCAAATTGAGACGTCACTGAATAACAAGGAGTACACATTGGCAGCGTTCCTTGACATAGAAGGGGCGTTCAACAATGTTAAAACTGATGCTATTGAGAAGGCGCTGAATGATACAAGCGTGAATAGAGGTGTTACAATCTGGATTGGCCAGATGCTGAAGACAAGAAACATAATGGCAAGCTGGGGTACTACTGATGTAAGTTTAAGTGTCACCAGAGGTACACTACAAGGAGGAGTGTTATCGCCATTTCTGTAGCTACTGGTAATGGACAGTGTCTTGAAGGAGTTAGAGAGGAAAGGGTACAAAGTTGTCGCATATGCGGATGACCTTTTTGGAAAATTTCTGGATACTATCAGCATGTTGATGGATACGGGCCTCAACATAGTAGCAAGGTGGACTGATAGCTGTGGGCTATCAGTAAATCCAGCTAAGATGGAGTTGGTTCTTTTCACCAGAAAAAGGAAAATCCCAGTCTTTAATCTACCAGCATTGAACAGAGTGGAGCTGACACTCTCGAGCAGTGCGAAATACCTAGGGATTATACTGGATTCCAAATTGAATTGGAATATGAATGTTGAGGAAAGGGTGAAAAAGGCAACCATTGTATTATTTACATGCAAGAGATTCTCCGGGAAGAAATGGGGTATTTAACCGGACATAGCATACTGGCTATACATCAGCGTCGTTAGACCTATACTCACGTATGGCGCGCTAGTATGGTGGCCGGCAGTAGAGAAGAAAACAATGATGAAAAAGTTAGAAAGGGTACAAAGATTGGCGTGCATAAGTGTCACGAGAGCTCTTCGTACCACACCAACTAAAAGCATGGAGATAATTCTTGATTTACATCAAGTGAGCGAGGTGGTTAAAAACAACACAGCAAAGGCGGCGCTGAGACTTCGTGAGTCTTATGCTCTAAAATTTAAGCGGTATACACATAGTAATATACTGGGAGAATATCGATTGGACACTAGAGGAGTGCAGACAGACTATCTAGTACCACAGATGCTTTTGAGAAAGAATACAGCATTCAAATCCCGGAAAGGGATGAATGGGATAGGGATTTGGTGATATCGGATAGGGGGATTGCTTTATTTTACGCATGGATCAAAGACAGCCAGTGGAACTGGTGCAGGTGTATTCTCAGTAAAACCAAATATAGAAGAATCAGTGAGATTGCCGAACCACACCAGTGTGTTTCAGGCGGAGGTGTTAGCCATAGAACATGCGGCAGCACTGGCACCGATGAAGGTGATATTAAACGAGGATATCACAATCTATGTCGACAGTCAGGCCGCTATCAGGGCGCTTGATTTCACGGTAGTAAAATCTAGCTTGGTTAGGAGATGTAGAGATGTGCTTCAGACACTCTGCAGGATTAGTACTGTAAAACTGTGTTGGGTACCTGGTCATAGTGACATACATGGAAACGAGCAAACCGATGAAATATCGCTAGGAAGGGCTCTGAGAAGGATATAGGGGAGGCTGATCAATCCATTCTTATCCCACTGGGAGTCGTGAAGAAAGAGATTGCCAGGATTACGGAAAGGAATGTAAGAAAGATATGGGTCAATACCAATACTTGTCAGGTGACCAAAGAACTTTGGCCGGAGAGAAACCTTAGTAAAACAAGCTGCTTTTATCGCAGAATAGGAGTAACCTAAGAATGTCGGTAGGTATAGTAACAGGGCACTGTCTCTTAGGGAAGATGGATAAGAGACTGGGGCTCACCATGGGGGATTCATGTAGAGGGTGTCATGATTTGGGTGTAGCGGAAGATGTCAGTCATATGTTGTGTGACTGCCTTGCATTGAGCAGAAGTAGGTATCGCATCTTGGGTAACTACCGGTTCGATGGACTTCACGAGTTACTATGGATCCCGGTCAGGGATCTGTTAAAGTTTGTTAAGAATGCGGGGTGGCTTGAAGAGCAGTAGAGGGAAAGATTGTTGTTATTCAAGGGGATACCTATGGGCCAACTAGTGGCCTAGTGTTGGGGATGTAATCCCCCCTTACTAACTAAATAACTAACTAACTAGCTTTTATAGCCCAATTTTTTACAGACATACAACACGTGACAGGAAAAGACAATGTAGTCGCCGACGCGTTATCGAGGTTAGAAGAATCAACAATTGACAAACCCGATAGTACATTAATTTTGCTACTGCATACACAAGAGGCTGACGAGGAACTAGAAAAAGTGATCGGAAACGTTTCAACATCGAAAAAATTTGAGAAAATTTTAATACCGGGTACCGACATAAAATTATGGTGCGAAACGTCATTCGATAGAAACCGACCATACGTACCGTCAACGTTGCGTCGGAAGATTTATGAAAGTCTTCATAACATTACGCACCCCGGAATACGAAATTCGCCGAGCGATATTTTCGAAATTAGCTCGAGCGATATAGCCGAGCGATATTTTTGGCCGTCAATAAACAAAGACGTAGCGATCTGGAGTCGCGAATGCGTGCAGTGACGACGTGCTAAAATTAATCGGCACACAAAGGCTCCTTTCGTTAAATTTGATCTTCCAAGTTCGAGATTTGAACACGTTCATATTGATTTGCTAGGACCTTTAGCACCATCGGGCAATAATCGTTATATTTTGACTGTGATCGATAGATTCACTCGGTGGCCTGAAGCCTACCCGATATCGGATATATTGGCTGAAACTTGTGCAAAAACATTAGTATACGAGTTTATATCGCATTTTGGGGTACCTTTTCGAATAGCGACAGATCGCGGAACTCAATTCTAATCTAGATTATTTAAAGAGTTAACCCGATTGTTAGGTACGCACAGAATACGGACCACAGCATATCACCCGCAGGCGAATGGATTAGTGGAGCGATTACATCGCACCATTAATATGTATATATTTTAGGCTACTTGACTCGATATTTAATTTGGAACAAGGTACCCTGTACAGATTTTAGTAATTTTTTATTAAATTTTTTGTAAATAATATATATATATATATATATATATTTTATCTATTTTAATCTGTTAATATCATAATGTAATTAATTTTTTTTATTAAAATTAAATTGGTAATTTCTTTTTTTTTTACCAAGAATATATATGCATTAACAAAAAAAAATTTCATTTAAAATTTCAAAATTTAAAATTTTTTTTATTATTATTATTTTCAACAGTGTATTTCAAACTGTAATTTTAAAATTAAATTAATTTTTTTTTTGAAATAATTAATGTAATTGAGAAAAATTAAAATATTTTAACATTTAATAATGTTCAATATACTGCGAAATTAAACTTTTTACACTGCAGCTTCTACAAGAACTGCTAAACTTGATTTTTGTGTTTTTTATCTCAATACTGTTCGTATTTTACACCAATGTGTCTTATCATATAATTACTTACAGTATTTTGACGATTAATTTGATCAGCGTCTCCAGCGTTTATTAAAATTGTCCAGCCAATATGATGTTTTTTTAGTTGATTGACGATGTAGATGATGAATCGTTGAAAGACATATGATTGTTGACTACGATGAAACTCTTGAATACGATGAAAAACAGTTGAAATTGACTGGTTCCACAATTTCTTCTAGTTCATATATGTGTATTCCCACGACGGCCACGTGCTCTGACGTCGGGGTCACCAATTTGTGGATGTTTTTCAATAAAAAGCTCTGTATTAATATATATTTATGTTTTATTTCCTTGCTGTTGACAACTTCAATTATTACAGCTACTAGACTAAAAGACTAAAATTAAAATTATAAAAATAGGTACTGAAATATATTTGACAATTAATATAATTTAGGTTACCTTGTTCCACCGATCAAAATATATATAAAATAATAGCAATTATATACAATAAATGTGCGATAATTGCGATGAAATATTAACTCGATAATTGAAAACGCTAATCATAAATTGTATTAGCTGATACTATTTTTATTCGCGACGCTGCTGCTGATTGATCTTTTCTCTTCGATGGTTCGATTGAAAAAGAAAGAACAACAACAATGCAGAATGTATGTCACCTATTCTCACCTCAGTCAGAAATACTATTTTATTTCCGACCACAATCTTACCGCAGCTGCTAACGCCAACTACATTGAGTAGTTAAAGTGCTCGCCGCTAGTCAGTAAGTTGTCGTTTATAATTTTGCTAATGACATTTAACTTTTGACAATAAATTTTGACAAGCCATTCGTGGTAAGTATTTTATTATTAATTTATTACTTGTATCATCGCTAATATTTAAATTTTATTTCTATGTACCTACAATAGTATAAAAAATTATCCAGTACCGGAAGATTCTGATAGTGTAAGGCGATTTGCCGCAATGGCAAATTATTATCGCAAATTTATAGATAAGTTTTCAATCATTTCAATTCCATTAAATAATCTAACGAGGAAAAATGTTAAATTTGAGTGGACTAAAGAATGTCGAAATGCGTTTGATATTTTGAAAAAAAAAACTTTGTAAAGCACCAATTCTAGTTTATTCGGACTATACGCAAGAATTTGAAGTAACGGTGGATGCTTCAAAAACTGGAGTTGGAGCAGTTATTTCACAAAATGAGAAACCAATCGCATTTGCTTCGAAAACTTTCAGTAAGGAAGATCGTAATAAAATTACAATAGAACATGAACTAATTGCAATACATTGGGCAATAAAACACTTTAAACATTATCTATTCGGAAATCATTTTACGGTTAGATCGGATCATAGACCTCTAGTCTATCTATTTAATTTGAAGGACCCGACTTTTAAATTAACACGCTTACGGTTAGATTTAGCTGAATACAATTTTACAATCGAACATATACCTGTTAAAGAAAACATGGTAGCGGACGCGTTATCACGGATTCATCTCAATGATATAAAACAAGTATTAAATTATGACGACAATATTAGCGTAAATGTTGCAACTCGCGCACTATCAAAAAACAGAACAAAAATACACAAATAAATAATAGTTTAAATGAAATATTGGTACCGAAAATTATAAAATTATCAAATAATTTGTTAGGCAAGGGCATCCCATACATAAAAACTATACTAATAATAAGTGATCACATACCAAAACTAAAAGTGTATATTAGAAAAAAGTACAAAACGGGTAAAGAAATTTTCAATTTCGATCTCATTCAGGATAGTCAATTTGCGGAATTGTTTCTATCAAGCTTACAAAAAAAAAGGAAATGAGATTAATATATGCCAATTTCAAATATTAGAGGATGACCCAATTTTTAATATAATACCCCTTGACAAACTAAAAGACATTGGCAACAATTCTTTAAATGTAATACAAATTTTGATAGTAGAAACGCGTAAACTAATTACAACTCTAGAAGAACGCAATGAATTAATAAAATTATTCCATGACGATCCAATATATGGAGGTCATAAAGGAATCAATAAAGTATATAACCAGTTAAGACAAAAATATAAATGGAAAAATATGACCAGTGATGTTAAAAAACATATTTCCAAGTGTATAAAATGTCAAATAAATAAACCCAAAAATAGAAATAAAGAATTAATGACAATAACTGATACACCATATCAAACATTTGATAAGGTATCGATAGTTACTATCGGACCTTTGCAAACTTCACGTAATGGTAATAAATACGTTCTAACCATTATGTGAGATTTAAATATATATCTCATATCAATTCCAATACATAGTAAAGATGCAAAAACAGTTGCTAAGTCTATAATAATGAAAATAATTTTAGTTCATAGTCCAGTAAAAACTATATGTCATAAATTCGAAATTAATTTTATTAATTTTAGTCTAACAATATTATTCTCAATTTTAGTATACGTCATTGATCATGCGATATAATTAATTGATATCTAATAACTGCATTCCTAATGGTTTTAATTATTACTCAATTATATAAATTAGGGATGCAAAAGTAAAGATAAATTATTGTGTAAAGAACCGTCAATCAATGGAGAACTAAAATCGTATAGCTAAGTCCTAGTAACAAAAAATAAAAATAATACGTAGTTAAAAGTAAAATTCACTAACTGATAATATACAAAAAATAAAATTAATTCTTAATAAGTAAGATTAAATAAATTAAAAATGAAAAGACAAAACTAAGATTAATTCTTAAAAGTTAAAAATTAAATAAATTAGAAAAAAATACATATTGAACTTTCATAAAATAAATAATAAGTTAATTAATAAATATTATAAATACAAATTAAATAATTTATATTAATTATCAAATGAACTTTTACAAATTAAATAATAAGTTAAATAATAAATAATAGAAATAATAAATAAATAAGTTATATTAATTATAGAACATTTAAAGTGTTTTTATTATAAATTAAAAAAGTACATATAGGCTAAATACATACATAAACCCTACAATTGGTGACCTCGACACAGAACATTATTCGCATAAAAATTAAAACATAAATATTATAAATTTTTTTCGTTTTTAAAAAATTCGAAGCAGTGCTATTTAATTTTAAATAAAATCATAAATAAAATGAACTTTGGTTCTATATAAAAAACCACAAAATCTAAATTTTCAAGGGAAAACCCGGAAATTTTGTTGCAACAAAAGATAAAAGAAAAATCAGCGTGGCAACAAGCAACGTTACAACGGCATCAGCAACTTGCGATTATATCATCAGTTCATCATTCAAGTTAAAATAAAAGCCAACGTGATCATCAAGTTAAAATCAAAATCAAAATCAACGTGATCATCACTGTATAATACTAATTTCAACAATCAACTTAGTCATCGTTTCATCAAGTTCATCAGTTAGTAGCATCAATAATCATCATAAAAAAGAATTCAAGAAAATCAAACCAAGAAAAATTGCATACATATATTTTTCAATTTTTTTATATATTTTTCTATATTTTATTTTTATATATATTATACCTTAAAATCATATATATTTTTTTTTTAAAAAAAAGTGTATCCTTAAATTTCAATTTGGAATACATATACATATATAATATTTATATATTTTTTTTTTCATATATGGTAAAATTTTATTCATACAAATTACATTTTAAATTATAATTAAGAAGTGAATTTCCAAACTATAATTGTAACAAAAATTTAATTTAGACATAAAAATTCACATTTTTCACATTACAATTTTTTTTTTGTAAATTTTAAAATTATATTTTAAAAATAATATAATTTTTATTTGAATTATAATAAAATTTTAAAATTATATTAAATAAATATTATTAAAATTATCAAAATTTAAAATATCATAAAATTTTACATTCACCATTATATAAAATCCATATATAATTTATTAAATTTACGTATATCATAAAATTGTGGTATTTGCCCGCAACACAACTATTTATTTTATTTTTTGTTGCACTCAAACTTTTTTTGCTGCGATTTTTATATTCTCCCCGCTATTTAATTTAATACACACGCACACAAAAATATTTTTATTCGCTCATATAAAAGTATATCGGGTCGTCCAAAAATTGCATACAATTTTTGATGAAATTTTATAAGTTAGTAAGGTCGATAAATTGAGCAAATAAAATTAGATTTTTGAATTTTTGTGTTTACTAGTAAATAGTATTAATAGGTATACAAATAGTACTCAAGTGTTATCGGACGTAACCCAAAATTGAGAGTTTTGGTTAATAATTTTGGTATTATTTTTTTTTAAACATTTTTGGAAATATTTTGTGAACATTTTTTTTTTATTCTCGGAAACAACAATTACATAATCAAACAAAAACATGACTGAAAATAACGGTACAGAACCCAAGGACGGGACATCAGGTATGAGGACAAATAACGAACCAAATATTGACTCGGTACGCGTTCGGTTACCACCATTTTGGCCGTCAAATCCGACAACGTGGTTTATACAAGCCGAGGCGCAGTTCAGGGCTTATCGTATCACAAATGACGAAAACAAATATTGTTTAACGATTTCTTCACTGCCGCCAGAAAAATTTTAAATATCATAAAATTGATTCGATTATTGATATTCTAAATGATCCGTCAATTACGATCTGCTACGACAATATTAAAGCTGAACTGATAAAAAGACATACTATATCGGAAGCAAAGCCGCTCGAAACATTAATTGAAAAGGCCGATTTTGGTGACCGTAAACCTTCGGTATTGTGACGCCAAATGCGATAATTAACTGGTCACATTTAGTGAAGAAGTCGTAAAAAGTTGTGGTTAAGAAGATTACTACAAGTCATTCATGTAGGATTAGCGGCATTCGACGATAAATCGCTTATTCTATTAGCTGCCTTCACTGAAAAAATATACGAAGCACAACATAATAATACGGTTTTCTCAATCGCTACACAACCTCCGCAATCAAATACACTAACGACAAAGACTGCTGCTACATCGGATTTTGATGAACGTTTAGCACGAATCGAATCAATGTTGGCAAGACTCGAAGTCGGAAACACTAATCGTTACAGACCGCGAAGCAGAGGCCTATCAATATCCGATCCCACATATACAAAATTTTACGATGCACTTGAGTGGTGCCAAAAATTTTTCAAAAATTGATCTTGTGAGAGCATTTCATTTGATTCCGGTAGCGAAAGACGACATTAAAAAAACCGCTATTACAACACCATTCGGCTTATTCGAATTCCGTCGAATGCCCTTCGGTTTACGAAATGCAGCCAAAAATTTCAAAGATTCATGAATCTAGTTTGTCATGGTTTAGAATTTGTTTTTGTTTATATTGATGATATCTTCATTTTTTTGTCCGATCCAAAAACGCATAAGGAACATCTCTGCCGATTGTTTCAACGTCTATCGGAATATGGCATGACAATTAACCCATCGAAATGCGTTTTTGGAGTTACCGAGTTGAGTTTCCTCAGCCATCGTATTACGGCAAATGGCATTTCACCATCGGAAGAAAAGGTAGAAAGTATTAAAAACTTCCCAACACCTTCATCAATCCGACAAATCCAACGTTTCATTGGAATGGTAAACTATTAACATCGCTTTATACCGAAATTATCGAAATATCTAGCTCCAATATATGCATACCTGGCTATAGTCAACAAAAATAAGAGTAAAAACAAAACTCTGACTTGACCAGAAGAATTCAATCCAGCATTTGAGCAGGTAAAAATAGCACTGGCACAAGCCGCATTGCTTGCGCACCAACAAACAAATTGAGAGCTTGTATTAGTTACTGACGCGTCAAATATCGCCTTAGGATCTGTCTTACAGCAACCAACTATTACCATCGCTTTATACCGAAATTAGCTGAATATCTAGCTCCAATATATGCATACCTGGCTATAGTCAACAAAAATAAGAGTAAAACCAAAACTCTGACGTGGCCAGAAGAATTCAACCCAGGATTTGAGCAGGTAAAAATAGCACTGGCACAAACCGCATTGCTTGCGCATCAACAGACAAATGGAGAGCTTGTATTAGTTACCGACGCGTCAAATATCGCGTTAGGATCTGTCTTACAGCAACCAACTAAAGAAGGGTGGCAACCACTCGCATTTTCTCTCAAAAATTAACATCAACGGAAAATAAATACTCCGCATTCGATCGTGAACTTTTCGCGATTTACGTAGCTATAAAACATTTTCGATACGCGCTGGAAGGACGAGAATTTACGATTTTCACGGACCACAAATCGCTAGTAAATTCAATTTGTTCAAAAACGGAACGCAATCCACGACAGACACGACACCTTGACTACATCACACAATTCACGATGGACATTCGCCACATTTCTGGTAAAGATAACGTAGTAGCAGACAGCCTCTCGCGTTTTTCAGAAATGACAATCGTAGACTCAGACAGTTTCGATTTATACAATATAGCGCAATGACAAAAAACTGACGTTGAATTAAATAAATTGTTGGAGAAATCCAATTCCAAAAACAGACCGTACGTACCAGAACCCCTACGAAAACTAGTTTTTAACACACCACAATCTGGCTCACCCTCGGATACGTGCAACTAGAAAAATACTCGTTTCCAGGTATTTTTGGCCAAACATAAATAGTGACTAAATGGCCCGAAGCGTACGCTATACCAAACATGACGGCCGCGACAATTGCAAAAACATTTGTAATACAATACGTTTCGCGTTTCGGTATTTCAGCGACAATAACTACAGACCAAGGTACCCAGTTCGAAGCCAAATTATTCTCAGAGATAAGAAAACTTTTAGGCGTTTTTATAACCAGAACAACTCCCTATCATCCCCAGTCAAACGGATTAGTCGAACGGTTCCATCGCCAGCTCAAAGATTCGCTGAAAGCACGCTGTAATAACCAAAATTGGACAATAGAACTACCGATAGTTCTGCTCGGTGTTCGCGCTACAGTGAAAGAAGACATCCAATGTTCTCCGGCCGCACTAGTTTACAGACAGACATTGACATGACCCGGCGAATTCTTTATCGACTCGAAATCAGATGTACCGGAGTGAAATGTACTCAACAGATTACGCGAGTCAATGCGAAATTTAGTACCAACGCTGACGCGAAGAACGGAACAACGCAAGATTTTTATACCTCAAGACCTCTCGACTTGCGAATTCGTGTTCGTCAGAAATGACAGAATTAAACCTACACTATCACCGACACGGACCGTTCCGAGTCATTCAACGACTACGGAAAGTATACGTAATACTAACGAATGACAAAGAGCTATCAATAGCAATCTAAAGCCGGCGTGTTGAATTTACACCATGCAGTCGGACGTTAAAAGTCGAAGAGTTGTTTTCAATAAATAAAACTTTTGTTTTCACATATATATTTTTTTTTGATTCACATATTTTTT
The DNA here is from genome assembly GCA_963920725.1 of Rhamphomyia laevipes. Lineage (NCBI taxonomy): Eukaryota > Metazoa > Arthropoda > Insecta > Diptera > Empididae > Rhamphomyia > Rhamphomyia laevipes. The sequence goes on along the minus strand of OY987255.1, from coordinate 52,585,203 downwards.
TTCACATATAATTTTTTTTCCTTTTCAAACCCTTTTTTTTAACGTTACACATTATACAACATTTGCATCATAACGTTTCACTCGGAGGAGGGTGATGTAGTGACACCTTGTCATAAATTCGAAATTAATTTTATTAATTTTAGTCTAACAATATTATTCTCAATTTTAGTATACGTCATTGATCATGCGATATAATTAATTGATATCTAATAACTGCATTCCTAATGGTTTTAATTATTACTCAATTATATAAATTAGGGACGCAAAAGTAAAGATAAATTATTGAGTAAAGAACCGTCAATCAATGGAGAACTAAGATCGTATAGCTAAGTCCTAGTAACAAAAAATAAAAATAATAGTTAAAAGTAAAATTCACTAACTGATAATACAAAAAATAAAATTAATTCTTAATAAGTAAAATTAAATAAATTAAAAATGAAAAGACAAAACTAAGATTAATTCTTAAAAGTTAAAAATTAAATAAATTAGCAAAAGTTCAAATTGAACTTTCATAAAATAAATAATAAGTTAATTAATAAATATTATAAATACAAATTAAATAATTTATATTAATTATCAAATGAACTTTTACAAATTAAATAATAAGTTAAATAATAAATAATAGAAATAATAAATAAATAAGTTATATTAATTATAGAACATTTAAAGTGTTTTTATTATAAATTAAAAAAGTACATGTAGGCTAAATACATACATAAACCCTACAATTGGTGACCTCGACACAGAACATTATTCGCATAAAAATTAAAACATAAATATTATAAATTTTTTTCCTTTTTAAAAAATTCGAAGCAGTGCTATTTAATTTTAAATAAAATCATAAATAAAATGAATTTTGGTTCTATATAAAAAACCACAAAATCTAAATTTTCAAGGGAAAACCCGGAAATTTTGTTGCAACAAAAGATAAAAGAAAAATCAGCGTGGCAACAAGCAACGTTACAACGGCATCAGCAACTTGCGATTATATCATCAGTTCATCATTCAAGTTAAAATAAAAGTCAACGTGATCATAAAGTTAAAATCAAAATCAACGTGATCGTCACTGTATAATACTTATTTCAACAATCAACTTAGTCATCGTTTCATCAAGTTCATCAGTTAGTAGCATCAATAATCATCATATAAAAGAATTCAAGAAAATCAAACCAAGAAAAATTGCATACATATATTTTTAAATTTTTTTTATATATTTTTCTATATTTTATTTTTATATATATTATACCTTAAAATCATATATTTTTTTTTTTTTTAAAAAAAAGTGTATCTTTTAAGTGTATCCAAATTTCAATTTGAAATACATATACATATATAATATTTATATATTTTTTTTTCATATATGGTAAAATTTTATTCATACAAATCACATTTTAAATTATAATTAAGAAGTGAATTTCCAAACTATAATTGTAACAAAAATTTAATTTAGACATAAAAATTCACATTTTTCACATTACAATTTTTTTTTTGTAAATTTTAAAATTATATTACATTAGAATTGAAAAATAATATAATTTTTTTTTGAATTATAATAAAATTTTAAAATTATATTAAATAAATATTATTAAAATTATCAAAATTTAAAATATCATAAAATTTTACATTCACCATTATATAAAATCCATATATAATTTATTAAATTTACGTATATCATAAAATTGTGGTATTTGCCCGCAACACAACTATTTATTTTATTTTTTGTTGCACTCAAACTTTTTTGCTGCGATTTTTATATTCTCCCCCGATATTTAATTTAATACACACGCACACAAAAATATTTTTATTCGCTCATATAAAAGTATATCGGGTCATCCAAAAATTGCATACAATTTTTGATAAAATTTTATAAGTTAGTAAGGTCGATAAATTGAGCAAATAAAATTAGATTTTTTGAATTTTTGTGTTTACTAGTAAATAGTATTAATAGGTATACAAATAGTACTCAAGTGTTATCGGACGTAACCCAAAATTGAGAGTTTTGGTTAATAATTTTGGTATTATTTTTTTTTAAACATTTTTGGAAATATTTTGTGAACATTTTTTTTTTATTCTCGGAAACAACAATTACATAATCAAACAAAAACATGACTGAAAATAACGGTACAGAACCCAAGGACGGGACATCAGGTATGAGGACAAATAACGAACCAAATATTGACTCGGTACGCGTTCGGTTACCACCATTTTGGCCGTCAAATCCGACAACGTGGTTTATACAAGCCGAGGCGCAGTTCAGGGCTTATCGTATCACAAATGACGAAAACAAATATTGTTTAACGATTTCTTCACTGCCGCCAGAAAAATTTTAAATATCATAAAATTGATTCGATTATTGATATTCTAAATGATCCGTCAATTACGATCTGCTACGACAATATTAAAGCTGAACTGATAAAAAGACATACTATATCGGAAGCAAAGCCGCTCGAAACATTAATTGAAAAGGCCGATATCGGTGACCGTAAACCTTCGGTATTGTGACGCCAAATGCGACAATTAACTGGTCACATTTAGTGAAGAAGTCGTAAAAAGTTGTGGTTAAGAAGATTACTACAAGTCATTCATGTAGGATTAGCGGCATTCGACGATAAATCGCTTATTCAATTAGCTGCCTTCACTGAAAAAATATACGAAGCACAACATAATAATACGGTTTTCTCAATCGCTACACAACCTCCGCAATCAAATACACTAACGACAAAGACTGCTGCTACATCGGATTTTGATGAACGTTTAGCACGAATCGAATCAATGTTGGCAAGACTCGAAGTCGGAAACACTAATCGTTACAGACCGCGAAGCAGAGGCCAATCAATTCAAACACGTAGTTCAAGCAGAAATACACAAAAAATGTACCCTGCTTCCACTATTCCTACCACACCACCAACATTATGCTGGTACCATAGAAAATTTGGTGACAAAGGTACAAAATGTCAGTGTTCACGCAAACCAGCTGACAAATACCCAAACTAAATGGAACACCGCGTGTAGCGGCTACCGGTGTTAATAAATTTAATAGCCGCCTTTTTGTTCGTTACGATATCAACAATATAATTTTCTTGATCGACACGGGCGCTGATTTATCCGTTTTATCATATAAATCAAATACCACAAACACCAAATCGGATATTTCTCTATCCGCTGCAAATGGGACCGTAATCAAAACATTTGGTTCTAATATGCTTAAATTGAATCTCGGACTTCACAGAAGTTTCGTTCACTGATTTATATTAGCAGATATTGATTGTGCAATTATAGGTGCCGATATTCTAAATAAATTCGGTCTAATCGTCGATTTAAAAAATCATCGACTGATTGATCCACTGACAAATTTATCGATTGACGCGTTGTATATCGCATCCGACACACCGACGCCTAAACTCAATGTTATTAAAAATGAATTTTCTGAACTTTTAACACAATATACAAATTTAACTCAACCTCCAAACTACTTCGCCGAAGTTAAACATACAGTTGAACATCACATTGTGACAAGAAATCAACTGCCTTTTTCGAAGCCTCGACCCGACACGACACGATGCCGCAAAGAAGGAATTTGAACTTATGGTGACTACAGCGACTGGCGACCATGTGGTGACTACCGACAACTTAACGCAGTCACTATTCGGGATCAATATCCGATCCCACATATACAAAATTTTACGATGCACTTGAGTGGTGCCAAATTTTTTTCAAAAAATGATCTTGTGAGAGCATATCATTTGATTCCGGTAGCGAAAGACGACATTAAAAAAAACGCTATTACAACACCATTCGGCTTATTCGAATTCCGTCGAATGCCCTTCGGTTTACGTAATGCAGCCCAAAATTTCAAAGATTCATGAATCTAGTTTGTCATGGTTTAGACTTTGTTTTTGTTTATATTGATGATATCCTTATTTTTTTGTCCGATCCAAAAACGCATAAGGAACATCTCTGCCGATTGTTTCAACGTCTATCGGAATATGGCATGACAATTAACCCATCGAAATGCGTTTTTGGAGTTACCGAGTTGAGTTTCCTCAGCCATCGTATTACGGCAAATGGCATTTCACCATCGGAAGAAAAGGTAGAAAGTATTAAAAACTTCCCAACACCTTCATCAATCCGACAAATCCAACGTTTCATTGGAATGGTAAACTATTACCATCGCTTTATACCGAAATTATCGGAATATCTAGCTCCAATATATGCATACCTGGCTATAGTCAACAAAAATAAGAGTAAAAACAAAACTCTGACTTGGCCAGAAGAATTCAATCCAGCATTTGAGTAGGTAAAAATAGCACTGGCACAAGCCGCATTGCTTGCGCACCAACAAATGGAGAGCTTGTATTAGTTACTGACGCGTCAAATATCGCGTTAGGATCTGTCTTACAACAACCAACTATTACCATCGCTTTATAAATATCTAGCTCCAATTATGCATACCTGGCTATAGTCAACAAAAATAAGAGTAAAACCAAAACTCTGACGTGGCTAGAAAAACTCAACCAAGGATTTGAGCAGGTAAAAATAGCACTGGCACAAACCGCATTGTTTGCGCATCAACAGACAAATGGAGAGCTTGTATTAGTTACCGACGCGTCAAATATCGCGTTAGGATCTGTCTTACAGCAACCAACTAAAGAAGGGTGGCAACCACTCGCATTTTCTCTCAAAAATTAACATCAACGGAAAATAAATACTCCGCATTCGATCGTGAACTTTTCGCGATTTACGTAGCTATAAAACATTTTCGATACGCGCTGGAAGGACGAGAATTTACGATTTTCACGGACCACAAATCGCTAGTAAATTCAATTTGTTCAAAAACGGAACGCAATCCACGACAGACGCGACACTTTGACTACATCACACAATTCACGACGGACATTCGCCACATTTCTGGTAAAGATAACGTAGTAGCAGACAGCCTCTCGCGTTTTTCAGAAATGACAATCGTAGACTCAGACAGTTTCGATTTATACAATATAGCGCAATGACAAAAAACTGACGTTGAATTAAATAAATTGTTGGAGAAATCCAATTCCAAAAACAGACCGTACGTACCAGAACCCCTACGAAAAGTAGTTTTTAACACACTTCACAATCTGGCTCACCCTGGGATACGTGCAACTAGAAAAATACTCGTTTCCAGGTATTTTTGGCCAAACATAAATAGTGACTAAATGGCGTAAGCTATACCAAACATGACGGCCGCGACAATTGCAAAAACATTTGTAATACAATACGTTTCGCGTTTCGGTGTTTCAGCGACAATAACTACAGACCAAGGTACCCAGTTCGAAGCCAAATTATTCTCAGAGATAAGAAAACTTTTAGGCGTTTTTATAACCAGAACAACTCCCTATCATCCCCAGTCAAACGGATTAGTCGAACGCTTCCATCGCCAGCTCAAAGATTCGCTGAAAGCACGCTGTAATAACCAAAATTGGACAATAGAATTACCGATAGTTCTCCTCGGTGTTCACGCTGCAGTGAAAGAAGACATCCAATGTTCTCCTGCCGCACTAGTTTACAGACAGACATTGACATGACCCGGCGAATTCTTTATCGGTTCGAAATCAGATGTACCGGAGTGAAATGTACTCAACAGATTACGCGAGTCAATGCGAAATTTAGTACCAACGCTGACGCGAAGAACGGAACAACGCGACATTTTTATACCACAAGACCTCTCGACTTGCGAATTCGTGTTCGTCAGAAATGACAGAATTAAACCTACACTATCACCGACACGGACCGTTCCGAGTCATTCAACGACTACGGAAAGTATACGTAATACTAACGAATGACAAAGAGCTATCAATAGCAATCTAAAGCCGGCGTGATGAATTTACACCATGCAGTCGGACGTTAAAAGTCGAAGAGTTGTTTTCAATAAATAAAACTTTTGTTTTCACATATATATTTTTTTTTGATTCACATATTTTTTTCACATATAATTTTTTTTCTTTTTCAAACCATTTTTTTAACGTTACACATTATACAATATTTGCATCATAACGTTTCACTCGGAGGAGGGTGATGTAGTGACACCTTGTCATAAATTCGAAATTAATTTTATTAGTTTTAGTCTAACAATATTATTCTCAATTTTAGTATACGTCGTTGATCATGCGATATAATTAATTAATATCGAATAACTGCATTCCTAATGGTTTTAATTATTACTCAATTATATAAATTATAAATTATTGAGTAAAGAACCGTCAATCAAACGAGAACGAAAATCGTATAGCTAAGTCCGGGTAACAAAAATAAAAATAATTGGTTGGTTGGTTGGTTTAAGTGGCGGACACCATATCAGCGTGGAGACGCTTCAATACCAGATGAAGTGTGTTGCCGTTTCTTTTTCACTCGGCTCTTCGCAGCTGCGGCATATGTGGTTGAACGGGATTCCAAGTCTGGCGGCGTGTTCACCGATGGGCCAATGCCCCGTATACACAGCTACCGCTCTGGCTATGTTTTTCCGGGAGATATTTAGGAGGTTGTCTGTTTTACTCTTATTGTATAACGTCCAGGTTTTCTTGGTTGTTTTACAAGTGGTTAGATCTAACCACCTAGAGTTAGTTTGGGATAGGAAGTGAAGGTAAATATCTCTTTTTACCGTGTTAATGGAAGGTTTGACTTGTTTCACTAGAGAAACCTCAGGGTGGAGCCCTCTCTTGATAGTTCATCGGCCATTTCGTTCACTGGGATGTTCCTATGACCAGGAAAGCAGAGTAGCTTGACGTTGTATCTGCTACCCAGACGCGCCAGCTCTGTCGCACCAATGCCGACTAGTCTGGAGGATATTTGTGTAGATTTTAGTGCCAGGATAGCCGCCTGGCTATATGATACTATTGCAACATTATTACAGATAGGGTTTGCTTCGCCGAGTAGTTGAAATGCCTTCCAAATGGCTAGTATTTCCGACTGGAATACGCTAGATTTGTTTGGTAGTCTGCAGGAATGTCTAATATTTAGTGCTTCTGAATACACATTAGCACTCACGCCGCAGTCCATCTTTGAACCGTCGTTGAATACTGTAGTGTGATATCCGTCCAGCGGATTATCATTCATCCACTCCCTTCTGGATGGTATGAGGACCCTGAAATTCTTATCGAGGTCCATCTTGGGGGTGGTATAATCCGTGAATGCTGGCACCACGGTATTATTTATGAGGCCAAGGATACTACAATGGCACTTTCTTCGACATTTAGCTTCTAATTTAATTTCGGGTCCAGGACCACACCCAGATATTTAATATTAGAGGAAAGGTTTAGCATGACTCCGTCTAAACTTGAACGGGTGAAGGCCGGTATTTTTGTTTTAGTCGTAAATAACATTAGTTCTGTTTTGTGCTGGTTCGCCCTTAGACCACAACTTTTGGCCCACGCACTAACCTTTTTCAAGGCTCTACCCATAATCTCACTGATTATGTGAAGATGTTTGCCAGAAACTAGTATTGCTAAATCGTCTGCATACGCGGTTGCATTGACGCCCTCATCTTTTAGTATTTTTTGTATTTTGTTTATCACCAGTATCCAGAGTAGTGGTGATAAAACACCACCCTGAGGGGTACCCCTACTTAATCGCGTGATGATACTGCAGTTGCCAAGATCCGCATGAATCTCCCTGGCCATTAGAATATTGGTTATCCACTGGTTGAGTGCCATTGGGACACCTAGTTTGACCAGAGACTCTTGGATAGCCGTAACGTGCACATTATTGAAGGCCCCTTCTATATCTAGAAAGGTAGCCAATGTAAATTATTTATATTGGAGGGATTGCTCCACAGTACGCACTACTTCACTCAGTGCGGTTTCTGTGCATTTACCCTTACAGTAGGCATGTTGAGATTTACAGAGTGGAGAACTCTCCAGGGTCTTCCGTAATTCTAACTCCAGAATTCGTTCAAGGGTATTTAGCATATAGGAAGAGAGGCTAATTGGCCTAAAGTCTTTCGCTACTTCATGATCTCTTGTTCCAGCTTTGGGTATAAAGATGACTTTCACCCGTCTCCACCACTGCGGGATATGCCCCAGTGAAAGGCTACCTTTAAAAAGCTTAACCATCAAGGGAACAACAAGTTCCTTCGATTCTTGTAGCAACTTAGAAAAAATACCGGCCAAACCAGGAGATTTGTACGGTGAGAAATTATCGAACTCCCAGGTGACCTTATCGTAGCTGATTAAAGTGTCCGCCCATTCTCCTAGCCGCTCGCGATTACCTTGCACCTCTGACTGGGCTGCAGGCTGGTCAATCTCTGAGCATCCAGGAAGGTGGGTTTCCACTAAAAGGTTTAATGTATCCGCAGACGACTCAGTCCACGTCCCATCCGTAGTTGTCAGAAAGGAAGGGATAGAGTGTTCTTTGGATAGAACTCTGCTGAGTCTGGCTGAGTCGCGTGTGCTTTCGACGGACTCAAAATACTCGCGCCAAGTGAGGTTCTTGGCTGTACGTATTGCTTTCTTATATTAAGTAAGTTCCTCATTCCACCAAGTTGGAAATCCATTTTATGGGACATGATACCTTAAAAGAGACCTCCATAGCTTTGACAAATCTGTCCGTCTCTCTCTCTCTAGCTTATCAACCGTATCTATCCTGATCTCAGCGTTATCCATGGCCGATAACTTTTGCCTCAACACATTCTTAAATTTACCCCAGTCCGTATTCTTCGGATTTCTGTAGGGTTTGGGAGCTGTAATTTTGAGGTTAACATCGAAGAGTATCCAGCCGTGATCCGAGAAAGATCGTTTAGCAGACACCCTCCAATTATCAACTATCAGGGAGTCAACATTACTAATACAGGTAATGTCAATGACATCCTTCCAACCAGCAGCAAATTTGTCTGAACTGGGAAAGGTAAAGGTGGGAGTGTTACCTCTGTTATATACAGATAAGTTAGTATTAAGAATAAAATCAAAAAGTGACTCACCTCTTTCATTTATTTCAGAGCTACCCCACAGGATATGTCTGGCATTAGCATCACTGCCTACCAGCAGCTCATTGCCTTTGTCTTGGAGCAGCTGCTGAAACTTTAGCGGAGGAACCTGTTCATCATGGTCCATATACATCGAACTTATGTATATTTCCTTGCCCGTGCTTGGCTCCAGTTTGACAACTGTCAAATCCTCGTAACTGAAATTAGAACAAAGGTGTGCATTAATATGTTTTTTAACCAGAATACAGGTTCTGGGCTTACCTCCCACTGTATCTACAGGCTTATAGAACAGGTTATAGTTGCTGTGGTTCATACCTCTTATTGTAGAGACATTCACCGAGGGCTCTTGAATAAGGGCAATATCTAGTTTTTCTTGCTAAGGAGTACCAGCAGGTTATCCGAGGCGCACTTAGAGTGCTTAAGGTGAACCTGGACCACCCTCATCCGCATTAACCACTGCTACTGTCTCTTTAGCTAGGGACATTTCTTCCAGCAGGTCACTCGCTAAATCTAGATTATCAAGCTCAGGACTTCCCGACTGGAAGACCTTCACCTTCGCTTGCCTGATCCCGAATCTAAGCTTGGAATCTACCTTTTCCAGAGGCTTAATGCTTTCTTCGGTAATAAGAAGGAGAAACGATGAGCTACTCTTCTGGAGTTCTGTCGAATCCGTTTCCTTCCTAAGCACAACCCAGTTAACCATCGGGACAGTGGGGTTGTGTGCCTGCAGGTATTTGAGGAGCTTCTCTCCTTCAATTTCCATCCGTGGCAACCAAATGTGGGCTCTAGATCTTCTACGAATTTCTCTAGCCTGCATTAAGCCAATCTTGGCGTCATCCCATGCATCGCTAATCTTAGCAACACACGCGCTAAGGAAATCCATAGAAAACTGATTCTCGCATTTGATCACCCGGTAGCCTCAGACTACCTCGGATGAATCAAAGCATGGAAGGTGTTACTTTCTTACTGTCTGTGATAATTTTTTTCCTTACAAAAAAAAATTAAAACACTGAACACAATACGACACAAGACTGACATAAGAACAGCGTTCAGTTGGTTCTATCTGAACCACTTGATTAAATAAAGCGAAAACCGTCATCGCTTAAATCAAGCGCTTGTTGTACCCATATCGCAAACAAGTGACATGCCTGGCATAAGCACAGCTTAGCTCGTCGGTTTGGGGGGGTTTTTTTGTTGCCAGATGGGTACGGTAAGTAACTATAATTTATGCATGTCTTAAGGAACAACAAATAGGAAAATCTAAAAAGAAACTACACAACTAATACAAATTGAGGTTACACATTACCAGCTTACATCAATTTATAATAAAATTAACATAAATGAAACGAAATACGTTTTTATTATTTTGCCAATCGACCGAAATATTCTAGCTATCAGATGTTTTAAGCTTTTGCATTCCCACCCCTATTTGTGCTGAATTTTGCACAAACTCCTTGACAATAATTTTGCACATTGTGTATTGTCCCTTTCGTGCAACGAAAAACAAAATTTAAAGAAAACTACGAAGATCGATCATACCGCCATGTTTCATATGGGAAATCATGAAAATAGTTCACCACCGAAAATGTTTCTTTACCCTATAACCAACATATTCATAAAATAACTCAATATAATATCAAAAAAAATATTTACTAAAAATATAACTCATTTATTCATATTTAATCATTGTGTACTATTTCATACAATTTTAATTTAATTTATATGCATTTACATATATATTTTTATTTGATTTTTATAATGATTTAAATCTGTTTTACAACAACTGAGATTTACTCTAAGAATTTCAATTAATTATTTTGAAATATAAATTTTAATTTTAATTTTATTTTATTGAAATTTATTTATTGGAATTTTATTTCATTTTGAATTTGAAATTGAATTATCTTCTTTGAATTTAAATTATTTTTATTTGAATTTACTTAGCTTTTTTTATTTAAATATAATTTTAGCTTTCATTTGAATTTATTTAATTAATATTTGAATTTAAATAATTTTGTATTTGAATATATTTATTTCATATTTTGAATTTTAATTTATTTAATATTTGAATTTAGCTTTGCATTTGAATATAATTAGCTTTGTATGTAAATATAATTTTATTTAATTAGCTTTGTATTTGAATATATTTATTTCATATTTTGAATTTTATTAGCTTTGAATTTGAATTTATTTAGCTTTGAATTTGAATTTATTTAGCTTTGAATTTGAATTTACTTAGCTTTTATTTTACATTTATTGAATATATTTATTGTATTTGAATATATTTATTACATATTTTGTATTTAATTATTTTATTTTTGAAACGAATATTGAAAAAGAAACTTTAAAACTTTCAATAATTATTTAGTACAAGATGAATTTTATGTTTAATAAAAATGAATAAAATGATTTTAAAATTTATTTAATTTTAATTATATTGTATTTTAATTTTTCTAAACCTTAATGTTTTTCCTAATTTTCATAAATTTTTATTTTTTTAAAAAAAAACTATTTGCACTAACTATTTCAATATTTAGATAACTTTTCTGTTATCTTTTAATTTAAATTTTCTGTTATATTTTAATTTTAATTTTAATTCAGTTTTTATAGTATTTCAAATTTATGTACTTAAATAATTTTTATTTTTATGTTTCAAAATATATATTTTTGTAATTTAATTTTGATTAACTGTAACTTTATAGTTTTTACAGTTTTATATAATTGATATTAAATTTTAATTTTTTTGTTTTTAATAGAATTGTAGAATGTATTATATATTTATTTCTTTAAAATAAATTGTACTTACAAAATAATCCTGCGCCGAGCTGATTGTACAAACAGTGACTGTAGATTACTTGTTGTTGAAGATTTTCGTTTTTATTTTGATGGAATCTAAATCTAATTTTATATATATATAATAATTTTTATACAATTCTATTAATATTCTTTTTTGATTTTTTTGATTTTATAACAATATAAATTATTTCATCATTTGAAAAATATATTCACAAAGCTTTAATTTTTAAAAAAAATTCTTTTTAACATGTATGAATTTTTATTAATTACTTTTATTATTTTAAATATGTCAACTTTGATAATATGCTAATTGACTTTTTATTTTTTTATTTTTAAATTTAACTTTAATAAATTTCCGTAAATTTTATTACTTTTTTTACTTGAAAACGTATTTTGCTCTATACTACAAATTACGATTTTTTTTTTTTTTTATTTTTTTAACTTTAACTTTATTTAATAATTTAAATATATGTTTTTTTTCTTTTTTTATTTATTTTTTTTATAATTTTAGTTCCAAGAACTAAATTTTGTATCATACAAAAAAAAAACTTTTGTATTTAAAAAAAATATTTAACAGCTCTAATTTCTTGACTGTAATGTAATTTCTTCATTATTATTCCTGTCTTGATTAATTTTCCTGATTAATTGATATTATATTTATTTATTTTTCTATTGGAAACTATAATAAAAAAATCCTAAATTATTATTCTACTTATATACAAAAAAAATTTAAAACTTTTACCTATAATATCCACGTGCAAAATTTTGAACGTTGCAATTGTATTTGCGAACGCAATAATTATTTGCGAACGCCTTTTTTTATTTTTTTCCTGATTAACTCTATTAACTCTATTTATTTTATTTTTGTGGTTATTTCTAACTTAAATACTTCTTCACTATATATAATTTTTCTTTATTTAAAAAAAATCAAGATGTCTTCTATTTTTTTTTCTCTGCTAACTATTTTCTCTGCTGTCTGTCTTCTTCCAAAATTGAATCAGAAAGAAGGAAGTCGTCCAGTTTCCTAATTAGTATTTCCTAATTTAGCACCTAATTCATTATTGCCAATGCCGACATGCGCGAAAGAAAATATATCTTATTGCAAATTTTCATGCGCTGGCCGCTCAGTACTAAATTATGCACATCGATAAACTTTGGCAACTTCTGTCCTTCCGTCTTATTCAATTTTGTGTCAAAATGTCAGTCGTCCATTTGGTGAAGTATTATTTTTTTTTTTTTTTTTTTATTTACTATTTTATTTATATTTATATATTTTATAATTTACTAAATTTTATTTCTTTAATTTTAGAAAATTATTTTGATTTCATTTTAGACAAAAAAAACATAAAATATATGATGGACGCGTTACAAAACAGATAACTTGGTCAAATGTACCATTCATTGCACCAAAATATCTGAAAAGCGTCTAATATTAACAACTATTGAATAATTATGTTTTAGATGGAATAAAGTTTATAACAAAACAAAACTATGGATATTGGATTTCTTTTTTTTTTTTTAAAAAAAAATATATGGATGAATTTGTGAAAAAAAAATTATCTAAATTTTACAACAGAAAAACATTTATATCTTATGGAAATAAAAAAATATAAGAATTATAAAACTAATGTGAACTGACTCTGAAAGTTACTGGATATTTATTTCTGTGACAATTAAAATTGTGGTAGAATATGGATGGAATATATAAAAAAAATTAAAGTGTGTAATCGACCCACTAATATATCCCTGAGAATAAAGAGTCATTGAGCATGATTTTTTTTTTAATTTTAAAACCAAATTAATTTTTTTTTATTTTAGGTCTTTTGCGTGGAAAGTACCAGGTATTTTCTATCATCCATGTCAGATAATTCATATCTATTTTGACCAACAATTTTTATAACTTTGCTTTTCAGGAATTTCTTCGCAAGTTTAGCATTTATTTTTGCTGCAAAATTACTTTGGACAAAGTTTCTCCTATATACAATTTGACCAACCACGAATTTTCTATCTCTTGCTCTCAGGTTATATATTTTCTCATGCTTTTGATGTGCTTTTTTCAACAATTTCAGAACTTTCTCGCGCATTATATTAATCCGATCTGCTTTAGGTAAAACTTCGTTTGTCTCATTCAACATATTTAACTTTTTCAGAATTGGATAAATGGATCCATGGTTGACCATATTACAACCAAACAGTATATAATAAGGTGAAGTATTGGTAGATTCATGTATTGAGTTTCTTAATGAGCAAGCAATTTTTGGTAAGTTTATATCCCAATCACGGTGATCGTCTTTAATATAAGTTCGAATCGCCGCTAATATCGATCGATTAACGCGTTCTGATTGGTTTGATTGTGGCGAATAAATAGCTGTTCTCAGATGTTTTATCCCATAAGATTTTAAAAGATCCTGAAAATTTTTAGATACAAATTGTACCCCATTATCTGAAAATATTGATTCTGGTACCCCAAATACATTAAACACATCTTCCTCTAAATACCGACACACATTTAAGGCTGTTGCACTACGAAAAGGTTTTAACAGGACGTATTTCGAAAACTGGTCAAGGACAATTAAAATAGAAGTATATCCTCTCTTTGATCTAGGATATGGCCCCAACAAATCAATGTAGAGACGCTGCCAAGGGCGTTCTACAACAATTTGTTGGCCCATTTCCGGACGTAGTACTACATTAGGAGCTTTCGATTCCTTACAATCCTCACAATCATCAACATAATTTTTAATTTGTTTTGCCATTCCTGGCCAATAAAATAATTGCCTAACCCTGTAAATAGTTTTATTTACCCCGCCGTGAGATGCATTAGGTGAGTCGTGGTAAGTTTTTATTATTCTGTTGGTAAGTCCGTTGGGTAACCATAATTTCCATGTATTACTGTCTTGGTCTGGGTCTCCGTTCCGTCTTTCCGTCCTCTTATATACACGTCCGTCAATTACTTTTAAATCGGGGAGTCGTTCAGTATTGTCTAGCACTGTATTTATAATGTCTAAATAATCTGGGTCCTTAAAATTGTCATTGTCATTGTCAATAATGTTTAATTCTGTCACCATCATTATTTCGTCTAAACAATCGGCACGCGATAATGTATCTGCAACTATGTTCTGACTGCCTTTCCGGTGCTCAATGTTAAAATCGAAGCCTTGTAACTTCAAGCTCCAACGTGCTAAACGTCCGCTCAAGTCTTTCTGACCCATCAGCCATTTTAGACTTGCATGATCGGTTATTATTGTAAATGGTAGTCCTTCAACATAGGGTCTGAAACGTTTGACGCTTAGCACGGCAGCCAGACATTCTAGTTCAGTTACGCTATAATTGCGCTGCGCTGAATTTAACTTCTTCGAAAAGAAAGCAATTGGGTTTTCTTTGCCATCTTCCGAAACTTGAAATAAAACACTGCCTACTCCTGACGTACATGCGTCACACTGAACATAAAATTGTTTACCGAAGTCAGGGTTTACTAACACTGGAGCTGATGTTAATGCTTTCTTCAGTGTTTCGAACGATTGCTGTGCTTCAGCAGTCCAAATGAATTTTTTATTTGTTTTATTTGTCGTTTTTAAAGTGTCAGATATTGATGAAGCTAATATAGCAAAATTATTTATAAAACGCCGGTACCAACCTGCCATACCTAAAAATCTTCGTACTTGTTTTGGCGTTTTCGGAGTTTCAAAGTTATTAATCGCTTCTACTTTCGTTGGATCTGGTTTTAAACTTCCATCTGAAACTATGTAGCCTAAATATTTTAATTCTTGATAACAAAATTTGCTTTTCTGAACATTAATTGTTAATCCAGACTTTCGTAATTGTACAGCTACTTCGTTCAGTGTTTCTAGATGTGATTTTAAATCTGGCGAAATAATCAATAAATCATCTAAGTATACAAATACACGTTCTCTCAAGCGTTGTGGAATTACTTTGTCCATGAGTCGGCACATACGCTGAGCAGCATTACACAGTCCAAACGGCATTACTCTAAACTGGTATAAAGGTCTTCCTGGTACTGTGAACGCTGTTTTCTCTCTAGACTTTTCTTCCAAAGGAATTTGCCAGAACGCGTCTTTTAAGTCAATGCTACTTATATACCTAGTGTCTTGTAAGCGACTTAGCAATCCTTCTATGTGTGGTAGTGGATAAGCGTCCTTTTTCGTCACAGCATTTACTGCACGCGAATCTAAACACAGTCTAATTTTGTTAGGTTTTCGTACTAAAACTACAGGTGAATTCCACGGACTATTGCTCTCTTCTATTACACCTAAGCTTAACATACGATCTATTTCGTCGTACATTAGTTTCTGGATCGCTGGAGAGATTGGCCAATGTCTGCTCTTTATTGGTTCCGCATTTCCCGTATCAATTATGTGCGTTTCAATTTGTGTTTTTCCCAATCCTTTATTTTCAAATGATGGAAAATTTGTCTTAATCATGTCTAGTTGTTTTTGTTCAGTCTCCGACAATAAATATTGATATTTCAGTTTTTCGTCTTTCTCGGTTGTTTGTGTTGTTACATCATTAACTAAGTCTATTTTATGTTCTTCAATGTCCGTTAGTCCCAGTCCACATGATGCTATTGATGGAAATTTTGCAATTATGGTGTCGAGTTGTTTTTCCTCCTCTTTAGTCAGTTCATGTCGTCCTGTCTCTGTATGTGAAATTTGTTGTTTAATTTGTCCGAAAGTTGGTTTCATTTCAAACGTATTCCAAAAGTCCATCCCTAGATACATTTCTTGTTGTAATGTCGGACATAGATAAAGTCTTATCTTACGCGTTACGTCATTGCATGTTATCGGAATGATAATATGTCCTAGTATGTCTTGTGGCGTACCGTCAGCTGTCCGTACTGATGACGTCATCTTCGTGTATGTCATGTTTAATTTCTGAATTAATGTCATGCATCCTGCTCCTAAAATGCTTACGTTCGCTCCACTGTCTAAAAGTCCACGTACGTTTTCGTCCTGTATTTTAACTGTTAAGTACCAGCGCGGGTCTTTTCCTTTAGTCTCGAGAATTGTAGTCGCGATACATTTTCGACATTTTCGTTCTGTGCGGTGTCGCTGTCTACATTTGTCAATCGATTTTTGTTTTCTTGTTTTCTGTGTTTCTGTTACTGTAAAGTCCTTAAATATTTCTCGTCGTTTTTCTTCGTATTCTTTAAGTCTTTGTTCGTATGTCTTAATTATGATAGGTGGTGGTTCTATTGGTGTTGGTTTTCTCTGTAATATTTCAATTTTGTTTTCCTGTTTTAAATTATTTTGTGATTGTAATTGACTGTCATGTTGGAGTGTCTGTTCGTCTGTCATGTTTGGTATGTCATCGTTATGTAAGTGTGGTGTTACTACTGTCAAACTAGAAGGTGTATTTAATTCTTTTCCGGAGTTTCGAATCTGACACGTGGTGACTCCGTATTCAACACGTGACTCCTGGTGTTTTCCGGCGAACATTTTGGACAATTTGGTTTCGCAACATCCTTCATACCGCATCTGTAACAAAATAGTTTCCGCTGTATTTCTCCACAATCTTGGAAACTATGGCCTTGTTTGTCGCAATTCCAGCAAATATATTTCTGAGTATTACGGACGTCATTCTTTTTAAATTTAATTTCATCTACTTCCATTTCATGAATTTCTTCTTCGGGTGTTATACATTCATGTAATTCCTTACCAAATCTCGTAGGTTGCCTTGAATTGCTCAAAACACGTTCCGCTTTCCTCACGAT
Organism: Rhamphomyia laevipes; assembly: GCA_963920725.1. Classification (NCBI taxonomy): domain Eukaryota; kingdom Metazoa; phylum Arthropoda; class Insecta; order Diptera; family Empididae; genus Rhamphomyia; species Rhamphomyia laevipes. The sequence continues at coordinate 52,567,723 of OY987255.1, read as the reverse complement.
ATTTCGAAGATGGTCTACCGAAAATATATCAGCCGTAAGTATCATTTGCTGAATACGAATATTAATGTTGTTTCTTAAAATATCCACTAGTTGCGCTTCCGACATTGGTACTTTTAACTGAAGACTCCACGCAGTCATATCTGTACAAAATTCGTCGAACGTTTCACCTTGCTGTTGTTTCCTGCTCATCATCGTCATAAAAACTTCACTATCGGATTCGAGAATTCGATATTGACTTACGATCGCTGTTTTTAATGTTGTCCAGTCAATATTTTTATGTCGAGTTACGTATTGAAAATACCACGTCTTAGCTTGTCCTTTCAGTAAAATATGTAATTTGTTCGTTACGTGTGTCCAGTCTAAATTGTCGTCTCTTGTCATCTTCTCTACTCTTTCAACAAAATCTATCACCGACATCGGTCCTTTACCATCGAACGTTATACCCCAATCAATCATCGGTGATCTTCTCTCGACGTAGGAATTTTGTCTATGATTTGGCTGTATTCTATCATGATTGTTCTGTTGTGCCATCAGTTCTTGATTAGACAATACTAGATCTGACATCATTTGCTCCAGCTTCGCAAATCTATCATTCGTTGATGGTAACTCTGCACCTGTTTCTTGTCGTTGTTCCGAAAAGTGTTGTTGAGTTGGCGGTTGCTGTATGGGTGGTTGAGTTGTCATATGTTTTATGGGTGGTTGAACTGTCAGGTCTGATTGTTGTCTGTCATTAAATTTTGTTGGTGAATTAAAGTCAATCTGGCGGATAGTAGCTTCATTATTTCGAAAATTTACGTGATTCATCTCCCCTATCGGCGTCTGGTATCTATTGTTGTGTGGTGTCCGTAGGTTGTTTTGTTCGTCGTCGATTAAATTTTCAATATGTCTTCTATCATTGTTTTTGTCGATTACAGTCGAAGCGTCGATTGAATTTGAATTTTGACTCGAAATTTGGCTTTGAGTATAGGTTTCTTTTTGCATCAACGTAGCTGTCAGTAACGATAATTGTTCGAGAATTACTGCAGAATCAGTTTGCGATTTGGTTTTCATTTCATTTATTGTACGTCGCATTTCTTTCATCATCATTTATTGTTGAATTTTAAATGCATTGAGGCTATCAAGGTTGTCAAATACTTCTTTTTCTAAACGACTTTTCGATGTTTGTTTTGGAAGTTTCGAACTCTTTTGTGTATTTTTAGCTGGACGTTCTTCATTTTCTTGTATTTGCATTTCTTTGTCCCAGTCTTCGACACTACTTAGTTGTTGTTCTTGACAATCAAACGACTTCAACGAAATTTTCTCAGATAAATCACTTTCTGAGACGCTACGCGCTTGATTATTACCTACAGTATATTGGCTTGCCGATGGAATAGTTTGATTAATTTGTACCAATTGTTTAGCTAAATTCTCGCGAGTAACAGCACTGCGTGTTTTTACTTTTGAGGGTTTTTCGATCTCTTTATCCATTGTACAAAAAAAAACTACTTTTAACGATTATTTTAGAAAAAGATGTATGCAACAAATACGAATTACTTTCGACCAGATAAAATTTTGTTTGGGTTTTGTTAACAAAAATCAATAATTCTTTCCAATTTGTCACAGTCACTGTCTCAATTTAATATATTTAATTTGTAATATAGAAATTTTTATTTTATTAATTTATTTAATTCAATATAATATATAATAATTGCTCTGAATTTTCGGGTTTTTGAAATATAAAAATTATCCTGAACTATTTTTTTTTTTTTATATTATCTCAATAATACCTAATTCAATTCAAAAAAAAAATCTGATTCCTATACCTCACTACTCATAAAATCTAAATATATAATATTATATCAATTATTATTTATATATTTAGCGTTTAGACTTGATAACTATAATGATTGGTTATCGGTGGATCCCTAATTTCATAATTCCCCACGAAACATGGCTTATACGGTTATTCGATCATTTTTTTTTTTTTCTCGTTACTTCAAATTTTGTTTTTACGTTTTACTAAAAATTTTATATATTTCGTCGATGTAAAAATTTATATAAGCTAAAAAAAAATCTAAAATTAAATCTTGAACTTGTATTTTGCGACATTCAAGACTTGCATATTACGTTCAGAATTTAATTCTTCGATATTTATTTTATTTTTGTGATGAACCAATTATTACTTTATCGATATTTATTTAGAAAAGTCAACCGTTTGCTAGCGTATAAACCTACAAAACGTGAAAATTTCCGAATATTTCAAAAAAAATATTTTTGGTTCAGAATTACGTGACAATATTGTGACTGTCTTATAAACAACGCTCTAATGCTAGCAGGGCCTACATTTGCGGATTTATTAGGACTCAGACACAATACTTCAAATAATTCTTAACCTCAATTTCGTAACTAAATTTAAAAAAAAATTAATTAGAAAAAAATACTGAATTAACAAAATTAAATTCAAAAAACATGGAATTTATTACTCTACTTTACTTTTTTAACATGATTTATATTAAATTATAAAAAAAAACTGCAAATAAATTATAAAATTTTACAAAAAAAAATAAGGAAAATTAATTTATTCATTGCGGAGCTTGGATTCCGTTAAGGATTTATCCTGCCCCACGTTGGGCGCCATTTGTTACCTTCTTACTGTCTGTGATAATTTTTTTCCTTACAAAAAAAAATTAAAACACTGAACACAATACGACACAAGACTGACATAAGAACAGCGTTCAGTTGGTTCTATCTGAACCACTTGATTAAATAAAGCGAAAACCGTCATCGCTTAAATCAAGCGCTTGTTGTACCCATATCGCAAACAAGTGACATGCCTGGCATAAGCACAGCTTAGCTCGTCGGTTTGGGGGGGTTTTTTTGTTGCCAGATGGGTACGGTAAGTAACTATAATTTATGCATGTCTTAAGGAACAACAAATAGGAAAATCTAAAAAAAAACTACACAACTAATACAAATTGAGGTTACACATTACCAGCTTACATCAATTTATAATAAAATTAACATAAATGAAACGAAATACGTTTTTATTATTTTGCCAATCGACCGAAATATTCTAGCTATCAGATGTTTTAAGCTTTTGCATTCCCACCCCTATTTGTGCTGAATTTTGCACAAACTCCTTGACAATAATTTTGCACATTGTGTATTGTCCCTTTCGTGCAACGAAAAACAAAATTTAAAGAAAACTACGAAGATCGATCATACCGCCATGTTTCATATGGGAAATCATGAAAATAGTTCACCACCGAAAATGTTTCTTTACCCTATAACCAACATATTCATAAAATAACTCAATATAATATCAAAAAAAATATTTACTAAAAATATAACTCATTTATTCATATTTAATCATTGTGTACTATTTCATACAATTTTAATTTAATTTATATGCATTTACATATATATTTTTATTTGATTTTTATAATGATTTAAATCTGTTTTACAACAACTGAGATTTACTCTAAGAATTTCAATTAATTATTTTGAAATATAAATTTTAATTTTAATTTTATTTTATTGAAATTTATTTATTGGAATTTTATTTCATTTTGAATTTGAAATTGAATTATCTTCTTTGAATTTAAATTATTTTTATTTGAATTTACTTAGCTTTTTTTATTTAAATATAATTTTAGCTTTCATTTGAATTTATTTAATTAATATTTGAATTTAAATAATTTTGTATTTGAATATATTTATTTCATATTTTGAATTTTAATTTATTTAATATTTGAATTTAGCTTTGCATTTGAATATAATTAGCTTTGTATGTAAATATAATTTTATTTAATTAGCTTTGTATTTGAATATATTTATTTCATATTTTGAATTTTATTAGCTTTGAATTTGAATTTATTTAGCTTTGAATTTGAATTTATTTAGCTTTGAATTTGAATTTACTTAGCTTTTATTTTACATTTATTGAATATATTTATTGTATTTGAATATATTTATTACATATTTTGTATTTAATTATTTTATTTTTGAAACGAATATTGAAAAAGAAACTTTAAAACTTTCAATAATTATTTAGTACAAGATGAATTTTATGTTTAATAAAAATGAATAAAATGATTTTAAAATTTATTTAATTTTAATTATATTGTATTTTAATTTTTCTAAACCTTAATGTTTTTCCTAATTTTCATAAATTTTTATTTTTTTAAAAAAAAACTATTTGCACTAACTATTTCAATATTTAGATAACTTTTCTGTTATCTTTTAATTTAAATTTTCTGTTATATTTTAATTTTAATTTTAATTCAGTTTTTATAGTATTTCAAATTTATGTACTTAAATAATTTTTATTTTTATGTTTCAAAATATATATTTTTGTAATTTAATTTTGATTAACTGTAACTTTATAGTTTTTACAGTTTTATATAATTGATATTAAATTTTAATTTTTTTGTTTTTAATAGAATTGTAGAATGTATTATATATTTATTTCTTTAAAATAAATTGTACTTACAAAATAATCCTGCGCCGAGCTGATTGTACAAACAGTGACTGTAGATTACTTGTTGTTGAAGATTTTCGTTTTTATTTTGATGGAATCTAAATCTAATTTTATATATATATAATAATTTTTATACAATTCTATTAATATTCTTTTTTGATTTTTTTGATTTTATAACAATATAAATTATTTCATCATTTGAAAAATATATTCACAAAGCTTTAATTTTTAAAAAAAATTCTTTTTAACATGTATGAATTTTTATTAATTACTTTTATTATTTTAAATATGTCAACTTTGATAATATGCTAATTGACTTTTTATTTTTTTATTTTTAAATTTAACTTTAATAAATTTCCGTAAATTTTATTACTTTTTTTACTTGAAAACGTATTTTGCTCTATACTACAAATTACGATTTTTTTTTTTTTTTATTTTTTTAACTTTAACTTTATTTAATAATTTAAATATATGTTTTTTTTCTTTTTTTATTTATTTTTTTTATAATTTTAGTTCCAAGAACTAAATTTTGTATCATACAAAAAAAAAACTTTTGTATTTAAAAAAAATATTTAACAGCTCTAATTTCTTGACTGTAATGTAATTTCTTCATTATTATTCCTGTCTTGATTAATTTTCCTGATTAATTGATATTATATTTATTTATTTTTCTATTGGAAACTATAATAAAAAAATCCTAAATTATTATTCTACTTATATACAAAAAAAATTTAAAACTTTTACCTATAATATCCACGTGCAAAATTTTGAACGTTGCAATTGTATTTGCGAACGCAATAATTATTTGCGAACGCCTTTTTTTATTTTTTTCCTGATTAACTCTATTAACTCTATTTATTTTATTTTTGTGGTTATTTCTAACTTAAATACTTCTTCACTATATATAATTTTTCTTTATTTAAAAAAAATCAAGATGTCTTCTATTTTTTTTTCTCTGCTAACTATTTTCTCTGCTGTCTGTCTTCTTCCAAAATTGAATCAGAAAGAAGGAAGTCGTCCAGTTTCCTAATTAGTATTTCCTAATTTAGCACCTAATTCATTATTGCCAATGCCGACATGCGCGAAAGAAAATATATCTTATTGCAAATTTTCATGCGCTGGCCGCTCAGTACTAAATTATGCACATCGATAAACTTTGGCAACTTCCGTCCTTCCGTCTTATTCAATTTTGTGTCAAAATGTCAGTCGTCCATTTGGTGAAGTATTATTTTTTTTTTTTTTTTTTTATTTACTATTTTATTTATATTTATATATTTTATAATTTACTAAATTTTATTTCTTTAATTTTAGAAAATTATTTTGATTTCATTTTAGACAAAAAAAACATAAAATATATGATGGACGCGTTACAAAGGGATATACTGTACCTGCAAGGACAAAATCCATCACCATTTCCGATAGTTTTACTTCAATTTTAACCCACAGTTCGGCCGTGACTTGCCTATTTTGTGCCTTCTCATTCACAATAGCCAACCTAAGGTGATCTCTGACTGTATCACTTAGCTTATTGTGAATGGCCTGCTTATCAACGTTTCCTCTGTTATTTTTGGCGACCTTTGCAGCGCGACTCTGTGCGCCTTCACAGGGCTCATCTTGAGACCTGTCCCTTTTCTTGGCACTTCCAACTTGACTTCTCTTTTGGATACCATGACTTGTACCCTGTTTGACTGAACGTTTTGGAGTACTATGTCTGGTACTTCCACCACGTTCAGGTAACTAAATTAACTTTTTTCCTTAAATTAAAACTAAAATATTTTTTAGTTAGAAATCGGACACATTTACCGAATTTTCAACGAGTAACACTTTTATTATAAAAAAATATGTTTTATGTTGTTACTTACATTTTTTTTAATATACAATTTATATTTTAAATTTTAAAACTTAATATATTTTATATTAATTTTTCAATAACATAACTTTAAAATTAAACTATTATTTTTATAAATTTACTTTGCTTTAAACAGAAATACTATAATCGGTCAAGCTGGGCTGAAATCGAATTGACGGCTGGAAGAAAATTTAAAATTAATTTCACTTCTGAACGGAAATATTTTTTTAAAAAAAAGTGAGATAGGTTTATATTTGGTGAATGTGCCTGAGTTTTAACTATTCTCAGATTAAAATCGGGATTATATACTGAAAAGTTCCTCGTAGCAAATTTTTTTTTTCTAAACTTATATGGAGTGGGGATTTTTCGTAACTTTGACTTTATTTTTATTATACCATAAAAAATATTATATTAAAAAAATATTCCAGTAAATTTTCAGGAAATTTTCTTGATTTTTATCTGAGACGTAGTTAAACGGTTAATTCTCTGACATATTTACCAAATTTTCACCGAGTAGTAATTCAATATTATTAACAACTATTTTTTTACGACTTTTTACGAATTGGTATAATTGCTTCCTGTATCTTTTCATGGCTTGGGGGGAAAGGAGATGCAGCGTTACTTTTTTTTTTTTTGCAATCGTTTACATTCTCGATTTTTCGTGTCTTTAAAATAAATTTATTCTTACATTTTGGGACCGTAGCTCGGTAATTATGTGTCCGTGAACAAGCTATCGGTTACAAATTGTTTGTCGGGTTAATTATTTATTTGCTGGTGCTGAAGTTACCATTTACAACGGTGAAACTTTGGGAGGAGGAATTAGGTGATTCTCAAGACCTACCCTCTTTAGAACAATTCAAGAAATTTCTGAACACAAGGTTCAGAGTTATAGAAGCGGTGTCACAGTCAACTACAATGGCGAAGCCGACACCAACTAGTACAAGGACGTACCACATCGCTACTACTTCAAAATGCCCAGCTTGTAATGGACAGCATTTTGTTGGAAAGTGTTTTAAATTTCAGAAAATGAACGGAGAAACTGTATAAAACAAAGTAGACGATGCTTTAATTGTTTTTCGAGCAACCATGGTGCTAATAATTGCCCGAGTCAACAACGATGTAAAAAAATGTAACCAAAAACATAGTTGTTGGTTACATAGTACTTTGAACAATGTTCCTGGAACAAAAGGTGGCCCACAGAGGGTCAAAAATCAACATAAGGTTGAAAGTTCACCAGCGGTGGACAAGGCTGATAGTTTGGAGATATTAAAATCGTCAATTTTTTTTGTGCTGAACAACAAGATGTGTTGTTAGCCACAGCATTAGTATCAGTTTATGATCGCAATGGGGCGATGCATAACGCTACGCTGTTTAGTTGATCCTGGATCTCAATCATCGTTTATTACAGAGAATGTCTGTAAGAAATTAGGGGTGCAAGGTGAATCAGCCAAGGTGGAAATTACCGGTTTGAGTACAGGTCAAACAGCAATTTCCAATAAAAAGGTTCAAGTACAGATTTATAATAATAATACAAAGACGTCTAGCGTGAAAGTATCTATGCTAGTTATTAAGAAAATAACAGATATGTTACCTTCATGTAAAATTATTAGAAGACAGTGGGACCATCTGAAGAATCTGGAGCTAGCAGATCCCACTTATTATATTCCAGGAAATATTGATATACTTCTTGGTGCAACGACGTATGCAAATATTATACAAAATGGATTGGTCAAGGGACCAAAGGATGCACCAGTAGCAATACAGACTACATTAGGATGGATACTTCTAGGGAATAGTCCACGAATATCCAGTCAAGAAACAAAAACATTTACAGTTATCCAACGGCAGACTGATGAGATATGTCATCAATTAAAAAGGTTTTGGGAATTAGAAGAAATTCCCACCCAAAAAACTTTGAAACCAGAGGATGAAGAATGTGAAAATATATTCAAGTTAACGCATACAAGACTTGAAAATGGACAGTATGAAGTGAATCTGCCATTTATAAATGGACGATGTCCAGATCTAGGGTCATCTCTAGAGATGGCCAGAAAACGTTATGAAGTACTAAAAAATAAAATCAAAGGGAATACTACACTAGATGAAGAATATTCAAAGTGCCTAGATGAATATATAGATTTAAACCAGATGGAAAAGGTATCAAATGAGCAGTCTATAAATCCTTATTATATACCACATCAGGCAGTGTTTAATGAAAGTACTACGACGAAACTTAGAGTTGTATTTGATGCTTCAGCAAAAATAACAAATGGAAAATCATTGAATGAACAAATGTTGATAGAACCAACATTACAACCAACATTACAACCAACATTGTTTTCCACTTTAATGAAATGGCGAAAATATAAAGTAGCCATAACAGCGGACATCGAGAAGATGTATCGTATGATTTTAATTCATCCAGAACATCGAAAGTACCAACGAATAATTTAGAGAGACCCGATTACAAAGGTGGACACTGATTATGAATTGAAAACGGTGATGTGCCGTCAGCTGCTCCATATTTAGCAATCAAGACATTGCAACAATTATCGGCGGATGAAGAACAAAATTATCCATTAGCTGCAAAGGCAGCGTTATTTGATTTTTATGTGGATGATTTAATAAGTGGGGCAGATAGTATTGAAGAAGCAAAGGAACTGCAACAGCAATGCATACAGATGCTAAAAAAAGGACATTTTAATCTTCGAAAATGGGCCAGTAATTATCCAGAGATAGTAGAGCAGTTACCATTAGCACACAGGGAATTGAAAGAGACATTTCCATTTGAAGAATCTAATACAATTAAAACACTCGGAATAAGATGGTATCCTGGTACGGATTATTTTACATTTGCAGTATTACATAAAACTCAGCAAGAGATTACTAAAATGTCTATTTTATCACAAGTTGCTTCATTATATGATCCTTTAGGATGGATCACACCTGTAATTGTAGTAGCAAAATTACTAATTCAAGAGTTATGGATATCAGGGAACTCTTGGGACGCAGAAGTAGACAAATCAATTGCGGAACGATGGCAATTTTTTAAAGAAAGCCTACAACAACTAAATAAAATTAGAATACCTAGATGGTTAGGTATTACGTTACAATCAAACAATGTTCAAATACATGGATTCAGCGACGCTTCAATTAAAGCTTACGCAGCAGTAATATATTTACGAATACAAAATTTAGATGGAGTTGTCACTTCAAAATTGATTGCATCAAAAACCAAGGTAGCACCAATAAAACCGGTGACATTGCCACGTTTAGAATTATGTGGTGCACTAATTTTGGCCCGACTAATTGAGACAACGATACGCTCAATGGGGTTAAGTAATTATTCGATTACTGCATGGACAGATTCAACAATTACATTACAATGGATTCATAATCATCCATCGAAATGGAAAACATTTATTGCTAATAGAGTTAGTGAAATACAGGATAAAGTAGATCCAAGCTGTTGGAGACACGTACCAACAGAATTTAATCCTGCAGATTTAGCCTCTAGAGGAATACCAGCTGAAAATCATAACTAATGAGTTATGGTGGAATAGACCAACGTGGTTGGTAAAAGCTGAGAAAGAATGTCCAGAAAATAAAATTTCATTGACAGTACCTGCAATAGAAGTGAAGAAAGCAACTGTTGTATCACTATTAACCACTACTGATGATATGTTTTCGCGTTTTTCATCATTCATGTTATTAAAGAGAACAACTGCATGGATACTACGATTTTATAACAACGCAACAAAGGGAAACGCTAAAAGAGTAGGAATGTTAAATAAACAAGAAACGGATGTTGCAGAAAATTTAATATTAAAACTAATTCAGCAAAGATCATTTTCCGAAGAATATAATCGTTTGATTGGAAATAAAACAATTGATAAAAAAAGCCAGTTGTTGACATTAATGCCATTTTTGAATCAACATAAAATTATACGTGTAGGTGGACGATTAACCAACGCAAATGTAGCATACAAAAACAAGCACCCAGTTATACTGCCATCAAATCATTATGTTACAACATTAATCATTAATGAAATACATAAAGACACGCTACATGGTGGAGTCAATTTGGTTTTAAATACGAGCAGGAATTTTTACTGGATACTTAATGGAAAACGAATAATATCGAGACAGATAGCTAAATGTACAACTTGTATTCGTCACAAAAAGGAACCGTATACACAATTAATGGGAAATTTACCAAGTTGTAGGGTAAATATATCTAAACCGTTCAGTCATGTCGGAATATTTTTTAAAATGTCATCGCATAGAACGTCAAGAACGTATAAGGGTTATTTTTGTATATTTGTTTGTATTGCTACGAAAGCTATATACTTGGAATTAGTATCAGATTTATCGGCGTCAGCCTTTTAAGCATCATTTAGGAGATTTGTTGCACGAAGGGGTTTATGTACTGATGTTTACTCCGACTGCGGTACAAATTTTAAAGGAGCACAGGTTACACTCAATAAGGAGTTAACAAAGGCGTTGCATGAAGCAAGTCCGAATGTGAGTCAACATTTCAGCGAAAAGGGAATTAGTTGGCATTTTAATCCTCCAGGAGCATCTCATTTTGGAGGTTTATGGGAGGCTGGAGTTAAAGCGGTGAAGTATCATCTCCGTAGAGTGATAGGTAAAAATGTCTACACGTATGAAGAATACGTAACATTGCTATGTCAAATCGAAGCATGCTTAAACTCTCGACCGTTAACAGTCATGGAAAATAGAAGCGAGGACTTGGAAGTATTAACACCAGGTCATTTCCTGATTGGACGGCCACTTAACGCTGTGCCTGAACCTGAAATATTGGACAAGGTTGCACCAGGTCAAAGATGGCGACATATGCAATATATGGCACAGCAATTTTGGGACAAATGGTCCAAGGGATATTTAAATACATTACAACAAAGAACAAAATGGCAAACAACACAACCAAATATTAAGGAAGGCGATGTAGTATTATTAAAAGTTGAGCATACATCACCAACATTTTGGCCACTGGGACGAGTTGAAGAAGTACATTCAGGTGAAGATGGAGTTGTTCGAGTGGTAAAAATAAAGACAGAACATAGTTCGTTTACGAGGCCCGTAACGAAAATCTGTCCATTGGTACAAGCAAATGATGATACTATATTATGATTAGTATCTGTAAAAAAAAAAAAAAAAATTTTTTGTATGTTGTCATATTTGTTTGTCCGTCTTGTTGTTTTATGTGGTAAAATGTTTTAAATATAAATAATAATAATATTTCTTTTGGGTTTATGATTAGGTAACAATGAATCCAACAAATAATCAATACCGGTATTCAGAGTGGTACACCATCAAAAGTGGAATGACGTTGCGAGCGGGATAAAATAAACTGCACGAAAGTACTCTCTCGTAATAAAAATCAGTAGGGACAACTTAATAATAATTAAATTGTTCAGGGCTGAACGTTTTTATAGCATTTTATAGCAAAAATTATTAATAGTATTTTCCAGGAAAATTAATAATAATTAGGAAAATTTAGTAGAGAAATTATAGGAAATAATATTCTAAAGAAAAAAAGGTTAGTAAAGGTTTTCAGGAAAACCTTAGGATAAAATGTTATGACCACTATGGTCAAATGATTTAAAATTTAATATGGTAACACCATATAGAAAATGTAAATTCTAAAATAGATTAGGCTATATAAACGATAGGCAAATTCAGAATTTTATCAGTCTCATCGATCGATTAACAAAGGCAGCAGCATCAATTAAAAAATCAAGAAAAATAATTTAAAATTATTTTATTTCTAAATATATACGTACAGGTAAGAAAAATTATTGTATACGGATAAAATTACAAGTGGCACAAGTAATTGTGGAAAATTTGTGATTGTTCCTATGCAATATATTTTCTTTTGGTTTAATTAACTCATTATTTTTTTTTAAAAAAAGGGTAAAGTGAATTTAATTAAATTTATTTTAAATTATTATTAACAAAGTTGTAGATTAAAAAAAAGTGAAATTAATTCGCCAATTAGCGAATTATTAGAATTCGATATAAAATTATTTAAATTCAATTAGCGAATTATTAGAATTCGATATAAAATTATTTTAAATTTAATTAGTGAATTATAGAATTGAATTTAATAAAAAAAAATTAATCACAATTAAAGTTAGGTTAAATCGGAAAACCGCATGAATTTCAAAAAAAAAAAAATTAAAACGTTTAATTATTATACAAAATTATAAATCATGCGTTGCAAAATTTAAATAAAAAGTGAGGTTAAATCCTGTTAAATTAATTTAATTAAATTAAGGTTAGATTGCGCCTACATTACGATCACGTGTCGAATTAAGATTACGGTTATCGAATCGTAGATCGAATGTTAATTTAGTAAAGTCATTTTAGTAGATAATTGTTCTTATAAAACAATTTATTATTATCAATTGATTTAAATTAATTTATTAGATAATTGTTCTTACAAAACAATTTATTTATTTTTATTATTATCGTTGATTATGGTTTACCAGGTATATTGTATTTGATATTAATCTGGTAAATGTAATTTAATCAACATAGTTTAAAACGTATAAATTAATACAGGCAACCTAACCTCAACATAAATTAATTAGGGAAATATCATAAATAAATTAGATTATTTAACTTCAGAGAATTAGTCGTATCAACCAATTTCTAGGTTTTGTGGAACAAAATTCAATATTGAACAAAACCAATATTAAACGATCCACCAGGTTGCGCTACATTATATAATTGTTGAAATCTACTCTAATTGTCGCCCAACGGCAATTGTAGTAGATAGACAATTAGCTGATCGAACTTCAGATAACAGTCAGGCTAATGGTATGAACACAATTGCTGAGACGATAGAAGCGACATCAACGTTAACAATTAGCAACATAAATGAGATTAATTAATTAAAGTAAAGTAATAATACAAATTGTTTGTTTGTTTTTATTAATAATTATATTATTGTAACATTTGAAATTCATCATTTTTAATAAATATTTAAATAAAATAAAATTGAACGTAAACCAAGCAGATTTCTTTTTATTTAGTTCAAGGAGAAGTTAAACTTTTTATTTCAGAAATTTTAGCAGGCTCACCGAACAATAATAATAATAATAGTAATAATAATAATAATAATAATAATAATAATAATAATAATAATAATAATAATAATAATAATAATAATAATAATAATAATAATAATAATAATAATAATAATAATAATAATAATAATAATAATTATAATTATAATAATAATAATAATAATAATAATAATAATAATAATAATAATAATAATAATGATAATAATAATAATAATAATAATGATAATAATAATAATAATAATAATAATAATAATATTAATAATAATAATAATAATAATAATAATAATAATAATAATAATAATAATAATACTAATATTAATAATAATAATAATAATAATAATAATAATAATAATAATAATAATAATAATAATACTAATATTAATAATAATAATAATAATAATAATAATAATAATAATAATAATAATAATAGTAATAATAATAATAATAATAATAATAATAATAATAATAATATTAATAAGCCCCCTGAAGCATCTTCACGTCCGGGCCATTGGAGGACATCGAAAACAGATGGCGCACGTGGGGGGTGGCAACGCGATAAGCAGAAGTCTTATGTAAGTCGGCGAAGAAAGATAACCAGCAAGGGAATTCAGCGATTTGAATCCGGGTGTGACGAGCCCGCGGTCCCTAGTCGCCCATCCGTTGCCTTGTGTAAGGTTTGCAGCCTTTGCAACATGATGGTGTACAAACGCAGCTACAAATACTAGTATTGCCTCGGATACGTCAGACTTGGGGGCTGCCCCTGACGTTAATCGAAGACAGCCCTATTCATCACAACAACAACTCCGCTCATTAACTAGGTCCATTGCTGTTCGACAACAACATCAACATCAGATCAGCAATTCATCTCTGGATGTTTCATCGGTCATGTCGGTGACCACCATAGCTGGACTAAATAGGCAACATATGAAATGGACACATCAGTTGAATGAGTACATTGTCCGAGCTTATTACCTAGTTACGGATGCGGAACGCAACTCCACTGGTTACAGGAAACGACTTCGTGAAACATTTATCAATCGCTTCCCAGAGTTATCTTTTCTGACAGAGCAACGCATCGCTGACCAGTACAGAATCATAGTAAATAACAACAAATTCGCTGTTCCTATTCGTGAACAGATAAAGCAAGATGTGCTGAGCGAGCTGAATCAAAACAATACTGATGCCAACAACACCACCAGCCGAAACAACAGTTTGGTCGTAACAGCAATCGTGAAACCAGTTTTACCAGAGAGAACAACGTCCGACGCAGCACCACCGACGTCAGCGAATACGAAGAACCGATAGTACAGACAGTTGCCCCAACCACCGAACAAAGCAGTGACTATTTAGTAGATATTTCTGTGAGCATCAGAAGGAGCATCATTGAACAAGATGTTTCCCACCTTGATCTAGATATTCAAAATATGTTCCAGATTGTAAAGGCGGAATTCTTTGACCTTTGTCCACTTCATAGGCCTAGAATACCTAAACTGAAGATGACCTCAATTACAAAAGACATCATCGTAAAAGTCAACGAGGTGCTGACATCCGTGCTGGAACCACAAATTTCTATTGCAGATTTACATAGCACAATATATTGCGCTGCGGTTGCGACGATTCGATTACACAACCAACAGGTAATACAAATACCAACTGGTGTTCAAATGGAGAAGAAGAAACCCCGGTGGATGCGAAGACTGCACCACCGCAGGGAAAAATTCCGGCGGGAAATCGGTCGAGTGCAACAAGTGGTGTCTGGAAATGAATCGGTCAGAGTTTTACGACATCTTAGTGCGGTTAGGAATAATTACAACCTGAACGAGCAAATGCCAGCGACTGAGGTGTTGGAATGGTTGAAGCAGAAGCTTGCAATAGTGGTGAATAGAATTCGCAGATTCACTAAGAGCTACCAGCGCAGAACGCAAAATGCGCTCTTCCAACATGACAAAAAACTTATGTATCGTAACATTCGATCAAATGGTGACAATACTCCGATTTACATCCAGTCGACACAAGCTGAGGAGTATTGGAAGAATGAGTGGAGCAACTCAGCGAATTACAACATTGAACCAAGTTGGCTCCCTACCATTAATGAGGCATGTGCAACGATTCCGGCGATGGATTTCCCACGCATTTCCGAGTTAGATGTTGAAGAAGCAGAACGAAAACTTGCCAACTGGAAATCCCCCGGCCCGGAGCATGTCCAAAATTATTGGCTGAAGAAAGTCACACCTGTACATAAGTTCCTGGCTGCAACTTTCGACACAGCTATAAGAAATCCGAACACCATCCCGGATTTCTTTACAATCGGAACAACTTATTTGATTTCTAACGAAAGAGGTTGTTCTGATCCGGCTAAGCAAAGACCGATCACATGCTTAGTGACGATGTACAAGCTGTTAACGTCCATTACTGCCAAAAAGATTCAACATCACCTGGATCTCAACAACATCATGGCAGAAGAACAGAAAGGATGTGCGAAAGGCTCCAAAGGTTGTAAAGAGCAACTGGTCATCGATACTGTAGCAATTAAACAAGCGGTTAAACAGAAGAGAAATCTCCACACCGCCTATATTGACTACAGATCAGCGTTTAACTCCGTATCGCATAAGTGGCTCCTCCAGGTTCTGAGATTGTATAAGGTCCACCCCAGCATCATAAATCTACTTCAACACTTGATGGTGCATTGGCGGACCCTCTACGCATACAAACAGAACAGGGTTTCAGAACATCAAATGAAATCTGTATCAGGAGAGGTATATTTCAAGGTGATTCACTTAGCGCATTGTGGTTTTGTTTGGCTTTGAATCCGTTATCCCAACTATACAAACTAAGCAAGTACGGATTTGCTATTAAGCATGGCATCATATCACAACATATATTGAGCCATCTAATGTATGTTGATGACATCAAGATATATGCCAAAGATGAACAGCAGTTGAAGTCAATGTTGGATATTACTGTCTTATTCAGTAGAGATATCGGCATGCAATTGGGAGAAGAGAAATGTCGCACCAAAGCCATCAAAAAAGGGTTACATGCGAGACATCCAGGATACAGTGCAGAGGACATCGAGATACATGCGATGGATGAAGTGGATCTCTACAAATACCTTGGGATAATACAAGCCACGGGTTCAGCAACTGCACTAGTTAAAGAGAAGCTAGGTCACGAATTCAAGAGAAGGCTTACTGGAATCTTGAAAACACAGCTAGATGGGAGAGCTAAAGTAGAAGCGATAAACTCTCTAGCTATTCCAGTACTCTTGTATTCTTTTGGCACATTGCACTGGAGTGTGACAGAACTAGAAGCAGTAAATAGGCAGATTAGAGTTACCTTAGCGAAGCACGGGATGCATAATGCCGCATCTGAGATAGAGAGGGTAACATTACCAAGGAATAAAGGTGGAAGAGGAGTTCTTGACGTTCGAACACTTCATTATCGTCAAGTTGAAAGTTTGCGTGAATACTTCTACGACAAAGAATCAACATCTTCTTTGCACAAAGCTGTCATTAACGCAGATGGCAGCCTTTCGCCCTTAGACCTGAAGAACCGGAATATTGATGTGATGGCATCAACAATTCCCGATACGCAGAAAATTGATAACTGGAAGCGGAAAGTCGTACATGGCGGACACATTAATAATTTATTAGCACCGGGCATAGATGTAGAAGGATCGAACAAGTGGTTAACAACATCGTCACTTTTCTATGAAACCAAAGCGTTCCTAATCGCAATTCAAGACGTCGCGATCGGAACCAGGAATCATAGAAGATTCATTTACAATGACGCTACTGTAACAACGACTCTATGCAGATTATGTAATGTGCAGCAAGAAACCATCCAACATATTACAAGTGGATGCAGCGCGATATGTGGAACCGACTACTTGGCCAGGCATAATTCCGTTGCAAAGATCTTGCATCAACAACTGGTACTAAAATATGGAATAAGACGTGATCAGCTGCCGTATTACAAATATGTACGAAAACAAATCGAGCAAAATGATGATGTCAAAATATTTTGGAATTATTCAGTAGTTACCGATCACACGGTTCAACATAATAAACCTGACATTATCGTACACATACTTAAGGAGAAGAAATGTTATTTGATTGATGTGGCAGTACCTATGGACCGCAACACCATTGAGAAGCAGGGCGAGAAGATCCGAAATTACAGAGACCTGGCGGATGACTTGAAACAAACGTGGCGGCTGAGTCATATAGACATCATCCCTATTGTTATTTCAGCGACCGGATTGATACCGTCACTACTCCACACTCAATTAAAGAAGCTTGGTGTACGAAAAGAGGTTTATATCGAGATGCAGAAAGCTGTAATTCTTGCAACTTGTGCGATAGTTCGTCGGACAATGAACATACCATCAGAAGAAAGCAATGGTCTGACGAACCGAATTCTGGCAGCAATTGAAGAGGGAGCGGAGAACATCGAAGAAGTGCGTCATTTTGCTGCAGATTGATAAATACCAGAAGTTTTTGTAACCCGAACAACACACCATTCTAAGAACTTCAAGACCATCTGAAGCAGGAAACCTAAATGTTGCTTAATAGCCCATTTAAGACACGTCTGAGCCTAATCTCATGTGTTACAGTGGAGTAACGTGATAGGTAAAACTTTCACCAGCGCAAGCTGTGAAGTGTGTTAGAAACTCAGATAATAATATTAATAATAATAATAGGTAATAATAATAATAATAATAATAATAATAATAATAATAATAATAATAATAATTATAATAATAATAATAATAATAATAATAATAATAATAATAATATTAATAATAATAATAATAATAATAATAGGTAATAATAATTCTACATTTTCTACACCTGTAAGGCAATATGAATTTTTAAATATGTCATTTGGGTGGATTGGCAAATTTTATGAGATTTATTCATAAAATTAATGGTGAAGTAGAAAAATCTGAACATGTTATTATTCATTTAGATTATATTTTGATTGCAACTTCAACTTAGCATTCAGTAAATGTAAAGTATAGGAAAAGGGAAGTATACTCCTTATAAATATCATTGATTCTGATAAATTCTTTTAAATTCTGATAAATTCTATTAAGAGATGTAAGATTTCTTTACATTCTATTAATTTTGATTACATTTGCAACCATAAATTTTGATCAGTTATACTTCCCTTTATAAGGGGTCTACATCCCTTTTACCATTGTTTATATATCTTATAGTTATACAATGCCGACGATTTTGTGAATTTACGGCCGAGAATTAAATTTTAAAGATGTCGCTTCAATCAACCCATGTTTAAAACCCATGAGAAAAAGCTTGCCTAGGCATAGAAAAACAACGAAAAAAAGTTTGCCTAAGCAAAAGAAAATATATTTGAAATTTAATGATAAAAATTCGGTTTGAAATAGTTATTATTTTTCCATTTTCATAACTCATTCTCATACTTTTTTTTACATATTTGGGAAGGGAATTAATTTATCTAAAATAAAGTAAAACAATATTTTAATTACAAACCTGTACTTTACAAGATAAATACGAAATTTTACACATGATTTTTAAAAAAAGTATATTCAAAAAACCGTTCTTATTGACGAAAGACTTTTTGATTATAAGTATATGTAATATAGCTCTCTACACATACAAGGAAACTTAGATGTAAAATAGATATATTGTATTATTAAATCAAACAATCTCTTCTAGATCTAATGAGCGAATGCTCTTTATTTAAAAATGCACTTATATTATAATTAATAGTAATTACAAAGTATTATGATATATGTGTAGTACATATAATTATTACAGGTGTGTGTGTGAGTGGCGATATATATGAAGTTATGTCGCTACACCTCCCTTTTTTTTTGATAAGCTTGTATAAAATTAGAACTTAATTAAATTTCAATATAATTTTTATTTGGTAATTCGCTAATTATTTTTATATTTAAATATTGAATAAAATAAGTAAACCATCCCATTTTTATAACAAAGTGAAGTTGCGCTTCCTTCCCTTTTCGAAAATGAAAGTGTTTAGTTATTTTCTTTTTCTATATATTTATGTTATTTTTTTTTTTCTATATATTTATGTTATTTTTTTTTTCTTATATATTTATATTTATGTTTTTTTTTTCTCATATATTTTTCCTTATATTATGATAATTATTTTAATATTATTACATTATGAAAGTGTGTTATTTTTAGAAAAATAAACTTCATTATATTTATATTATAGTAAATACTTTATAAAATTGAAAATGCTTAATTTTATTATTGGATAGTAATATTGTTAATTATTTATATATATTAGATCTTAATAGTTATTAATGCTTATTTACTGAATTTTATTTATTTAATATCCTTATTTAGTCATACTCATGTTTTAATTTTTATTTATTCCGTAAATTTAATTACAATGTTTTTGTGCATGACTTTGATTCTATTGAATTTTGGATCTAAATAAGTAACATTTGACGAATCTACATTTTCTACAATGAATGGTCCATTATAAACTTGACCGAATTTATTTCGAGTTTCATTTAAAATCAAAATTTTATCACCTATTTTAATATCAATTTCATTAATATTTTTATCATAATGAGATTTTATTTTAATTTTTGTATTTTCTAACAATTTCCTAGCCATTTTTCCTACTAATTGAATTCTATATTTTATTTCTTTAGCATAGTTATCAATATTATAAATAGGATCTATTTTACTTGTATTAAAAATTTCAGGATAGTTTGCTTTTCTACCATACACTAACTCAAATGGAGAAAATCTATTATTAAAACTAGAATGATTAGAAATATTATAACAAAATGTAAAAATTTCTAAATAATCTTCCCATTCATCTAATTCATTTAAATACATTCTAAGATATTCATTGAATATTCTGTGATTTCTCTCTACGGTGCCGAGAGTTTGGTGATGGTAAGGCGTTGATTCTTTGTGAACAATATTAAAAAAAATTGAAATTTCTTTGAAAATTTCATTGCAATACACAGTACCTTTATCTGTCAGTATAATTTTTACTGGAGTATAAATTAAAATTAATTTCATTATTATAGACTTAGCAACTGTTTTTGCATCTTTACTATTCATTGGAATCGATATTAAATATTTAGTTAGATCACACAGAATTGTGAGAATGTACTTATTACCGTTATGTGAAGTTTGTAAAGGTCCAATAGTGTCTATTGATACCTTATCAAATGCTTGATATGGTGTGTCCGTTATTGTCATTAATTCTTTAGTTCTATTTTTAGGTTTATTTACTTGGCATTTTATGCACTGGGAAATATATTTTTTAACATCACTGTGCATATTTTTCCATTTGAATTTTTGTCTTAATTGGTTATATATACTTTATTAATTCCTTTATGACCTCCATATATTGGATCATCATGAAATAATTTTATTAATTCTGTGCGTTCTTCTACAGTGGTAATGAGTTTACGCGTTTCCACTATAAAAATTTGTATCGTATTTAGAATGTTGTTGCCAATTTCCTTTAGTTTGTCAACAGGTATTATTTTAAAAATTGGGTCATCCTCTAATATTTGATATTGGCATATATTAATCTCATTTCCTTTTTTTTTGTAAGCTTGATAGAAACAATTCCGCAAATTGACTATCCTGAATGAGATCGAAATTAAAAATTTCTTTACCCGTTTTGTACTTTTTTCTAATATATACTTTTAATTTTGGTATGTGATCACTTATTGGCATAGTATTTATATATGGGATGCCCTTCCCTAATAAATTATTTGATAATTTTATAATTTTTGGTACCAACAATTTATTGTATTTAAGTCATTATTTATTGGAATACTAGTATTTTGTTTTTTTGTTTGTGCGCGAGTTGCAACACTCACACTTATATTGTCGTCATAATTTGTTATTTTTTTTATATCATTGATATGAATTCGTGACAACGCGTCCGCTACCACGTTTTCTTTACCAGGTATATGTTTAATTGTAAAATTATACTCAGCTAAATCTAAACGTAAACGTGTTAGTTTAGAAGTTGGGTCTTTTAGATTAAATAAATACACTAGAGGTCTATGATCTGATCGAACCGTAAAGTGATTTCCGAATAGATAATGTTTAAAATGTTTTATTGCCCAGTGTATGGCAATTAGTTCTTGTTATATTGTCATTTTATTACGATCTGCTTTACTGAAACTTTTAGACGCAAAAGCTATTGGTTTGTCGTTTTGTGAAATGACTGCACCAACTCCAGTTTTTGACGCATCTACCGTTACGACAAATTCTTGCGTATAGTCTGGATAGATAAGAATTGGTGCTTTGCAAAGTTTTTTTTTTAGATTATCAAACACATGTTGACATTCTTTAGTCCATTCAAATTTAACATTTTTACGCGTTAGATTGTTTAATGGAATTGATAAGTAGATAGGCTATGGGAGTTCGAGCGCAATTTTACGTGTATTTTTAAAGGGGGGGTCTAAAATTACTTTTTAAGTGTTGCCGTGTTCCATAAATCTATGTACTATATCTTAACACAGAAGCACGGAAGCACTAACACACAAACTGTTTTCTCTAAATTAGTGCATAAAAGCTCGAAATGATCTTTGATATTATCTTATACACACACACACACATATATACAAATGCAGATCATATATTCAAGAATATCACTACCACAAATATAATAAAACTAATAACATTTTCTTTCCCACACTATTTTTAAAACAATTTCCTTTCCCACAATATTCTAGCTTATAAAGAAATCTCCAATTTCTTTAAACTTAAATTTAAAATTAAAATTATCAAATATTATTCTTTAATTATTTTCTCACACAAAATTTACCTAATTTAAAGTAGAATCAGATTACAGTTTATAATTTGCTAATCACATTTTATTGCAACGTGATTAGTGAATTCTGAATTGTAATAATTATTAAAATAAATGTTGTAAGTCAGTCTTTAGTTATCGCTTGTTGAAATAAGTTCAAACATAAAATAAATAATTAACTTTATATAAAGTATTAATAAAGTGATTATAAAAACTCAAAATTAAATAAAGTGTTTTTATTTCTTTTTTTTTTTTTTTGAGAATATATTTTTTTTTTGGAATAGAAAAATCGCTTATAAAATTGGCGCAGTCGGTAGGATACCGACATTGTGACATTTTGTGTTTTTATTATAAATAAAAATAAATTTATTAAATAAAATATTAAAACAAGTGTTGCAGTGACTCTTATTAAAGTGTTTTAATCGGTATTTATTTAACAACAAAAAGCGAACTTTTTCTTAAACCCGAAGGTTAATTCTAATATATAATAATATTAAATAAAAACCTATAATTAATTAACAACATTAAAATACTAATAAATAATAAATTAGTAAATATCAATAACATTAAATAATACAAGCAAATAATCAATAATACTATATGACCGCCAAAGTAAATAATAGTGAATATATAAAAAAATTGGAAACAATACAAGAAGAGTTTAATCAAACAATGGCTTTACAAAGTATTACCATTAGAGACGTAATCAACGAAGCCAGGGCAATACCAGCTTTCACTGGTAACGATCCCTATTCGTTGTCATCATTCACCAGAGAGGTTGAAACGTTGTTAGCCATGTTGACTGAGGAAAATGCAAAAGAATATATTTATAGAATACTCTTGACAAAAATACAAGGTGAAGCAGCAGCCGCTGTTCGTAGACTGGAAGATTCATCATGGACTAATGTTAAAAACCTGCTAGTAAAAACTTTTGGTGTAAATGAAGACTACCTAGATCTCAAAGAAGAAGCTGACCAGTTGGTTTATAAAAATGTAAGTCAATTATACTCTAATTTAATTGTAATACTAAATAAATTAAATTTAAAATATTCACTTGATAATGATAAACCTGCTGAATTCAAACCATTAAATAATGAAAAATCAATTTTAAGTAAATTTTTAAATAAAATTAGTCGTGTTGATTCAATGTACATTCGAACAACAAAATTGAAAATCTTGAGGAAGCTTATCAGGCTTTAGTAAGAACAGGTTCAGGTACTACCTTAAAAAACGACAAAGACTCAGTCAAAAATTTAAATCCTTTTAAGCAAAAACAATTTGTCCATCAAAGAGAAATACATAATCAATATGATAATAGACATAGATCATTTAATCAAAATCGTTTTCAAAATTATAATAATAGTTCTAATCGTAATCAAATACAAAATTTTACTCCGAATTCTGGAAATTATAGAAATAATAATAGATATAGTAATAATAACTCTGGTACGTTTTCTAATAGATATTCTAATAATAGATTTTCTAATAATAGAAATATTAATCAATCAGCTCCAGAACCAATGGAACTTGAACATAATAATGTAATTACATCTGAAAATTTTCCTCCACCGCCTCAGATTCGTCATTACCCATAGCTACTTTTACTATTCAAAATAAAAAAATAGACTGTCTCATAGATACCGGAGCAGCTTACTTCTATAATAAGTCATAACATTTTTCCTTCAGAATTTCGTAATAAACTTCGTAAACCTATCGAAATAAGAACTTTAGCTGGTACAAGAATGATTACCGAGGAAATCATAACAAAAGTACCTAAAGAATTCAACGAGAATTCTACGATGTCCTGGAAAGTAATGGACATTTGTAATAAAAACTTTCAAGCTATAATAGGACAAAATATATTAGCTCCTATTGGTGCTGAAATTAATTTACTTAATAATGAAATTAAGGTGAATAATGTAAGCACAAAATTCAATAATACTTGTCCTTATAAAGAAATCTGCCAACTAGAAAGTGTGGATTTAAATAATATAGAATTATTCGAAAAACTAAAAAGTCTTATTACAAGCCACCCAATCCTAAAATATCCTGATTTCAAAAAGAAATTCGTCCTTACAACTGATGCTTCCAATTTCGCAATTGGAGCAGTTTTAGCCCAAGAAGGACATCCCATCTGTTACGCAAGTAGAACGTTGAACGAACATGAAACGAAATACTCAACAATTGAAAAAGAATTGCTTGCAATAGTGTGGGCCACGAAATACTTTCGACCCTACTTATTCGGGAATAAGTTCACAGTCAAAACAGATCACCAACCATTAAAATGGCTAAACTCATTAAAAGAACCTAAAGCGAAATTACAACGTTGGAGAATAAAACTTAACGAATACGACTTTGAAATCGAATATGTAAAAGGTAAAGAAAATAAAGTTGCTGATTTTCTAAGCCGTATAAATTGCGATAAAAACGAAATTAACCATGTTGATAGAAACGATTCTGAATTAGCTACTATTCATAGTGGAATAGAAGACCTTGGTGATAATATACCAATTAAAGAAAATATAATAAATAAATATCTTACACAAATCCATTTGGTAAAAACAAAAGAAAAAGAATTAATAATAATCTATAAAAATGTTAGACTAATTTATATTTCAGAAAGCAAATTGAATAATGATACTTACTTGAATGACGTATTTAGACGATTTATCAAAAATGGTACAACTGGTATTTTTTCAGAATTAGAAGACGCAAAATATAACATACTTCAAAATAAATTAATCCAACTTTTTTCTAATAATAATAAAATTAAATTTGTAAAATGTACAAAAAAAGCAATTAACTTAGAATCAGAAGACAAAGCTGTCGAAATTATTGAAAAAATACATATCGAAACAAACCATAGAGGAATTATCGAAAATTATAATGAAATTAAAGATGTTTCGTTCTTTCCAAAATTGAAGGAAATTATTCACAAGTATATAAATAATTGCGATATATGTAACGCCGCGAAATATGACCGAAACCCAAACAAATATAAATTTGCATTAACGGAAACTCCTAGCGAACCCAATGAAATTCTACATGGTGATTTGTTCTTTTGTTATAAAGAAGTTTTTCTTACCATCATAGATAAATTTTCAAAGCATTTAATGGTGCAAAAATTAAATGATCGTAATGCAATCACTATTATAGAACTTCTTAGAAACCGATTCGCTATGTTTGGAAGACCAAAAAAAAATTAGTTTTTGATAATGAATTCAATAGTATTAATATAAAAGAATTTTTAAGACAAGAAAACGTAGAAGTACATTTCACTTCTCCTAGATCTCATACCGGTAATTCTACTGTAGAGAGAGTTCACAGAACCCTCTGTGAACATTTGCGAATATTCGATATCCAAAATCTAAAACTTACTCCAATAGAAAGAGTTTTGTTAGCTACAGAAAAATACAATAACACCATCCATTCTGTAACTCAAATAAGACCAATAGATATCCTTAATAATAAAATACCCGACTTGACTATCATAAAACAGAGACTTGAACACAAGAAAAATATTCAAATAGATAAATTAAATAAAAATCGAAAAATGTTTGAATTTACAAATAGAAACGAACTATTAGTAGAAAATCCAGATGCAGTTCGCCATAAGCGATCACCTCCTTGGTACAATAAGGAACTTCGTACCTTAAGGAATAATAGAAATAAATTATGGCGTAGGTTTTTGTTAAATAAATGTGATTTTGTTTTTGCGGCATATCTTAACGTTTCAAATGAATTCTCTGAGTTATCTAAATGTCTTTATGTCAACTACTTAAGTCAAATGCAATTTGATATTATTTCAGATCCGAAAAATTTCTGGAAATTTATTAATTGTAAAAGGAAATCTGACGGTTATCCATCAACGTTGAAATGCGGAAATCATTCATCAAACGATCCTAAAGTTGTGTCAAATTTCTTTGCGGATTTTTTCAAACAAGCATTTACTGATAATGATTTTATACCTGACCAAAACTACTTCTCTTATTTAAATAATTACGCTCAGACCTCTCTAGTTTCTGTAAATATTAATTTAGATAGTGTTGTCGAAAAAATTGGTAAATTGAAAGATGATTACTCATCTGGTCCTGATGGACTGCCTGCCATAATTCTAAAGAATTGTATTGGTAGCCTGGCGCAGCCTCTTACAACGCTTTTTCAAAAATCTCTGGCCCTGGGGATTTTTCCAAGTTTCTGGAAGGATTCATTTATTATCCCCGTTCATAAAAAGGGCTGCAAAGCGGAAATTAGTAACTATAGGCCAATTGCTAAGCTATCATGCATTCCTAAACTTTTTGAGAGTATTGTTTATGATACCCTCTACTTTCACTGTAAATCCTTGATTTCACCAAAACAACACGGGTTTTTGAAAGGCAGATCGACGACTACCAATTTAACTGAGTTTGTTTCTAGTAGTCTGAATGCGTTGGAGGATGGTCATGATGTTGATGCAATTACTACTGATTTTAGCAAAGCATTCGATAAACTTTCGCACAGTGTTATTTTGTTTAAATTTCGAGCTCTTGGTTTTCCACAAACTTTTTTGTGCTGGTTGAGGTCTTATTTAAATAATCGTCAGTACAGGGTGTTGTTTAGGTCCGTTCCGTCCGATATTTTTATGGCCAAATCTGGTGTACCTCAGGGTAGCCATCTTGGCCCATTAATTTTTAATTTATCTATTAATGATGTTGCCTTAATTATTAAACAATCAGAAAGTAATATCTATGCTGACGACATGAAAATTTCTAAACTTATTTCTTCTCGCTTGGATAGTTACGTCCTTCAGGATGATTTAAATAACTTTACGCTTTGGTGCTCTAAGAACCATCTGGAGCTTAACGTTAATAAATGCCAAAGTATTACATTTTCTCGTAAACGCATACGTCAACCACCTCGTCATTATTATTTAAACGGGGAACTGGTTCCTAGAGTTGAGGCTATTCGGGATTTAGGTGTTCTTTGTGATAGTGAATTAAACTTTCACTCACATTTTGATAATTTAGTTAGTAGGGCTAACTCTATGCTAGGTTTCGTTAAACGTTGGTCAAAAGAGTTTTCTGACCCTTATGTCACTAGGACGCTTTATATGACGTTTGTAAGACCAATTCTTGAATATGCCTGCCAGGTCTGGTCTCCATATCAACAGGTACATATCCAAAGGATTGAATCGGTCCAGCGAAGATTTGTAAGGTTTGCTCTTCGTGGGTTTCCTTGGGTCGATTCATACAACTTACCGCCATATGTCGACCGCCTCAAACTTATTGATCTTCAAACTCTAGAAAGGCGACGGGAAATAGCTGACATAGTATTTGTACATCAAGTTATTTCTGGCATGATCGAATCTCCTTTTATTTTAGATCGTATGAGTTTTAATATTAATGTATGTTCACTGAGATCTGTAGCGCTGTTTAAGTTACAATTTCATCGTACCGATTACGGGAAAAACGAGCCTATTACCAGAATGCTTCGTGCAGTTAATAATAGTGCTGACAAGTTTGATTTTAACTATAGCAAACTTCAACTTAAAAAGTTATTAAAGAGGGAATGAAATATTTATGTATATTTTTTGTATTTTATGTAAATTTATATTTGTGTTAATAACTTGACAAGTGGTTCTTGCATGATTTATGACTAACTGCTTTTAGCATGCTTTAATTTGAATTTTTTTTATTTCTTCGAATTAACAGGTGACAGCAGAAGGAAAGTAACGTTCTTTTCAGAACTGTGAAGCCTAAAGCTAGTGGTAACCTGTTAATTTACGTATTTATGTATTTGTCTTATATGTGTTATATGAAAATCTATATTATATGTTTACTTAAATTGTAAGTATGTTTATGTTATTTTTATGTTTAAAATAAAAAGATAAATATATAGTAAATATATATAGATTTCCGATTTCATGAATTTTAATTTTTATAACTAAATGCTGTTTGCAATTCGCATGATTTATTATTATATATTTAATTGATAATTTTCAAAGCCTCAAATTAATGGGTGACAGTGGAGGGAAGTAGTAGCGTTCTTCCTAGATCGATGAAGCCTGAAGCTAGTGGTAACCTTTTTAATTTGTTTGTTTTTATACATTTATTTAATATTTATTTTGACGAATGGTTTTTTTCATGATTTTTGAGTATTACAAACTGCTAATTGCAATCTAGCACGCTTTTTTATTTTTTTTTTTATTTTATTTTTCATTTAAAATTTTAAGCCCCAAATTATCAGGTGACAGTGGAGGGAAGTAGTAGCGTTCTTTACAGAATTGCGAAGCCCAAAACTAGTGGTAACTTGTTAATTTGTTTGGTTTTTGACGCTGGTACGATATTTCATTTCTTCCTTAGCGAATTATTTTTATTTTTATATACTTATAGTTTTAGAACTACTTTAGTTCTAACAATTTTACTTTTTTTAATTTTTTAATGATTTGAATTAGCAGGTGACGACATAGAGAAGTAGTAGCTTTTTTTCAGAATTGTGAAGCCCTATGTAAGTGGTAGCTTGTTAATTCAAAGTTTAATGTTTTGTTGCTTTAATTTTTATATATTTATTTTTTATTTTATTTATTTAATTTATTTAACTGTTTGTATTAAGCAGTAAGTGTCTAATCTAGTAATATCTGCTTTGTTTTCGGTGGTGGAAACATCAGAGCTTAATCCATTGCGGATAGTAAAATATTTCTCAGCATGTGAGAAAGTGCAAGAAATCAAGCATAAGGATAAAAAGATAATTTCTCTCTATATATATGTTTCTCTTTAACATAAAATACTAACATTATCTCTCCTTATGCTTGTTTTCGCTGATCCAAACAAATTATCGGTCACTTTTTCGGGCCCCATTTTCTTGGTTACGAGAAGATGGAGCTTGGGTCTGAGATTGATGAGGATTAGATACTCGATTACTAATTAAGCATAAAAGTAAATATACAAAAATTCAAGTCGAAAGTAATACTAACAAATATAGAGATAAGAGAGGTAGAAACATTCATCCTTCAAGAATTAAACGAAATTTTAAATACTTTTCAGAAAATAAAAATAATGTCGAAATGGTACAAACACCTTCTACATCCACTAAATGTTCTACAACACAACTCGTCCTGTTGCTAATAATGACGATTCATCCTGCGAGGGGAGCGATTAATATTGAGAAATTAGAAAGTCAAGGTGGATTCCAAATCATCAAACAAACAGAAATCAATTTAATTGAAAATTATTCATAAATTTTACATATAATCGATATCAACGAAATTGAAATCACATTAAATCAAATAGATGATAACATAGCTACAATTTTTCCATCAGTAGAAGATAAACTATTTAAAAAACAACTAGAAATTCAAACCAACAAAATAAAACATAATATAAAAACAATAACTACACATCGTCAAAAATGTGGTTTAATGAACATTGGAGGGAAACTTGCTAATTGGATTTTTGGGGTTATGGATAACGACGATAAAATTGAAATCGAAGAACACCTAAAGACAATAGATTTAAACAATCGACAATCTTTTAACAACTTAAACCAACAAGTTAAAATAAATGACGATCTGCAGAAGAATATCGAAACACTGCAAAAACATATAACTGAAAATAAAGTTCTCACTCTACAATCATTAAACTATACTACTGACATAACAAAAAAAAGTATAAAAAATATACATTTTCTCTCAATACTATCGAATATTAATCTCCTAAATCTGGAGATAGACAGAATCCAACAAAACATCGCCTTTGCGAAATACGGTATTATGAGTCACTCTATCTTAACAGAAGACGAAATTGTCGAATACGATATCGATATATCTAAATATAAAAATATAAAATGTTCCCTTCTTAAGTTTGATGACAAATTAGTTTTTGCAATTTTAATTCCTAATTTCACTAAAGATCTTGCCGTAAAATATAAGGTAATACCTGTACCTAATAATAATTTTGAAGAAATTGATATTGAAAATAGCAATATTATTCTTTTTAAAAATAAAATTTTTATTGATAGCGAAGAAATAAATATAAAACAATTAAAGGAAGTAAAAGGTTGTATTAATAGTTTAATGAACGAAAAATATAATGATTGTAAAAAAGTTACTAATAAAGAGTATCAATTAGTCGAAATTTTACCAAATTTAATATTAATAAAAAATGCAAGAAATGTAATACTAAGTAATGATTGTAATCATGTTAAATATAAATTAATTCATAATAATCTAATAACTTTTAATAACTGTACAATAAAAATTAATGATGTTATGTTTTCAAATACAGAAAAAATTATAATAAACCATTTAATAATACCAAATTATTTAAAAATAAGTAATGTTAATATTAAGCCAAATATTGAAGATATTCATCTTAAACAAATAGAGAATATCAAAGAAATTGAAGAAATTAAATATAAATCCGAAAATCATGGAATATTAATATATATTTTTGTAGGTGTTACAATACTGTTACTATTAATTCCTATTTTATACTTTTTAATTGTAAAGATAAAACTGTGTGAGAAAAGTACATTAAATAAATCTAATAATGAACATTACAAATCCAATAATGAACTTGAGGACACCCAGGAGAGGGTCCAGCTTAACGATGGGGGGATCATATATTCTAGAATATCACTACCACAAATATAATAAAACTAATAACATTTCCTTTCCCACACTATTTTTAAAACAATTTCCTTTCCCACAATATTCTAGCTTATAAAGAAATCTCCAATTTCTTTAAACTTAAATTTAAAATTAAAATTATCAAATATTATTCTTTAATTATTTTCTCACACAAAATTTACCTAATTTAATGTAGAATCAGATTACAGTTCATAATTTGCTAATCACATTTTATTGCAACGTGATTAGTGAATTCTGAATTGTAATAATTATTAAAATAAATGTTGTAAGTCAGTCTTTAGTTATCGCTTGTTGAAATAAGTTCAAACATAAAATAAATAATTAACTTTATATAAAGTATTAATAAAGTGATTATAAAAACTCAAAATTAAATAAAGTGTTTTTATTTCTTTTTTTTTTTTTTGAGAATTATATTTTTTTTTTTTGGAATAGAAAAATCGCTTATAAAATTTGCATGAAAACTCTCTCAATCTTCCTCAATATGCATACAGCGTAAATTGTAACTAACCATATTATATAAATTTATTACTACTTCCTCTTTAGCGTATAATTGATTTTTGTACGCAAAAGGCTAATTTAGTTCTTTTTACACAATTAAGTACGAATTAATCTGTGTAGAGAGTGACAGCATTAGTTACTTGTATTCTGGTTTTGGCTGTTCCAATTTTGTTCAGAGAAACATGTTGTGGCGCACTATAGCTTTAAAATATTAATATACACAAGCATCCGATTTACTTTATATAAAATTTGTTTGCAATGCAGTGATCTCACGTGTATTTATTTTTAACAATAATATGAAGTCATGCAAAACGGATTTTTCGAAGCTCTAAATGATCTTTGATGTTATCTTATACACACACATACAAACACACGAGTACAAAAAACTCTCTCTGCAGTCTTTCTCCCATATAGATGCACAACCTAAACCACATATTATGATTAAAATTTATCACAATACTTTACATATTCCACTTCTTTTTCCCTTCCGGCCTAATAGAAAGAATATGTGTCATTTATCTACTGTTTCTGCTATTCACATTTTTTCCAGACCGAAAAGGTTAAAATTAAATTATCGTATAATGTAATATTTAGGTTTGTAAATGGATTTGTTATATGTTTGCTCAGAAGAAAAAAAAAACGTGCATAGCTCATTAAAGCTTTTAATACACACATAAAAAACTCTCCACACAAAAAAAAAATCTTTCTATCATTTTATACTTTACATAATTATTATTTTCTAAAGTTAAGGGGGTCACATATTTCGATTTATTTATATAAGTAACAATAATATGATGATGTACAAATTATATATAAATAAGACAAGATCTTTGATAGATATCATCACTTTACATATGCAAGTAAGAAAAAATTATGCGTTAAGCTGATGCATCAAATGAAATTTGTTATAATATTTAAACATGTATGTAATATATATATATGTATATAATTCAATTATGTAGTACTAATTATCCAATCTATTTGACGTTGCTGATTATTGTTAACGCGGTCCCCGTAAGCCCCGTGTGCTTAGGCCAAATAATTCATGCGGCTTGTATTCAACATAATATATTTATATATATTAAATTTTTGGTGAATGTTGGGTTTTTTGGAAAAAAAACTTATATTTAGAATATTATATATATTAACAATAACACCGTATGTTAACAAAAAATGTTATATTAAATTTAATATAGGTGTTTGATGCTAAATCAACTAAAAATCGTCCCAATGCAACAACAATTTTGAGTGTGTGACAATGAACTTGTATATATTTTATATATTAAAGTAAAAATGCAAAATTATAAAAGCACAATTTTTTTTGCGTTTTTTGGATAAAAATATTAGGGTGACCATACGACCAAATAATTATTAACGTGCCTCATAATTAATGCGCCATAAATATAATTTTATATTATTGAGTATTGGTTCTTTTTTCAATATGTCCTGACAATAAAAATATTGGAACCTGTAAAGTAAAAATTGAAAAACAACTACAAAAATTTAAATTTTATATAAGTTTTATTAATAATGTGTGTAGTTTTAAAATAAAATTATAAAAAAAATAAAACAAAAAATATAAAAATATTATAAAAATAATAAAATTTAAAAAAAATATATATTATCCGATAGTCGGGCTGCTCTATTTGCTGCAATTAAAAATATAATATAAAGTAAAGAAAAAGACATAAAAATATTATTTAAAGCCCATTTATTTTATTGAAATTCAAGTTAAAACTACAAAAAACCAAAATCTGCAAAAACTATTTAGATTTAGAACTACAAAAAGAAAACAGTATATAAGATAAAGCAAACATATGTATATGACAAATAGCATAAAATACAATTATATATTTACCATCAAATTCCCGCTTCTAAGGATCGGTTGCTGCTTCCGTCATACTCCGACTGAAGTTTTAAACAAAAATATCAAATGTAAAAAAAATGTTGTTTGGGATTTTTATCAATTATTTACCTCATTTTTAGCAGGCCTGCAAAAACCGTTTTTTAAATAAAACTGTAAAAAATGTTTCACGATTTTCATTTAAGGATTTTTTGCGATTTTTATATTAAAACTTTAACAAATAACATTTTTTAATTGTATTTCTTTAGTAATTATTATTTTTTGATTTTTTTTAATGATTTTTTGTAATTTTTTTAAAACTTTAATAAATAGTACTTTTTTAATTGTATTTTTTATTATATTATATTATTTTTTTTTGGATTTTATTTAAAGATTTTTTGCAATTTTTTATGATAAAACTTTAATAAATAACAGTTTTTTAAATTGTATGTTTTATTAATTAATTTTACTAATTAATTTTTAATTTTTTTGCTTTAAAAATTTTTATATACATTTTTGCAGATAATTTTTTACTTTAAAAACGTTGAAAACTTTTTATAATTTTTTTAAGAGAATTTATTGATTTTCACTTTAGCACGTTTGATTCAGTACTAAAATTAGATATTAAAATAATTAAAAAAATAGATTGAAAAATGCACGCGTAAAAAACAGAAAAAATTATCAAAAATTTTTTTAATCTATATTTCTAAATTTATATGAGTATGTGTTACTGAACCTTTGATAAACTCTGATTTTAATATAATTGATATTTAATATTGCAATTTTACCAAAATTACTACAGTTTTTACAAAATAATGTTTAGTATAATTTAGCAATATTTTTTATTGTGTTGTAACATTATCATACATATAAAATTAAGAATCTTAAATTGTCTGTAATATTTTTTCATGGGATGAGTCATGCTTCCGAGAATATTAACCAAAAGCAATGAAGCGATACCATAAAAAAATCCTATTATTTCTATATAGAAAAGTTGATTTCCAAATATATAATGTACAGTCAAGAACATATATGACAGTTGGCCGTGTATCAATATAGCTTAATGTTAATGATTAAAAATATATTGTATTGAATTGTTTTAAATATATTTTATACCTTAGTAATTTTATAAAATTTTAATATTTCTGAAAGATGTATTATGTAAAATTATTTTATAATAATAAACGAAAGTATTAATAATTTGTTGTGACTAATAAATTATATAAAATATACGTAATAATTATTTATATTTAGATAATAAACAAATTGACAAAAAAGAAGATTTTAAATTTTAATAGTTATTTTAATGTTTTCTCACATTTGTAGCACTCCTATTTATTTATTTTAATACTTTATTTAAAGATTATTAATAATTACTAAAATTAGTTTGGTATATAAATTACCCCAATTTTAATATTTCATAATGTTTACAAAACTTGCTATATTATAACAAGTAAAAACTTTACATATTATTTCAATTTATTTAATTTTCTTGTATTCTATATTAATACTTGTATTCTATATTCTATATAAACAAAATAAAAAAAGATATCTAAAAGAATTAATAATAAAATACATACTGAAAAATGAAGAGTTTCGTTGCGTGTTACTTCAACTTATTCACCTTGAAATAAAGTACAAGTTATATTTTTCAAAAATAAATGTTTATTTACTTTCTATAGGTCGATGACGTTAAAGAAAACAAGAAATACTAACATTAACATAATTTTGTAATTAGTTATCAACTTTTCACATTTTGATTATTAAATATACTTTGCAAAATGTGGGCAAAACTCCCTTAGAATGAAAATACGAATCAGTTTATCAAAAATATTTTGAATCAATTATGATACAATTAGCAAGAACTTGAAATTATTAACATAAGATAATGTTTACATGTTCATTTGCATTTAAGCTTTACATGGTTGCAAATTACATATTTTGTATATGATCTCAATTAAATATTAAATTTATGAATATTAAAATAAATTATATATTTATTTTTGGATGTTCCTGCATATTCTCATGGATGCTATACAATGTTATATACTGATCAATCAGATTTAATTAAAAACTAACTATTGGCTTGTGGACACAAATTGTTGCATAGTTCTTAAAAGCGAAATTTAAATATACATACTAATATATAAAAAAATTATATGTAAAATAAGGTATCAGCTAAAAATATATAAAATAAAGTCAATAATATTTTTATTACATATTGGTTCATGCACACACATTATTAAATATTTGTTAAAAGTGAAGTTTAAATATACACTGAAAATAAAAAAATAAAATCAAGTGATAATTATAACACAAATATATAAAGCTACTATTATATAAAATAAATAAATTTCAGAGTATTTAAAATAATTAAAATATAATGAATAAACAAGTGAAGGAAATTGTTGAAAGAGTCAAAATATTAGTTGATAATGATAAAAATAAACATAAAGTAGAAGAAAATGTTAAGGAATGTTCTAGAAGTTTGAGAAATGTACATGCGACGCTAAAACCATCGAGTAAGACAAGTGAAAGAAGCCAAATATGTGGTGGTATATCCTTCTTGCAGAGTTGTCGAACTCAATTAAAGCATCTAAGGATACAAATAGGGTTAGGTTATAAAAACCTACATCCTAACCGAACAAATTACAGTAGCACCCATGTCAAATGGGTGGATGTTGAATCAGCTTTTAAAAACCGTATTCGGACAAGTGTGATTGTCAACCTTTTTCACAAAGAGCCTAAAGAATTTTTGGATGATTGCACCGATCTTTTCCGCCGCCGCATTAATAATGTGCTCAAAAAAGGAGAGTGCATTAAAGTCAACACTGTTTTTTGTGGGGAGTTTAAAGTTATGAAAAACAACGAAGAGGTTTTTGAAATAAAATACATGAATACAAAAAATATTCCTATATATAAGAACTCAAATATTAATGAGTGGTTTTTGGATCACGTGAAGAAGCCTATACTAAAAGATTTGGAAGAATTTCAGGAAAAGATAGTGGTTGGGCTTTATCTGCTATTATTAATTTGGGTGTTAATATAAATAAATTTACACCACAGTTGGGATCATCATACATTGAACTGCCAGAAGAAATTAGAAAAATTAGAAGGCATGTATTAATGTAAAAAATAATGATGATGCTTGTTTCGCCTGGGCTGTATTATCAGCTATACATCCTGTTGTTAAAGATTCCAACGTATTACAAAATACCCCAAATATGTAAATATTCTAAATTTAACTAACATCCAATTTCCAATGACAATTAAACAAATACCGAGATTTGAGAAGCAAAATGACATTTAAATTAATGTATACATATTAAAATATATATGAAAAGGGCATTTTATAACATTACCCATATATTTGACCAATGAAAAACTGAATCAACATGTAAATCTCCTATTAATACATAATGAGTACTATAATGATGATGAGGAAGTTGTTGAAGCTGACGCTGCTACTATAAGATATCACTATGTTTAGATTGGGGGGCAAAGGTTGGTATGGCCCTAGGCAGAGATCAGTCCTAACATTTTCTCTGGAAAACCTAGGAAAAGCTTTCTGAAACTACATCTACAGATCTGCCAACAAATCCGACTCTCTCCTCCTAGAAGGTAGGTAACATAGTTATCTGCCGGGTGCCTCCTGGTAACTTACATTTGTAAGGCAAATGAGAGCGGGTGAAAGCGAGAACTTAGCGCTATAACTAAGAAACCCGGTTAGGTATGGACGGGCGTGAAGAGGACACATCGTTTTCGACAGGCACGAACGTAGTCGTTATCGGTACGGTTGGGCGGAGAAATAACTTCGACATAAAATTATGAAATCCAGAAGCGACTGACCTAGAGTAGGCGGCTCCCTGGTCTGCGTCTGACCCCTGGGGGGCGGCAGTGAAAACTACCTGGCAGTAGGAATAAAATGCAACTATTATTGTAAATATGGAAAGCAATAAGAAAATAAAATCGGTAGGGATATCTACCAAAGTGTCGACAGAGGCCACGGCTGCCGGCGAGGGCTTGGCTGACCTCACAAAGAGATCAGTTAAGTCGCCAGTGGAAAAAAAACAAAATGAAAAAATTACATCGAGAACATTTGGAATAGATCCATTTAAAAATAGCGCTTCTATAAGAAGAACACCACCAAATGGAGGGCGAGATAACTCAGGGTACGAAAGAGTTAATCATAATCAAAATTTGAGCCAAAAAATGGAAAAATTAACACAATCACCTATGAAAAAGTTTCCGAAAAACATAGAGAGTTGTGAACCAAAAACCAGCGAGGTGAGTTTACCACATTCAAAACTTAGTGGACAAAACAATGCAAGTACCGAAAAAGAACAAGTATTGTACAACAATTGGCAGAGAGTTGAAAAAGAAAAAGAGCATCTAAAGCAAATCATAAGCAATATGCAGAGCCAAATAAATCATCTAAGTAATGAAATTGTTGAAATTAAAAAACTTCAAAATATTCCAGCATCTAAAAATAATGAGGAAATGGAGCAATCGGAATATGTCACGGACGAAGAAGTTTTAGCGAAAGAAACTGAGTGGATAAGAGTGAAAAATAAAAACAAGAAGAGAAAAATGAATGATTCGCTCACACCACCACAACCTAAACGGGTAGTTCAGCAAGAAACCATTATTTCGGCGAAAATAAATCAGCAGAAAACACCACAGAAGGAAGTTTTAAATAAAGAAAATAAGGTGCCTGCCCCACCACCAATAATAGTGGAGGATATCAGTAACTACGATGAGTTCTGTGAGAAAGTAAAGGCAGTAATACTAGAGAAATACTTTAATATGAAACTGTTAAATAAAAATTGTATCAAAATTAAAATAACTGATGGAGAATCATATAGAACGTTAACGAGAATGTTAAAAGAGAACGGCTATAGTTGGCATTCATTTGAAAATAAACAAGTGCGACCAGTAAGAGTTATGGTTAAAAATCTACATCATTCTTGCAAACCAGAAAAAATAATAGAAGATCTGAAAAGCAGAGAATATAAGATTACGGAAGCATCAAATAAACTGAACCACTAGATATGTTTATGTTGGCATTCAGTGCAGAAGAGAGCATGAAAAGAATATATGAAATTGATCATATATTGATATGTAAAGTGCAAATCCAGCCACTAAAGAAAAATAAACTTGTACCACAATGTAAAATATGTCAGGCTTATGGACATACCCAAAAATATTGTGGAAAAGCACCTAGATGTGTTAAATGTGCAGGTAAACATCATTATACTGAATGTGTAAAACCAAAAAGCGAGCCAGCAAAGTGTATCCACTGCGGAGAGCCACATCCAGCTAATTATAGAGGCTGTATCGTCGCAAAAGAGATGCAAAGAATGAAAACAAATAAACATGGTATTTCAAAAAAAAAAACTACATATCAACGAAAGCGGAAGGAAACCACAGCAGAATATACAAAACGAGCAGAAAATTCAAAGTGTCAATCAGAAACTTGATAACAAGACATACGCGGAGGCAGCCTCAGCTAATTTGGATTTAAACACTAATAACAAAAGACAACAAAACGAAAACATACAGCAAACATTAATACTGATACTAAATAAAATAACAAACATTGAGAACTCTGTCACTACTATGGATAATAGAGTAAGTAAAATAGAGAACAGCGCTAAAAAAAGCTGTGCGCAAACAAAAAAGAAATGATTGATACAAAGAAAATAAAAATATTAGCATGGAATGCTAATGGACTGCTGCAACACCAACAAGAATTACAAGCAGTCCTTGACATAAATAAGGTCGACGTATGTCTTATATCTGAAACACATTTCACTAACCAATCATATATAAATCTAAGAGGCTACAATATATATCATACCACTCATCCGGAAAATACGGCAAAAGGTGGAAGTGCAGTAATTATAAAAGATAATATCCAACATAATGAGGAATCCAAAATTAGAACAAAAGAGATACAAGCTACGGCAGTAAGTATAAAAACAAAAGATCATCCTATCACAGTTGCAGCTATATACTGTCCACCTAGGTATTCATTAAAGAAAGCTCAATATGTAGATTTTTTCAAACAAATCGGCAAAACATTCATAATAGGAGGTGATTTTAATGCAAAAAATATACTTTGGGGATCAAGAACAACTACAACTAAAGGAAAGGAATTGTATAATGCTATAAGAGAATATGCATGTGAAACAGTATCTACAGGAAAACCTACGTACTGGCCAACTGATCCAAGAAAGATACCTGATTTAATAGACTTTTTTATAATCAAAAACATTTCAAGTAATTACCTAAAAATAGAAGAAAGCAATGAAATGAATTCTGATCATTCACCGATAGTACTAACAGTAAGTAATAGGATCATAGAAAAAGAACCTATGCCAGCTCTTACCAATAAACGAACAGATTGGCGGGGATTTAAAATATCTCTTGAAGATAAAATCGAACTATCGGTACACATAGGAAATGAAGAACAAATAGATGCAGAGGTGGAGAAACTCAACAATGATATACAAAGTGCAGCGTGGGAAAATACTCCAGAGACTACAAAACAACGAAAAGGAAATAGTTACCCGGCATCAAACCAGAGCACCGGAGGATAAAAGAAGTTTGTATAACCTCACACAACAACTGAGGAGACAAATTAAAGAATTCAAAAATGAGAAGATCAACAACTATTTAAAAGAACTAACGAATGATAAACATACAGATTACTCTCTCTGGAAGGCAACAAAGAAACTTAATAGGCCGATTACTCAAATTCCACCAATTCGCAACCAAAATGGAAAATGGACCAAAAGTAATGAAGAAAAAGCTAAAATATTTTCCGAACATTTAGAGGGCATATTTCAACCAAATGAAGGAGAGGATGTTGAAGAATTGGATGAAGAACTAATACAACAAGAAGAAGAAATCAAATTAACATCGCCAATTGAAGTACAAGAAGTAATTAAAAAGAACATCAACGCAAAAAAAGCTCCAGGATTTGACTTAATAACAGGACAGATACTCAAGCAGCTTCCACGGAAAGCAATTCTTAAAATTACGAACATTATTAATGCTGCTTTCAGACTGAAATACGTACCAAAACTTTGGAAGGTTGCTGAAGTTATAATGATACCAAAGCCAGGAAAACCACCATATGAAACTTCATCATATAGGCCAATTTCTTTATTACCCATTATGTCCAAACTCTTCGAAAAACTACTATTAGGAAGATTAAAACCAATTATCGAACGATTGACTCTTATTCCGGATCACCAATTCGGATTTATGGAAAAGCATTCAACAATTGATCAAGTCCACAGAATAACAGATGTGATAGAAAAGGCACTTGAAGAGAAAAAAGTTTGCTCTACAATCTTCCTGGATATGGCGCAAGCGTTCGATAAGGTTTGGCATAATGGATTAATATACAAACTTAACAAAAACCTTCCAAGACAATATTCGGAAATTCTTGAATCATACATAACCGGACGATACTTCCGAATAAAACAAGAAGACACATATTCTGAACTACGAGAAATTAAGGCAGGAGTTCCACAAGGAAGCGTACTTGGACCAATATTGTATCTACTATACACCTATGATATTCCACCGTTGGACGACAATACAATTGCGACATTTGCAGACGACACTGCAGTTATGGCATTAGGAGAAAATGTAATAGAATCTACTGAGAAGCTACAAACAGCTATTTCACAAATTAATAGCTGGACTAAAAAATGGAGAATTAAGCTAAATGAATCGAAATCAGTACATATAGACTTTACAAATAAGAGGATTGAACATAAAGCTGTCTATATAAATAATCAGGTAATACCGTATGCGAACACAGCCAAGTATCTTGGTATGACGTTAGATTCAAAACTTCGTTGGAAAGCGCATGTCAAAAACAAAAGAGAAGAGCTTGGTATACGTTACAGAAAAATGTACTGGCTGATGGGAAAGCAATCTACATTAACAACATATAATAAGCTACAGTTATATAAACAAGTGATAAAACCGGTATGGACTTATGGTATTCAGCTCTGGGGCTGCACTAAACAAAGCAACATAGAAATAATACAACGATTTCAAAATAAAGTACTAAGAAACATTGTAGGAGCACCATGGTACATCAGGAACAGCGATTTACATAAAGATCTGGAAATAGAATTTGTCAACAGTGAAATTAAAAAATTTGCTAAAAGTCACGAAGAAAGGCTCATAAATCATGTGAATGTCAATGTTATTCAACTTCTAGACAACACGAACATATTAAGAAGACTTAAAAGAGTAAAACCTTTTGAGTTAGCAGTATAGTATACTTAAATTACATAAAATTTATAAAATAAAATGCAACAACAACGCATTAAACAGCAAAAGTAAATTAGATATCTCTGAGGAATATCTTAATACAAAACAGTTAAGTAGTAGTAATATAAGT
This sequence comes from Rhamphomyia laevipes, assembly GCA_963920725.1. Taxonomy (NCBI): domain Eukaryota; kingdom Metazoa; phylum Arthropoda; class Insecta; order Diptera; family Empididae; genus Rhamphomyia; species Rhamphomyia laevipes. Next base: position 52,526,094 of record OY987255.1, on the reverse strand, counting down.
CATAACCAAATTGCTCATTAGTCTCAGACTAGATTGTAATAATACTAACAATTGGGAGGTGTTTTTAGTGGGTCAAAATCCCACACTACTAAGAGAAGCGCGCGTGTTCTCTTAGTGTCTTTCCAGATTTTCACCTACCGCCGCACAAAAAAAAAAAAAAATGTTTGGATTAAAAATTTATCACGGCTTTTATCGAGTCAACTATCTATTGAGAACGGTCAAAAAAATTTCTGCGATCGCTGTCTACATTACTTTTATACACACAAAGGCTTGGAAAAACATATTAAAGATTGTAAAACTCTCAATAAATGCACAATCAGGTTACCAACAACTGAACAGGCGATGATAGAATTTAAGAATCATAAATATAAAGTTGAAGCACCATTTATTATTTATGCCGATTTGGAATGTTTTTTACAACCAGTAAGTGATGAAAATAAGTATCAAAATCATATTCCATGTAATATAGGTTATTATGTAAAATGTTCCTATGACCCCACGTTATCGTTTTATAAGAGCTATCGTGGTGGGGACTGTATAGAGTGGTTCACTCGCGAATCATTACAGGTTGCTGAAGATGTAGAAACAGTTTTTCTTTGCGATCTACCGATGGATAAGTTGACGCAAAACCAAAACCAGCAGTTTACTACTGCAAAACTCTGTCATATATGTGAAAAACCAATTCATGGAAATGATAAAAAGGTACGTGATCACTGTCATCTAACTGGCAAGTACCGAGGCCCTGCACATGAGGGTTGTAACAATAATTATCAAGATAGTTATGCAATCCCAATTATATTTCACAATTTAAGTGGTTATGATTCTCATTTTATTATTAAGAATTTAGCATCAGATTTAGAAGGCAGAATTTCATTATTACCAATCAATAAAGAAAGATATATTTCATTTACTAAACATTTAGATAGGAACCTTATTAAATTCAGGTTTATTGACTCATATCGTTTTATGAGTAGCGGTCTTGATGCTTTATCATCTTTTCTGATTTCGTTTCCAATTCTAAAATCAGAATTTCAAAATTTATCTGATTACCAATTTAATTTGCTAACTCGAAAGGGTGTATATCCTTATGACTACTTCGATGCTTTAAGCAAATTTTCAGGAAATTCTTTACCATCAATCGATAAATTTTAAAATAAATTAAATGATACACACCTATGTGAAGACGATTATTCACATGCTCAGAAAGTTTGGAGTAAATTTATTATACAAAATTTAGGTGAATATTCAGATTTATATCTAAAAACAGACGTTTTACTTCTTGCGGACGTATTTGAGCAATTTCGTGCTAGTTGTCACCAAACATATGGACTAGATCCCGCGCATTATTTTACACTTCCAGGTTATACATGGGATGCAATGTTAAAACATACAAATATAAAACTAGAGTTATTAACAGATATTGATATGCTTATGTTCGTTGAACGAGGTATTCGGGGTGGTCTTAGTCAATGCTCAAAACGCTATTCCAAAGCTAATAATGAGTACATGTCAGATAATGATCCCTCACAACCTTCAACATTTTTAATGTACAATGATATTAATAATCAATATGGCTGGGCAATGTCTCAATATATGCTGTTTCAAGTGGGTAGAAGATTTGCAAAACTTTAATGTTTTAAACTTAAGAGATGATTCAACTATTGGATATATTTTAGAAGTTGATATAGAATATCCAACGCAACTTCATGATATGCATAAAGATCTTCCGTTTTGTCCAGAACATTGTAGTGCGCCTAGATCTAAACAGCAGAAGCTTATGGCTACTCTATATGATAAAACAAAATATATTATTCATTACCGTAATTTAAAACAAGCTATCAATAACGGCTTAAAGGTAACTAAAATTCATAGAATTCTCCAGTTTAACCAATTGCCGTGGTTTAAAGACTATATTGATCTCAACATAAAACTTCGAACGTCGGCAAAAAATGAATTTGAAAAAAAATTGTTTAAGTTAATGATAAATGCAATATTTGGTAAAACAATGGAAAATGTTCGCAAACATAGCATTGTAAAATTGGTAACAAAGTGGTCTGGTAGATATGGTGCTGAGGCTCTTATTTCTAAACCAGAATTTAAAGCCTCAACTATTTTTAATGAAAACCTAGTAGCCATAGAACTAAACAAAACTGAAATTTTCTTTAATAAACCAATTTACGTGGGTATGTGCATTCTGGATTTAGCTAAAACAAAAATTTATGAGTTTCACTATAATTATATGCTTCCCCAATTTGGCTCAAATTGCTGTGTTTGTTATACCGACACCGACTTTTTAATATATGAAATAACCTCTTCCGATATCTACAAAACTATTAAACGTGATTGCCACACCTATTTGATACCAGAGACTATCCAATTAGTAATATATGGAACATTCCCCACGTGAATAAAAAGGTACTGGGACTCATGAAAGATGAAAATAACGGTCGCGTTATGACAGAGTTTGCTGGTTTAAGATCTAAAATGTATGCTTTTCGGGTAGAAAATAAAGATCACACGAAAAAAGCTAAGGGTGTAAAGAAAAATGTTGTAAAAAATAGATTATCTTTTAGTGATTACATTGAATGTTTAAATGAAAATGTAGAAAAGGTAATTTCTCAAAATTTGATTCAAAGTAAGCAACATCAAGTAAGCAGCATTACTCAAACAAAAATTGCACTCAGTCCTCATGATAATAAAAGATATTTAATAAAAAATACTTACGAAACTTTACCGTGGGGTCATTATAGTTTAATGGATATTAATTAATTATCAAAAAAGTTTTTAATTAAAAATAAGTAATACTACTTTAAGTATGTAAAAAAAAAATTTAAGAATTTTCAGCTTTAATGCTTAAAGAAAATATCTAGTTTTAAGAATCATTATATAAATAAAGCGAAATAAATAAATATTATAATATACAATTTTTGCATTTTTGATTGTTGTTCTCCTTTTGAGATTTTACAGCATTTTACCATGATGATTTTGAGTTGGGTTTTAAATAAATATCACAAGAATATAGGTATTGCTATTCTTCTACAATATGTCTAAGAGACAAGTCGTTGAAGAGTTACATAAGGCAGCAAGAAAAAAAATTCACCGACGTCGTGTTATCATTAAAGGTTTTGATGATCTTTGGCAAGCTGATCTTGTTGAGATGGGTGCATATGCAAAAGAAAACCACGGTTATAAATATTTGCTCACTGTAATTGATACATTTTCAAAATATTCATGGGCTATTCCAATAAAAAATAAAACTGGTGATGATGTCGCTGCAGCTATTAAATCAATTTTCAATACTTCGAAGAGATATCTCAAAAATTTACAAACTGATGCTGGCAAAGAATTTTTTAATAAAACGTTTAAAAATTTGATGGTTAAATATAACATTAATCACTATTCAACATTTAGCCCATTGAAAGCATCAATTGTTGAACGTTTCAATCGTACAATAAAGGAGAAAATGTGGCGAGAATTTAGTTTTAAAGGAAACTACAGATGGATAAATATTCTTCAGAAACTTGTGACTGATTATAATCATACCACTCATAGAACTATTAAGAAAAAACCTGCTGAAGTTGGTAAAAAGAATGAAAAAGCATTATTATCTACAGTTTATAACCACATTAAAATTGCTACACCATCCAAATTCAAAGTTAGCGATACAGTTAAAGATAATAAAGTTCTTGTTAAATGGCTTGGATTCTCACCAAATCATAATTCATGGATAAATAATAATTTGAATGGAATTTACAATTCAGATATGAATAATTTAACTATATATCATGAAAACTATCTCAATAGTAATGTTTTCTTTAAAATTGCGTTAGGAACTATGCAGTTATCTGATGAAGCAAAGAAATATGATTTAATTTTAATATAATAACAATGCATTTCCGAAATAGCGAAGTATTATGCTATATGTAAAGCTACTGTGAGAATTTATTAAGTATTTCAAAAAAAAAATTGATTTTAATTACATATTTCTTACTAACCGCTTTAGCAAATTATATCATATTCATATTTAATTTCCTAATTTAATTTTATAAGACACATATTTTTGTGGTGTATTGCACAATAAAAACAATATAACATCGAAGCATTAAAATATTTTATTATACATGTGATGTACGTATTTATGATGAATCATCAAAAATTTAGACTCTGTACTATAAATATTAAAACTAAGTCCCCTCTATCAGTTTCATTTAAATATAACATGATAATTCAAGATTGAACATGATTGAACTTGAGCTTAATTTAAAATTATTTCTACGGAAAATAAGATGTTAAAGAAAGATCGCATAAAACAAAACATGAAATTTTTGCAGCACAAATAAAAAATAAAAAGCTTTAATTATTCTCTGAAATACATAATTCCTCTTAGATATTTGGAGTGTACATATATAAGTTTTTATTAATTTGATCACATACACTTGTTTAAAGGTTTTTTATATAGTTGCGCATGTTTAATCAAGTTATTATATGCTTATTACCTATGGTTGATTAGTTGCAAAACGAGATTTTGTATTAAAATTGTTTGCAAAAAATGCTTAGTATTTTTTTGGTGTTTTACTAGGTTTTCAATTCAGAAAATATACTGTGTTAAAATTAATTTTATAATTTATATAAGTCATAATATTATATACAAATGTTCTCAGATAAGAAATAAAAAATTTAGTAAAATATTGTATAATCATACTGTCAATTTTCTATTTCCATAATAAATTATATGTGTTATTACTAAGAAATTAATAATTGATTGTGCAAAATTACATTGTTTTTTATACTTAAAGTATTATGTATGATATGAGAATGTTACAACACAATAAAAAATATTGCTAAATTACACTAAACATTATTTTGTAAAAAACTGTAGTCATTTTAGTAAAATTGCAATATTAAATTTCAATTATAATAAAATCAGAGTTTATCAAAAGTTTTAGTAACACAATTTGATGGTAAATTCCGCGTGTCTGTAGCGCCTACATAAATTTCATATATAATTGTATTTTATGCTATTTGTCATATACATATTTTTGCTTTATCTTTTATACTGTTTTCTTTTTGTAGTTCTAAATCTAAATAGTTTTTGCAGATTTTGGTTTTTTTGTAGTTTTAACTTGCATTTCAATAAAATAAATGGGCTTTAAATAATATTTTTATGTCTTTTTCTTTACTTTATATTATAGTTTTAATTGCAGCAAATAGAGCAGCCCGAATATCGGATAATATATATTTTTTTTAAATTTTATTATTTTTATAATATTTTTATATTTTTTGTTTTATTTTTTTTATAATTTTATTTTAAAACTACACACATTATTAATAAAACTTATATAAAATTTAAATTTTTGTAGTTGTTTTTCAATTTTTACTTTACAGGTTCCAATATATTTATTGTCAGGACATATTGAAAAAAGAACCAATACTCAATAATATAAAATTATATTTATGGCGCATTAATTATGAGGCACGTTAATAATTATTTGGTCGTATGGTCACCCTAATATTTTTATCCAAAAAACGCAAAAAAAAATTTGTGCTTTTATAATTTTGCATTTTTACTTTAATATATAAAATATATACAAGTTCATTGTCACACACTCAAAATTGTTGTTGCATTGGGACGATTTTTAGTTGATTTAGCATCAAACACCTATATTAAATTTAATATAACATTTTTTGTTAACATACAGTGTTATTGTTAATATATATAATATTCTAAATATAAGTTTTTTTTCCAAAAAACCCAACATTCACCAAAAATTTAATATATATAAATATATTATGTTGAATACAAGCCGCATGAATTATTTGGCCTAAGCACACGGGGCTTACGGGACCGCGTTAACAATAATCAGCAAAGTCAAATAGATTGGATAATTAGTACTACATAATTGAATTATATACATATATATATATTACATACATGTTTAAATATTATAACAAATTTCATTTGATGCATCAGCTTAACGCATAATTTTGTCTTACTTGCATATGTAAAGTGATGATATCAAAGATCTTGTCTTATTTATATATAATTTGTACATCATCATATTATTGTTACTTATATAAATAAATCGAAATATGTGACCCCCTTAACTTTAGAAAATAATAATTATGTAAAGTATAAAATGATAGAAAGATTTTTTTTTTGTGTGTAGAGTTTTTTATGTGTGTATTAAAAGCTTTAATGAGCTATGCACGTTTTTTTTTTTTCTGAGCAAACATATAACAAATCCATTTACAAACCTAAATATTACATTATACGATAATTTAATTTTAACCTTTTGGGTCTGGAAAAAATATGAATAGCAGAAACAGTAGATAAATGACACATATTCTTTCTATTAGGCCGGAAGGGAAAAAGAAGTGGAATTTGTAAAATATTGTGATAAATTTTTATCATATGTGGTTTAGGTTGTGCATCTATATGGGAGGAAGACTGCAGAGAGAGTTTTTTGTACTCATGTGTTTGTATGTGTGTGTATAAGATAACATCAAAGATCATTTAGAGCTTCGAAAAATCCGTTTTGCATGACTTCATATTATTGTTAAAAATAAATACACGTGAGATCACTGCATTGCAAACAAATTTTATATAAAGTAAATCGGATGCTTGTGTATATTAATATTTTAAAGCTATAGTGCGCCACAACATGTTTCTCTGAACAAAATTGGAACAGCCAAAACCAGAATACAAGTAACTAATGCTGTCACTCTCTACACAGAATAATTCGTACTTAATTGTATAAAAAGTACTAAATTAGCCTTTTGCGTACATAAACTCCTAAATCAATTATACGCTAAAGAGGAAGTTGTAATACATTTATATAATATGGTTAGTTACAATTTACGCTGTATGCATATTGAGGTAGATTGAGAGAGCTTTCATGCATTTGTATATATGTGTGTGTGTGTATAAGATGATATCAAAGATCATTTCGAGCTTTTATGCACTAATTTAGAGAAAACAGTTTGTGTGTTAGTGCTTCCGTGCTTCTGTGTTAAGATATAGTACATAGATTTATGGAACACGGCAACACTTAAAAAGTAATTTTAGACCCCCCTTTAAAAATACACGTAAAATTGCGCTCGAACTTCCATAGCCTATCTACTTTGATATGATTGAGAATTTATCTATAAATTTACGATAATAATTTTCCATTGCGACAAATCGTCTTACACTATCAGAATCTTCCGGTATGGGATATTTTTTAATACTATCATATTTGGAAGGATCTGGTTTTATACCAGTTTGAGAACAAATATTTCCTAGAAAAAGTTCTTCGGCTCTAAAAAAATGGCATTTATTTGGATTTATTTTCAAATTTCGTTCTCTGCAACGCATAAATGTTGTTTGTAAATTTTGTATATGATCCATCTAAAGCTACCTTGTTCAGTGCTAAAAGCTGTTACATCACGAGAATTTTCTTCAATGGGGATTTGATGGAATCCATTATACAAATCTAAAACAGAGAAAAAAACAGCACGTCCTAAATTATCCAAAATGTCATCAATACGAGGTAATGGAAATCTATCAGGTATTAACGATTTATTAACTTTTCTGTAATCAATACACATTCTCTATTTTCTTTTATCACCGGGCGATTTTTTTGGAACTAAAATTATGGGAGAGTTATACGGTGAAACGGTTGGTTCTATTAAGTTATTTTTTAATAAAATATCTACTTGGTATTTAATTTCGGCTTTTTTATTATGAGGTGTTCTATAATTTTTTGTATATGTTGGTGTATTATTTGTCATATTTAATTTTTGAGTGTAAAAATTGTTAATTATCATCATGTCATCTGGTAATGCAAATACATCAGCAAAGTAATCGACTAAATTTGAAACAGATCGTTGAAATTGAATTGGCGTATTGCTGTTAATTAAATTTTTAATGTTGTACATCGTTCAGAATTGTATTTAATGCTTTCAGCTGAATAACAATTAAATTTAGAAAGAGGTTCAAAATTAATAAAATTTTTGGAAACTACTTGAGGTACATCACTTGTGTTAATTACATGAATTGAAACATTTTTTGGATTAACAATTGTTCTTGCTAAATAAACTCCCTGCGCTAATTCAGTATGATCGATCACACAATCTTCATTGCTGCTTATATTGAATGTTCGAACAGTTTCACAACGAGGAGGTATGATTAAAGTATCTTCAGTTGGACCTTGAGTAATATTAAGAATACTAGCTGTATAATTAGGATTAATTGTAAAAGACATATCAGAATAATTTATTGAATAATTATAGGTACTCAAAAAATCTATTCCCAGTATTGATATTAAAATCATCATTAACCAAATGAAATTTATGACTAATGCAATCTTTAAGATATAATTTTAAACTAATAACACCTAATGATTCTAACGAACTATTCGTAATACCTTTTATATTATTTATTGTTGAATTATCAACAGAAATTTTTTTTGTTAACGACGATTCTCTAAATATGATACATCAGCTTGTGTATCAACTAAAAATGTACATTTTTCAAAAGAACCATTTGTCTTAATATTAACGAAATCATTATAAAACAAATTAAATTTTAATATTCTAGCAGTTTTGTTGATTGAATGCTGCAACATTATCCGATTTGGCTACAAATTCAGTTTCTAATTCTCATCGAGATTGGAGTCTGCTCTGCGTTTCCCTGATTGGTAAAGACACGCACAAAATTATCACCATTATTTGGACGATTTGTATTATTTTGACGACTGGAATGATTCTGATTGTTGTTATTTCGTCGATTATTGTTATACTGATTTCTGTTACGAGCCTGTCCACGATTATAATTCGATCGGTATTCGTTTTAGTTATAGTTAACATTATTATTATTCCGATTGCCGCGATATTTTTATAAATTATTATTATTGTTGTTAGGGTTACGACGAACGTTATATGTTAGTACCTGTGCTTCGCTTTTTATTTTATCTACTTGTGTAATCATTTTAGCAATTACATTGGGGATTGAAATGTCGACGCTTCTAAAATTGATTTAATTAAGGTCGAATGTATATTTTTCCTACATAACTCAACCGTTTTTTGAACAGTTATATCATTTGCTTTAGCGGGAGTTACTCCTTCAATGATTAATGTACGTCTGAGTGAATCTGCGAGCTTTCCTGCTTTTCCAGCAAATTCCTCAGACGATGCGAGATTGAATTTTAAACCTAACATTCTTCCTTCAACAATTTTAGAATTATCGGGTTTAATATTATCGAATAAAACTGTTTTTAATTGATCTAAATTTGTGACTTCACTAGTAATAAACTCGCGAGCTCGTCCGTCAAGTTTCGTTTTAGCAAATGTAAATAAAAGAGCTTTTAATTCAGCAGTTTCAGCTAAAGAATTGAGCAGATCTAACGAATCTATATAAGAATTTAATGTTAATGGATCACCCGAATAATTTTTATTGATTTGGCTTGCAGCCAATCGAAGAAATTCATGCTTTTCCATTTTATTTACTTTCGAGTTATTTATATTAGTTAAAATTTTACTTATTGCGTTTGGTTCGAATTTTTTGTATTGTTTCCGTAGTATCTATATTTTCAGGTATTTGCTTTATCTCATCTAATTTCTTATCTACTTTTATATCGGAATCAATATCGGAATTTAAATTACTTTCACTATCACTTTGAATAATATTTACTGGACCTACTTCTTCATATTTAACTATTTCTGTAATTGGGCCTGACTCATAAGTACAATTTAATCTATTTAGACACAATAAAAAAATTTTATTTATTTTATTTCAAATTATTTTTGTTGTGGGCTTTTCAACTCAATAAGGTTTTTTCAAGCCCCAATATTACATAAATTTTTGTTTAAACATTTAGTATTATAAAAAATATTGTTTTTTTTATTTCATATAATACATATAAAAATATAAATTTAATGATTTCATTTGCTTTGTTATATTATTAATTATATTTAATAATATTATTACCTTTGTATTTCAATAAAGGAATTCCAAAACAGTATTTTTATATATTTTACTTTATTTTATTTTTAAAATCTTTATTTACTTTAACAAAATCTTGTTGACAATGTGGTACAAATATATAATTTCTACTAAAGCATCAGCTCTTTATTCGAAATATATTACTTGTTGTATATTGATCAACTGACTACTTAACCATCAATTTTTGTTTAATTTATATGATTTTCCGTTCTATTAAATCAATAATAATTGATTTTGTAATGAATTCTTTCACCTTTAAATTAATAGAAACTTGCTTATTTAGCAAAATTGCTAATTAAGCAATTTTGAATTTTAATAATATTTAATTAAAATAAATTTATTGATTTATTTTGTCAATTTGACAAAATAAATTAGGTCATTAGTTAATTTAAAATAATATTTTACAGAGTGTACCATTTTGTACACTACACCTCCCATTCCCAGATGAAAAAGACTCATTTTACAAATTAGTCTTTTTCCGGTACTACGGAGTATTTGACTCTTAATTTTTTCAATGGTTAAGTTAATCAGCTCTTCAATTTACAATTTACAAAAAACATATGTATATAATTGCAGTTACAGAATTTCGCACTCTCAATAGTTTATTAATCAGCTCTTCAATTTACAATTTACAAAAAACATATGTATATAATTGCAGTTACCGAGTTTCGCACTCTCAATAGTTTATTGAGATAATTCACCTTCCTTTGAAAGGATTAGGCTCGGTAGTTTTTTTTTTTTTTTTTTTACTGCTTTTACAAAAAAATTACAATTTTATACATTTCAAAATTTAATCTTAATAATTCATAGTATTTTACTCATAGTATTTTACAAAATGTTTTCCCAATATTTTAAAAATTTGATAATTCAAAATTATTTTACCATCTTAATATTTAACAAATCCCGTTATTATTTCGAATTTGATAGTCTAATATAATATAATATAAAATTTATAAATTCAAAGTATAATTTTTTTTTACTATGTAATACAATTTTGTTCATATACACAACTTCTTATTTTGATTACAAATTTTTTTTTTTATTATTGTATTTTAGTATTTTTTCAACACATAAAACATATCTTATACTTTTTTCCTTCCCCTTTACACTTGATCATATATTTTTTTTTTATTTATTTATTTTTTACATATTATAATTTAAAACCAATATTATTTTATAATTTAATAATTTTTTTTTAAAATTTCATAATAATAGTAATTTATAATTAAAAAAAAACTTAGTCATAATTTAAAATTCAATATTAATTTTTCAAATTTATAATTCAACTATTTTTTTTTTATTTTTTTTTTAACCGTGTAAATAAATTCAAAAATTTATTTTATACCCAAAATTCCTGATGTAAACAAAAAAAATCTTATTCTAAAAAATTTCTTATCTTTTTTGTTTTGTTATTGTTTACATTTTTATATTTTTATATGATTGACTATATAAATTAGATTTTGTCTACATTTTTATATTTTTATATGACTGACTACATAAATTAGATTTTGTCTACATTTTTATATTTTTATATGATTGACTACATAAATTAGATTTTGTCTACATTTTACAACCATTGACTATTTTTTTTTTTTTAAACCTACCTTTATAAATTTATCTTAAAAACTTATTCCATACCCTTACCTCCCCGTTCAACCTGTTGTATATTCTTTTTTTTTTTTACTGTAATCCGATATATTGCAACAAAATTATATATTTATTTTTAATATTAAAAATAAAAACATTTAAAAATTAAAAAAAATAACTTTATGTACTTAAATTTGGTATTGTTTTGAAAAAATCTTTTTTATATTTTTCTTTTTTTTTACTAATAAATTTTAAATAAAATAAAAAAAACCTAAAAAAAATTAAGGTTTATTGAAAATTACAACTTTTCTTGTTATTTTTTTTTTCAGTAATTCACTCAATTAACTTCCCTATATTATTTTGTTCCCTTTAAGATTCTAGCTTCCCATAGGAATCTAAATTTGTTGAACTTAATTGTGTTTCGATAATTATTTGCCGACTTGCTATTTTTTCTTTTGAGTTTGAGTAAAAAAAAATTAATTATTAACTGTGTTCGTGATTTTATTTTGTATGAGATATGTTTGAAATGCATATCTCATAAATCATATGTATGTGGTAGTAATTTTTTAATATACCCATATGAAACTAATAATTTAGTTTCTTTCCCTACTTTGCGAGCGACGAACACCATAGGAATTTTTTTTTAACAATTTATTTGATGGAGAAAAAAAACTCTGATTACCAAAACAAAAGTTAAGTATATATTGCGTTTGCTATGTTTATTTCATTTGTTTTTTTTTAGGGTTTCACCATTTTCAGGCGACGTTACATCTAAATTTTAAATTAAGTAAATCAAATAAGTATGTTAAAATTTTTTTTTATATATATATTAATTTATTTATATATTTTTTTTTTTTTAGAGGGTCACCATTTTCAGGCGGCGTGTTTTTTTTTTTATATATATTTTTTTTTAAATTTCTTTTTAATTTTTTTTTAAATATATTATTATTTTTAGGTAACATCAAATGGATAAAAAATTTATGATGACAACAAAAAAAATACAAAAATGAAATTAAATTGGAGGATTCAAAAAAAACGTGAGTAGGTTTTTATTACTTTTTTCTCTCCTTACTTTTTTCCTATTAACTAAATAATTAAATAATCAATAAAGTAAACCGAGTTTTGTTTGTTTATTTTTTTTTATATATAAATATATATTTAACGTAATTAAAGTAACGTAGTTTTATTATGTAAACTTGTTTGCTTTCTAGTAATTTTAAATTAATATACTCGGTATAAAAATACTCGAATTATCAATATAAATTTTGTGCATATTGATAATTCATAACATGTTAGGTTTTATTTACTAATTTTCCCTAATATTACTATATACGGTTTTACAGTTTGTGGTACACTGTAATTCCAACTTTTAATTTGTTATATACCACACAAAAAACATTTTTTTAAAAAAATAATAAAAAATACAATTTAACTCCTAAAAGATAACGTCTGTGGGATTAAAGACAAATCGAGAGTTCGATTTTCTTTTCCCATCTTACGTTTTTCTTTATGTTGCTTTATGAAATTATTTGATGGTGGGGTTACCGGTGGTACCTCCATTATTTTATTTATTTTAATGTTATTTCCCGGTTTTGGCCTAAAATTTTCTGTTGGTTTCTTATACGCTACAGGTCCTTCCTCATACTTTCTCTTTTTACAAATTTTTTTTACTATTTTGTATATACTATATACACTGACTATTCCTATTAACAACCCAGTTATTGTGGATGTTACTGCTGTTGCGTTGCCTATACCATTTATTCGTTGCTGTCTCTGTTTTTCTATTTCAATTTCCTCCCGTATTTTAGATATCGCTTTACTTCTTTTGCGAAACTCTTCTTTTAATTCTTCCGGTCCCCAGGATTCAATTTTATTTGAAACTTGCTCTTGACTTATCTTAAACTCTAACATTGCATCCGTAAAATTATGTTATACCTCAGGCATTTGCCCAAACACATACCTTGTGCTGCCTGCTACTGTTTTATTTTGCTTATCAAAGTAAGGCATTTCCATATTACCTAATATAAATGAACATTTTTTATTAAATTTCATTATTTCTATTCCATTTATTTTCTGTTTGTAATTATTTGGATTTCAAAAACTAGTAATTTCTTGACTAGTTGTAAACATGTACAACCAATTATTTGTTGTATGTAATGGTACTATGTGATTCTGAATTTCATGTACTACATGATATTCACACGTCTCCTGTTGTTTCACTCTTTTCAAAAAATTACTTATAACACAAGATTCAGTTTTTGAACCTAAAATCTTGGGATGCAATTGTTTGCATATATAAATTTCTTCATTCCTGTCATTTTCTATTTTTTTACATGCTGAAGCCAATTCCGATGTTCTGTATAACAGAAATTGATTAACAGAATTGTTTGCTATGTAGTGCCAAACGGGTTCTATTATGGTAAATTGTTGCTTCGCTGCTAATTTTGGTAAAGCGTATATTTTAAAAAGTTCAAATTCTTCATTTGGCAACGAACTAATGGTCACCCTAATTCCTATTTCCTGTTCATAGTAAGCTAGTTCAATATTAGCTATTTGATTTAACACTGTAGTAGAGTACAAATAATGATGCCCTATTCCATTTGTCATATTTTTAACTATTTCGACCAAATACTGTGAGTCGAAAATAAGGGGATGAATTCTATGTTGTTGTAATGCATTGATAATTTCCTCCTGTTCCAACATATGACCATAAATTCTTTCTAATTCCGCTAATGTATAAATAATTAAACGATGCAATTCTAATTCTGCCCAAATTAAAGCTATTTCTTGATGTACCCCTTCCAGTCTTTTCTTTATTTCTAATTCGATCATATCTAACTTGCTTTCTAATTCCGTTGTTTTTGCTGTTAAATTCCCTGTGACGCTTTCTAAAAACTCAAAATTGGAAGCTACTACTGCGGTTTGTTTGTCCAACAGTTCAATAGTTTTTTCTTCGTTATTTTATATATTTCAAGGAGTATTATATATTTTTTGTGAATCTTCTTCATCCATTGTCCCAAATAACATTTTAGATACTGTTCCAATTACATTAATGGCTCCTCTTTTATTTCTATTATTCCTTCTAAAAAAATGATTTACCCCTTGAGTTAATTTAATTAACTTTTCATTCCAAAATTTGATTTCTTTCTTAAAACTTTCACATGTATGTAATTTTGTATAGTTCTTTAATTGATAACAAGTACTATCTACTTGTATTTTTATTAAATTTAAGAATTCTTCAATTTCATTTGTTGACATTATTCGCAGTTTTGTATATAAATGTAAAGAATCTTGATATTCTATTACTTGGCTTATTTTCTCAAACAGTACTTCAGTATTTGTTATTTCCTCGATGATTACTGGATTCCCATTTACTATTGTTAAAAAACAATAATTGTTAAGATAATCATTTTTCTAAAAAAAATAAAAAAAATCCTTAATTATTATAATCCTATAAGTATAAATTTTTACTATTATATTTTATTTTACTACTATATATTTTATTCTATATAAAAAAATTGAACCTAAAAAAAAATTATTTAAATTTAATTAAAATAATTTAATTTAAAAAAATACTCTTCTAAAATTATTTTATTATAATTTACGACTAAACAATGTCTTCCGACCATTTCTTTATACGATTATTATGTACCCTCCGTATTTTATTACCAATTTTAATTGTAGTATTAAGATTATTTGGTATTTCTACTATCTCATATGGTCCCAACCATCTATTACTTAACTTATGAGGTTTATTAGCGTTTGTTAACAAAACCTTGTCCCCAATTTTATATTCTTCCAATATTTTGTTTTTATCATAATATTGTTTCGACTTGTGTTTACTTTCTAATAAATTCCCTCTAACTACTTGATGTATTGTCTGCATTTTATGTTTAATTATATTACAAATATCTTCATAATTATATACCGGCTCTGGTTTTTTTTGTAATATACTAGGTAATGGTTCACAAAATCCATATAGCGCATATATTGGTGAATATTTAGTGCCCTCATGTGGTGTATGATTATGTGAAAATGCGGCTTCCGCTAACCATTCGTCCCAGATTTGTGGGTTCCGATCAGTTGTCATTTTAACAGCTTCCACCAATGGTCCGTGTCTTCGTTCAAGGGATCCATTTGACTGTGGATGGTAAGCTGTAGTATGAATCTTTTTTATTCGTAACAACTTACATAATTTTTTAAACAACTCGCTTGTAAAATTTGTACCTTGATCGGTTATTAATTTTTGCGGTATTATTGAATATTTTAATATTATCTCTCTATAAAATGCCTCAGAAACTGTTGCTGCTTCCATATTTGGTATAGCAATACAATCTAAATACTTAGTTAAATCATCTTGAAAAGTCAAAATGTATTTATTTCCATTATTTGTGATTGGCAATGGACCCACTATATCTAAATACACTTTGTCAAATGGTTTCTTAGCAGTGTCTGTTATTGCCATTCCCATTTTCGTTATTTTTCCACGTTTAGTTTTTTGACATTTTTGACAATTTTTTATATAATTTTGTATGGTTTTTACCATATTTTTCCATGAATAAAATCTGCTTATTCTATTGTAAGTTTTTATTACTCCTAGATGTCCTCCTAACGGTATATCGTGATATTCTTTTAATATTGTTTTAATTCCAATTCAGTTAGTCTAATTTTGTTCATTGTTCCTTCCATTATATCCTCCGAGTCATCTTCTTCGTCTACTACTATTTCATCATTATTTGTTTGTTTTTTGTTATGTATATTTTCCGTTTGTGCTCGTCTTACAGCATTAATCCATGGACTTCTTATTATATTTGTTACTTCTTCTACTTGATTTTGTTCATCATCATATGGTATTCTACTAAGAGCATCTGCATTAGAATTACGTTTACCAGGCTTATAGTTAACTTTATATGAGTACTCGGATAATCTCATTTTCCATCTGTTGAGCCTACCTTCCGGATTTCTTTTATTGAACTCACAAATCAATGGTTTGTGTTCTGTATATACAACAAAATCTCGTCCAAACAAGTAACATCTGTAATTTTTTATAGCCCAATATATTCCTAACATTTCTTTTTCTATTGTGCTATAATTACGTTCCGCTTTGTTGAGAACACGACTTGCATAGGTTATTGGGTAATCTTTTCCAACTTCTCCTTGTGAAAGTACTGCACCTAGAGCGGTATTACAAGCATCTGTAGTTAAAATAAATTGTTTATCAAAATTGGGTATTGTAAGAGTGGTGGTTCTGTTAATAATTTCTTTACACTCTCAAAAGCTTCTATGCATTTTGATGTCCAATCGAATTTTTTACTTTTTGTTGCTAATTTATATAATGGTTCTCCTATTTTTGCTAAATTAGGAATACTTGAACGATAATAATTTATTAACCCCAGAAAAGATTGTAACTGTTTAGTTGTTTTTGGTGCTGGAAATTCTTTTACACATCTAATTTTCTCAGGGTCCGGTAACACACCCTTTTCTGTACATTTATGTCCCAGATATATGACTTCTTTTCTTAAGAATTTACATTTTTCGGGTTGCAACTTTAAATTGTTTTCCCGCAATCTTTCAAGGACTATTTTTAGCTTTTGTTGGTGATCTTCTAATGTTCGACCATATATTACAATATCATCTAAGTATACAAAACATTTTATTCCTTGTAATCCTGTTAGAACATAATTCATCAATCGTTGAAAAGTTGCTGGTGCACCTGTTGGTCCAAAAGGCATTCGTTTAAATTCATAATGTCCAAATACTGTACTAAAGGCAGTTTTTTCTCGATCCGTTGGGTCCACCAGGACTTGATGATAACCGCTGGTTAAATCTAATGTCGTAAAATACCTTGAATTACCTAATTGTTGCAATATGTCTTCAATTCTAGGTAATGCGAATGCATCCTTTACCGTTACTGCATTTAATTTCCTATAGTCAATGACTATTCTAAATCGTTTTTTACCGTCTTTCCCTGGTTTCTTCGGAACTACTAAAAGAGGTGCGTTCCACGCGCTTTGGATTGGTTGTATAATGTCGTTATTCAACATTTGTCCAACTTGCTCGTGTATTTCTTTTCTATAACTTTCTGGAAGTCCATAATTAGCTTGTGCAATTGCAGGAGTATTCTCCTGTAACTGTATTTTATGGGCTATCGATGTAGTATAACTTAAATCATCTCCTGGTAAATGAAAAATATCATTAAAATCTTCACAAATCTCCTTTACTGCTTTCTTTTCTTCTGAATTCCAATTTTTGTCAACTTCCAAATTTTCCTCTAAAAGTTGTATTCTTTGTTGTACGCTATTTTCTATTTTATCAAAGAAAATGTTATTTAAAGTTCCAAAAATACCGTTATTATTTTCTTTGTATATGTTTTCCGGTTTTTCGTCAAATTTATAGTTCCTATACGGTAATAACTCCTGCGACTTTAATTTTTTCTTAAAGTTGAAAATATCAAAATTTTGTAACGGTACCAGCTCCAGTGTAGGTTCTGGTATTTCTATAACCTCATTATTTATATTCATAAGACTTACTGTTACATGACCATTGTTTGTTTTTACTATGCAATTCTCAAGATAAATTCCAGGATGAACTTCTTTTTTTATACATATGAATTCCCCATTTTTTTTACTCGCTACTTTGATAATTTGTTCTGACCGACCTTTTATTAATAATTTAACAGGTATTTCTTCTTTTATTTTACTTTCATTATTATTATCCATTATTTCCTTCTCTTCTTTTACATAATAACTTTTATTCTCGTTTTACTCCTTAGTCAAATTATTTCCTTTTTCTATAATATATTCCTTTATTTTAACTACATCGTTCACAATTTCTTTTTCTACATACTCGTAATTAATTATATTCTCTTTTGACTCCTTAGTCAAATTATTTCCTTTTTTTATATAGGATTCCACGATCCTTTCTATATCCTTTTTAATTACTTCTCTAAATTCTTCCAACTTATTATTTATTATCTTAACTTCTGTATTTTCCATTTTAGCTTCTACATTCCCTGTTATTCTTGATTTTTTTTCTAAAGGTCTCTCAGTATAATTATACATTATTTCTTCATTTTCTGTTTCACTTGAAAATGGTATACTAAACTCATTTGCATTGTCCTGTGTCACTGGAAATCGTAATTTTTGTTGTGGTCCTAAAACGTCGCAATTTTTTGACAAAAAATCATTCTCTAAAATACCATCTACTGGTAATTTCAAATTTTCATTCATAACTTGAAAATCACAATCTAATTTACTAGACATCCCAAATTTTCCTTTACAACTTCCCATTGTTGTACTTTTGTCATGTAATGTTCTTATTGTCATTTGTTTTCCTTTATTTATTTTACTTATGTCAGCAACGCTATCTTTATTTAATAAACTAACTTGGGCACCTGTGTCCACAAGTAATGTAACTTCTTTTTTGTTACTAATATCTAATGGTAGCGTTACTAACGACTTAGGCCCGACCATAACATTTTGTGAGCCTACCCTGTGCTCTTGATTTAGGAACGACTAGGGTTTTGAGTCGCCCCGGACTCGTTTCCCGACTCTAATTGTTGTCTAGCTTGATAAATTTGTCTTATTTCACAATTCAATTCATTATGTCCTTTTACACCACACCATTCACAGGTTTCCATTTGTAGTATGTTTACTGTTGATGAAGGAATTCTTTGAGCATTACAACTTGCTGCGTAATGACCATTGCTACCGCAAATTTTACATTTTATTTGAGGTATTTGTCTGTTCTGATTATTTACTACGTTATTTACTGTACATTCCCTACTAATATGTCCCGGTTTTCCACATTTAAAACAAACTATTGTTCCAGTATTCCTTGCGCCATTAAAGGATACATGCGGATTAGTATTGTTAGTATTGGGATTATGAAAATTACTTTTATTAACGAAATTGTTAGAATTGTTAGTGTTTTGATTATGTGGATTTGCACTACGATAGTTAGAGTTATAACGTGGAGATTGATTTTGGTTATTATTGTTAAATTTAGGATTATAATTATTTTTAGGTGGAAACGTTCTACTATGATTGTAGGAATTGTTTGGATAGGAATTATTAGTATTAAATTGAGGAGAATTATTAGTGTTAAATTGGTTAGGATTTTGATTTTGACAGGTAGACAAGAATTTTTGGAACATTTGTTCTAAATGTGTGGTATCATTATTTCTTGTAGGTGCTACCTGATCTAAATGATTTGCAAAATTTTTCGCGCCTCTTAAAAGATCCTCGAACATATTGTTTTATTGATTCCGATCTTAAACCTCTAATAAAAACTCGTTGTGCAGTTTCCTCTGCATCTTGTAACATTGATCCCGGTTCTTTAATATATTTCTTTTTTATTCCTAAAATTAAACATGCATATCTGCGTTGTAATCTGTCTGCGAATGTATTTATAGATTCATCAATTGTTTGAAAACAATTTTCTAACTCGTTTTTTAACTGAGCAATTGATTTTCTAGGAATAAAGTTTTCTTCTAAAATTTCTCTAAATTCTTCAAAGTTAAGTATCGCTCTGTCTTGAAATAATTCGGCTGTTCTACCCCTAAGCTTACCCCGAATTAATTGCCTTAGAACCGAATTCCTATCAATCTCGTCTGTTCTGTAATATGCTTCATTAGCTAGGTCCAGAAAACTTTGTAATTCCAAGACTACCCTATCTCCTTCCGCAGAGAAAATTGGTACACCCGCTAAATATAATCCAAAAGTGGTGCTTAGTGGTAATGTCATGTTGGAACGTAAATCGTAAGTATTATCCTGATATAAGAAATTTGCAGTAGTTGGTTCTGGAGTTGTAGTAGTTTGATTATTATTTTCTATATTATTATTATTTAATAACCCGGCGACAGGGCTCTGATTTTCTATATTTTCTAAATTGTCTTCGTTTTCTTGTGGTACTTCATCATATATGTGTTCGGCTTCGTTATTTTCCATTTCCTTTGTTACTGCCGATTTTAATAAATCTAATCTACCTCTTGTAGGATATCTATGATTATATTTTGTTTTTTCGAACTTTTTTCTTCCCAAAGTTTTCTTTTTTTCTTCTAAAAAGGTTACTCTTTTCTTTGTACCACTAGTACTTGCTATTGGCACCAAATTTTGTGGTGTAGAAGCAATTGGGTTCCTAATTTCAATAATCCGACTTTCTTCTACTTCCGAATTATTTGAAATGGTTGGACTAGAGTTATCAAAAGAGAACGAATCAATGATTCTAGAAAACCTGTTAAGCATAACTTTATGAAATCTAACTTCCAAAAAAATATTGGAGCTCTGACACTCCAAAAAAACTACCAATTTAAAGAAATTAAACAATTAGTGATGTACAATTACATCAAAATTTCGAATTCCTACCATTAATATTATATATTCAAAAAAAAAAACGAAATTAACTAATTAATTTATGTTTTATTTCAACATGGATTAATTATTATAATTTTTTTTATATAAAAAAAAACTTATAAGCCCAGAAGTACAAAAAAATATCAAATCAAATAAAAAACTACAAAATCCAAATAATAAAACTACCCATATCAAACAAAGCGAACTAAGGATATAAAATAAGTTGGCAAAAATGCGAAAGAAAAAAATAAACTATCCAATAGTCAATGATTGTTTTTTTTTTTACAAGAAGAATAGACAAAAAATATTATTTATTTTTTAATCATGTTTATTATTTTTACTACTAAATACTACAATGTTATTCCTCTCAATTATTATCTCTAAATTATCTGATAATATAAATATACAAAAATATAAAAATTCATCCTCTCTTACTACTTTCATTATTATAAATAATTTTATTATTTTTTAAAAACAGAAATATATAAAAAAGCTCTAACTAATACTTAATTCTAAAGCTGCTTCCGCTCTGCGAATGCTTTCTTCAAATTTTTTACTAAAACTATGCAACGTTGTATTCTCCTTTTTCTTTTTCCTAGCTTCTTTTTTTAATTGTTTAATCTGCGCTTCGAATAGGGTTTTATGTTCGTTTGAACACCCCAAACTTATTACTCTCCTTAAATCTTTTATTTGCTGCTGCCTGTTTACTGATTTTCCTCCTCTTCGTTTTTTCTGCTGATTAACCTTTTCTGCTGGTAATTTTCTTGTTGCTCTTTTCTTATACTCTTCTATAGTTATCGGTTTTGGTCCTACTCTGTTGTCTTTACTAATTTCCTCTAAAACCGACTCCTTATTTTTATACGGTGTTGACATTAAAAAAAAAGATCAAGCATAAGCATAAGCTTTTTAAGGTGATTTTAGATCTATTTTTATAATTTTTTTTTCTTACACGTAGGTTTGGTTCACGTAAAAATGGTAATTTTTACGTAACCGGCTGCGCCATATGTTATATTATTAATTATATTTAATAATATTATTACCTTTGTATTTCAATAAAGGAATTCCAAAACAGTATTTTTATATATTTTACTTTATTTTATTTTTAAAATCTTTATTTACTTTAACAAAATCTTGTTGACAATGTGGTACAAATATATAATTTCTACAAAAGCATCAGCTCTTTATTCGAAATATATTACTTGTTGTATATTGATCAACTGACTACTTAACCATCGATTTTTGTTTAAGTTATATGATTTTCCGTTCTATTAAATCAATAATAATTGATTTTGTAATGAATTCTTTTACCTTTAAATTAATAGAAACATGCTTATTTAGCAAACTTGCTAATTAAGCAATTTTGAATTTTAATAATATTTAATTAAAAATATGCCATGTTGGTTATACGAATGATAGTTACATTATAAATGCTATGCAAGTTTTATTTCTTAATTATTTTTTCTTATAAAAAAATAAAATAAAACACTTTATTGAATTTCAAAATTTAATACAAAAACTTTATTTAATTTTAAAAATTACAAATTACAGAGACTTTATTTAAACTTAAGTAGTGTTAATAGTTTGCCGGTTTGTTAAGAACTGAATTTATACTTTAATATTTCAAACTATCAATCTTATAATTATTAAAAAATTTAATGATTACGTTGCAATTACATGTGACAAATAAGTTGTAAACTTATTTGTTAAATTAGGTTTTAAATAACACTTTATTTCTCATGAAATGTGATTTCGTATTTTATATATTGCATTCTTTAATAATAAAAAAAATATATTTTAATTTTAATTTAAAATTATTCAAATTTCAATTTATCAAGAAAAAATTATATGTTTGTGAGAAAAAATATTTATTCTAATTTGCAACGTTATTAGTTTTTATTAATTTTGAATATATTTAATGATGGGTATGTAACTCCCCCATCGTTAAGATCAACATTCTCCTGAATGGATTTTTCAATATCATTTATATTACATTCTTGGTTTTTGTTAAAAATCTTTTTTATATTATTAAAATATTTTACAATTACATAAATTATAATTAATATTACAAATATTAAAATAATGGAATATGTCGAAATTGAATGATTTTGTATTTTTGTTTCTATTTTCTTGATTTTGTCATAATTTTCAATCTGTTTTATATGATGCTCTTCAATAGCCAATGTTGTATTTGAATATTGTAATTTTAGGTAATTTGGCAAAATTATGTGATTTGTAATCATTCTCTCGATATTTTTATATACAAAATCATTCAATTTTATAGAACAATTATAAAAAGTTGTAAAATTATTTTTTGTTAGAGTATATTCTATTTCATTACAGTTGTTTGTCAAATTTACATTATTAGCATTTTTAATTAGGATAGTATTTGTAGAAATTTCAATTATTTCGTATTTAACATTTTTCTTTTTAGTACAATTTTTATAATTATTTGACATTAAATTTCTAATACATCCATTTACTTGTTTCAATTTATGAACTTGAATTTCTTCATTACAAAAATATATTTTATTTTTAAATTTTAAAACTTCAACAGATTCAATGTCAATTTCTTCAAATTCATTGTTAGGTACTGGTATTAATTTATATTGGATTGCAGATTCTTTTGCAAAATTTGGTATTAATATAATAAAAACTATTTGAGAATCTACACTTAAAAGTGAACTTTTAATTTTTTTGTATTTAAAAACGTCAATTTCATATTCGTCAATTTCTTCGTTCGACAAAATCGAATGACTCATGACACCATGTTTCGCGAAAAGAATATTTTGTTGAACTTTATCTAGCTCTGAATCTAAAAAATTTAAATCTGTGGTAACAGATAGCAATTGCATATTTTTAATAAGTTTACCAAAAGTATGGGAGGCATTATTAAAGGCTTGTCCAACAATCTCTTCAGTGTTTTCTATTCGTTTTTGTAAAATTTCTAAATTTTCTTGCATTTGATTATTAATTTTTACCTGTTTATTTGTGTAATAATTCTTTTAATTTAGGATAAAAGTAAGTATCCTTAATTTCAGCATAATTTTCTAATATTCCCCTCTGGTTTGTTTCCTCATGAATCCTTTTTATAATTTTTATGGCTTTATCTTCATTTTCAATATCTTCTGCTAGTTTAGTGCATTTTAGGAATTTAATGCTTTTGTTGTTAGCAAAAAGTTGAATCAATTTCTTTTGCAATATGTTATATTTATTATCTTGTAATTCGGAATAGATACCTGTAACACCTTTTTTAATAAATCTTCTAAGAGTATCATTTAAATATTGATCATTACCTAAGTCATTTTCAGATATAAATATTTTCCTAAATTTTCCATGCTTAATATCGAATTCTTTAGTTTTTTGTTTAACGAGTAATAATTGAGTAAAAAATTTATTTACTATTGCATTAGATATATTTATATGATCTTCTTGATTTTCTTCCCCACTATGAATCGTAGCTATTATTGAATCATTATCTTCTAAATTATTTATTTCATTGTTAACCGAATTTATTACCGACTCCATATTATTAACTTCATTTGTATCGTGATTAATACGACTTAAAAAGTCAGCAACATTATTTTCTTTGCCTTTAACATATTCAATATCGAATTCATATTCGTTTAGCTTTATACGCCAACGCTGTAATTTTGAATTGGATTCTTTCAAGGAGTTTAACCAAACTAATGGACGGTGATCGGTTTTATTGTTAAATTTCTTACCATATAAATATGGCCTAAAATATTTTGTAGCCCAAACGATAGCCAAGAGCTCTTTTTCTATTGTAGAATAGTTTTGCTCATGCTCGTTTAGAGTTCTACTGGCGTAGCAAATCGGATGTCCTTCTTGCGAGAGGACAGCGCCGATTGCGAAATTCGATGCATCTGTGGTAAGTGTAAATATTTTCTTAAAATCAGGATAATGTAAAATTGGGTGATTAGTAATAATATTTTTCAATTTTTCGAATGAATCTTTGTACAATGGATCGTTTAAATTTAATTTATTATTTTTTTTCAAATATTTAGTCATAGGCTGGGCTACTTTTGCGTAGTCCTTAATGAACTTTCGGTAATATCCCGTTAATCCGAGAAAGCTTTTGATTTGTTTTGGCGTTTTTGGTAGAACAACTTTATTTATAGCATCTATTTTTTTATCGTTAGGCTTAATGCCTTCCGCTGTAAGAATATGCCCTAAATATTCAGTTTCGGTTGCGAAAAACTTACATTTATCGACTTGAATGTTTAGGTTGAATTCTTTTAATCTATTAAAAATTTTATTTAGAGCTTCTACATGTTCCTGTATTGAAGTTGAAAATATTAATATGTCATCTAGGTAGACAACACATATTTTTCCGATTAAATCACGAAGAACAAAATTCATCATCCTCTGAAATGTGGCAGGGGCATTTTTCAGCCCAAATGGCATACGAACAAATTCGTAGTGACCTTCAGGGGTTGAAAAGGCAGTTTTTATTCTGTCTTTTTTGTCCACGAGGATTTGGTGAAATCCCTTGGCTAAGTCAAGGGTTGAAAAGTATTGAGCCCTACCAAGTTTATCCAAGATAGAGTCAATATTGGGTATCGGAAATTTATCATCTTCTGTGATATCATTTAATTTCCGATAGTCAATGACTATACGCCATTTTTGAACACCAGAATAATCAATTTTTTGTGCTACCACCCAAATAGGACTATTATAAGGACTATTAGATGGTGTTATAATTCCTTGATCTAGCATCTCTTTCACTTGTTTATTAACTTCGTCTTCGTGAATTTTTGGAAATCGATATATTTTACTATAAATTGGTTTTGAATTTTTTGTTACGATTTGATGTTCAACTCCATTTACCGTCGTTAATTTATCGCCCTCTTTAAAGAAAAGGTCTTTATTTTTATTTAAAATATTTTTCAGATGAGTTGTTTCTTCACGATTCATATTTTCGCTTTTTAATTTTTCTAGTAGCTCATTATTATTAATTTGCAGTATTTCTAACTGACGAATATTTTCAAATGGACAAGCTGATATAAATTTTATTATATTATTATGAACTTTAATATGTTCGTTAAACATATCAATTACTACTCCAAGCGGTTTCAGAATATTTTGCCCTATTAAAGCATCAAAATTTTTATTTTTCAAATTCATAGTTTTCCAAGACATTGTCGAATTTTCCTTGAATTCGATTGGTAATGTCGTAATAATTTCTTTATCAATAATTTGGTTTCCCGTTAATGTTCTTAATTCGATATTTCTATGTAATCTTTCATATCTATTCGTTGGAAAAATAGATTCGTTCATTACTGAAGTAGCTGATCCACTATCGATCAAGCATTTCAGTTTTTTATTTTCTATAGTGAGTTCTACTATGGGTAATGGTAAGTTGGAGGACCCCGACGAAAATTTTGAACCATTTCTGAATTATCAACATCCATTGGCAATGGACGTTCTACATTATTATTTCGATTATAAAAATTACCAGAGTAATTTCCATTTCGGAAATTACTGGAATTTCTGAATCTCGAATTATGACTATTAACGTTATTGGGTTGATTTGGATATCTATATTTGTAGTTAGTTGGATTTCTACTATTGGGAAAAATTTTAATATTATTGATACGATTATTACTTTGTTCATTTTTTATTGGTTGGTTTGAGTTCGTATTAAAGAATTTTTCATCCGACAAATTAACACCAGTTTGTTTTAAAGCTATATAAGCTTCTTCAAGGGATTTAACGTCTTTTGTTCTTAAATACATTGAATCTGTTCTGTTTATTTTATTGAGAAATTTTTCAAGAATTGACTTTTCGTTATTAGTTGGACTAAATTCTATAGGTTTATTATCATCTAATTGATATTTTAAGTTTAATTTATCTAACACTTTATATAAATTAGAATAAACATGACTTACATTTTTACTTTGTATTTTATCAGCTTCTTCTTTTAAATGTAGATAATGTTCGCTAACCCCGAATGATGTCTTCAACACTTCTTTAACATTTTGCCAAGATTGGTCCTGAATTCTGCGAATTGCACTACCAGCTGGTCCTTGAATTTTGGTCAGGAGTATTCGATATAAATATGCTTTTCCATTTTCATCGTTTACTACTGATAAAATTGTTTCAGTTTCATCGATGAAACATTTTAACGAATAAGTACCGTTTCCAGTAAAAGTAGGAACACTACGAGCTTCTTTAATTAAGTCTCTAAATGTAATGGTTGTACTAACAGTTGCCATTTTATTTAACTTTTGTTAATGTTCTTTAAATTTTGAAATTTTTTTTTTTTGCAGATTATCGATTAAAATTCCTTTAAAAAAGAATCTTCACAACACCACTTAAATATTTAGTTTTTAGTTTTTTTATTTTTGTTATTGAATAATTATTTAATATTAATAATTTAATTTTGTTGTTTATTTTATAATTTGAACGGTTATGGCAGCCTCACCATAACAGTTGATTGAATAAAGGCTTGTTACGTTCAAATATATTTAATATTATTTAATTTAAATTATTTAATTAGTTATAATTTAATTTTAGGTTTTTCACTATTTTTTTTTATTAGGTGTCGGAAAGTCGATAATCCTACTGCGCCAGTTTTATTTCTTAATTATTTTTTCTT
Source organism: Rhamphomyia laevipes (assembly GCA_963920725.1). NCBI lineage: Eukaryota > Metazoa > Arthropoda > Insecta > Diptera > Empididae > Rhamphomyia > Rhamphomyia laevipes. The sequence continues at coordinate 52,498,553 of OY987255.1, read as the reverse complement.
ATAAAAAAATAAAATAAAACACTTTATTGAATTTCAAAATTTAATACAAAAACTTTATTTAATTTTAAAAATTACAAATTACAGATACTTTATTTAAACTTAAGTAGTGTTAATAGTTTGCCGGTTTGTTAAGAACTGAATTTATACTTTAATATTTCAAACTATCAATCTTATAATTATTAAAAAAATTAATGATTACGTTGCAATTACATGTGACAAATAAGTTGTAAACTTATTTGTTAAATTAGGTTTTAAATAACACTTTATTTCTCATGAAATGTGATTTCGTATTTTATATATTGCATTCTTTAATAATAAAAAAAATATATTTTAATTTTAATTTAAAATTATTCAAATTTCAATTTATCAAGAAAAAATTATATGTTTGTGAGAAAAAATATTTATTCTAATTTGCAACGTTATTAGTTTTTATTAATTTTGAATATATTTAATGATGGGTATGTAACTTGCATACAGGTTTTGTTCCCCCTGAAGGTTTTATATATTTAGATAAATATGGTTACATACAAAATGAACAAAAAATCCCAATTATTTATCATGCGGATCAACAAATTCAAAAATTCAGTTTACTGCTAATTTGACCCATCTGATATATAAAACTGATTTATCAGAAAAAGATTTAAATAAAAAATTAAGATATCCACTATATTGGTGGAAAACTAACTAAATTAACACATTTAATAGATGTGAATATTTTTATTTTATTCTTTTTTTTATTTTTATTTTTACTTTGTTTTAAGTTTAGATTAATCTAGATTAAGTATTTAGGACGTAAGAATAGTTTTATATTTTTTTTTATTTTTCCTTAAGTTAGTTAAGTTTATAGATTAAATTTTATTATAAACCATAAAAAATATTAAATATAGTATTGTTTTTTTAAAAAAATATTTTTTAACAATTAAAAAAAAAATCCGAAATCTGCAGCAAATTTGTTAAAACTAAAAAATGAAAATTATATAGAAAAACTATAGGTATATAATGCCTCAAAATAAAATAACTTAGAGTAATTACGTAGTGAATCATTAAGTTAATATTCAATTAATAATAAAATGTATTTAGTTTTGTAAGCATTGAATTTATAATTTTTGAAGAAATAAACAAAACAATTTCAAAAAAAAAAAAAAAATATATGTTTAATAGATACAGTTGAATTATTACTATTACATTCACATGTAGGTTGGTTTTGTGGTCTATCAAATAAGAAACTGTGTGTTAAGTGGGTATGGTAGATACGTAATCTAGTTAGTATAATAGATTCTTTTCTGCTCAGATTATCGATATTCTTCCATTTGTACACGTTATTTTTTATATTTCGAAGTTTGTTTGAATCTGGTTCATTTAACCATTGGTTGTTGAAACTAGTCCAATTTGATTTGTTTATAATTTCTTTGTAATCTTTGTAAAATAATTTGTAATATCTGTCAATGGGCTCAGTGGTTGCTTCTTTCGCTAATTGATCAGCTCTTTCATTTCCACAGATATTAACATGTCCCGGAATCCATAAAAAGGAGACCTGATTATTATTTTTGTGAACAAGTTCTTTTATTATTTGTGCTACGGGATGTGTTGGAGAGAATTTGATTAAAGTTTGCAAGCCACTAAGCGAGTCTGAGCATATTACAAATTTTTGCCTTGAAAAATTGGAATTAATATATTCACATGCTTTTTGGATAGCATAAAGTTCAGCAGAGATAATACTAGTAAATCTAGGTAAATGATGTTTTTGCTCATGGTTAATGCATTTAAATGCACAACCTGTTTCGTTATTGTTAATTGATCCGTCAGTATATATTTCTATATAATTATTATATTTATTTTCTATTTTTGTCTAAATAAGATTTGGTATTTTTGATTGTTTGTATTTTCCTTTTTAAATTCGTTCATTGATAAGTCTACATGAATATTTTTTATAGTCCAAGTTTGTATTTTATGAAATCTTTGTGTTTCAAATTTTTCATGTATTGGTATTTCTTTATCATATATTAAATTTTTAAATCTAATGTGAAAGGGTTGATAACTTTTTGATTTATTTTTTAATTTGTGATATATATTTTGATTTTTCATAATTTCTGTTAGGGGATGAGTTTCGTTATTATAAATTTTTATGCCATAGTACATTGTTTGTTTTTCACGTCTTATATCTAAGGGTATTTGTCCTGCATCACAGAGTATGCTAACTACGGGACTTGTTTTGAAAGCACCTGTGGCGATACGCGATCCCATGTTTAATACTGGGTCAAGCGATTTTAAAAGGTTTCGTGACGCTGAGTTGTAGATAAAGCTTCCATATTCCAGAACTGGTAAAATTAGAATATTTAATAATCTAAGTAACATTTTGCGGTCGGATCCATATGAACTACTACTTAATATTTTTAAAATATTTAATTTTTTTGTTGCTTTTACTTTTATATTTTTAATATGAATATTCCATTTTAATTTAGGGTCGAAAATAAGGCCTAGAAATTTGTGTTGTTCGACATAATTAAGTTTTTGGTTATCAATATATAGATCAGGGCAATAAATATTTTTTCTTTTTCTGGAGAATAGCATTGCAACAGTTTTATTTTTGGAAAATTTGAATCCACTAGTATCACACCATTTACTTAACCGATTAATGGTTTTTTGTAGATGTTTTTGCAATGTTATTAAGTTATTACCTGACATAAATAAGGCTAAATCATCCGCGTAAATAATATATTTTACTGGCAACTGTATTTCTTTTACCAAACTATTAATATATATACTATTAGGAAAAGTACCACACTCAGTACGGACCCCTGTGGAACTCCGTTTTCTATAGATTTTTCTTGCGAGTACGATTTACCAACCGCGACTTTTATTTTTCTGTCCGATAAAAAGTTTAATATAAAATTTATCATATTTCCCTTAAATCCCATAGTGATCATTTCACTTAAAAGCATTCTTTTCCACACCATATCATAAGCTGTTTCGATGTCAAAGAAAATAGAAATAGTGGATTGATTATTTGCGAATGCTGTCATTATTTCGGATTCTAAATACGAAAGATTATCTAATGTTGAGCGGTTTTTACGAAAACTTGCTTGATATATCGATATTAGTTTTTTATTTTCGAGTTGCCAGTTTAACCGTATACATACCATTCTTTCAAACACTTTGCACGTACAGTTTGTTAATGATATTGGACGATAGCTTGTTACATTTTTTGGGTCTTTATCATTTTTTAATATTGGTATTAAGGTGGCTTTTTCCAGTTTTCTGGGAAAACTCCCTTTGTCTAGATAGAGTTATATAGGTCGAGAAGGTGACTTTTACCATCTTGATCCAATTGTTTTAACATTTCGTAATGTATTCTATCTGGTCCAGGAGAGCTACCTTTACAACTATTAAGAGCGTTGTCAAGTTCTTTTTGTGAGAATATTAAATTATATTCTTCATTTAATTCATCTTGTGGTATTTTTATATGTGATTTTTCAACAAGATCTTTATATCTAAGAAATTTTTCAGAATAATTGGAACTACTAGATATTGAAACAAACGAATCTGAGATTTTTTCGGAGATTACAATTTTATCGGTTATTAATTCGTTTTGCTCTATAATAGCCGTGATATTTTGTGGTTTATTTTTACCATTTATAGATCTGATTTTGCTAAATACTGTACTAGCTGGGGTATTACTAGAAATTGATTCCACGAATTCTGACCAGCACTTTTTCTTGTAGTATCTTATTAATTTACGGGATTCATATTTTGCCTTTATAAAATTTTTATAATGAACGTCGTTCATGGTATTATAATATTTTCTAAACAGTTTTTTTCGCATTTTAATGGCATTTTTTATTTCATGATTCCACCAAGGTACCATTTTTTTTAAATTTGTGTAATTTTTTATTGGAATAGATTTTTCGGCTGCTAAAATTATAGCACTAGTAAAAGATTTTTCATGGTCATTAATATCATTAAGTTGGAATTTGTTATAATTGAATTCTTTTCTGAAAAGATTCCAGTCCGCTTTTTTAATACACCATTTATCTCTACTTTAAAATTTGTTGTTAATTGAAAGTGGTGTAATTATAATTGGTAGACGATCACTGCTATAAAAATCTTCAACAACTGACCAGTCGAAGTGATTTTGTAATATGGGGCTACCTAATGTTAAATCTATAGCACTAAGGGTTTTATAAGAAAAACTAAAATGTGTTGGTTTGCCATTATTAAAAATGCTTAGTGAATTACAGTTAATTAATTGTTCAACTATTCTACCCCTTCTATCTGTTTTTTCAGATCCCCATATGATATTATGGCTATTAAAATCACCAGAAAGAAAAATGGACAGTCAAATTTATTTATAATATTTTGTAATTCGTTAATGTTTAATGTATCATGTATCATGTTAATGTTTAATGTATATGAGTATATTTAAACTTAGTTTCTTGGATACAACAAATATAAGGATTATATTTGTTCAAGATGAGTTTAAATTCGCCGATATGACTATAAAGACCGTCACAATTCCATTGTATTATACTATTCATTAAGAGATATATCTTTCATTGACTCAGAGTCACTTATGCTACTAATACTACTATTACTTATATAAATATTATTATTAAAGCTTTCGTTTGAAGATTTTGATTTTTTATTATTTTCGATTTTTTTAATTCGCGTTTTTGTTTTCTATTAAGATCTTTGGATTTATTATTATTTAATACTTGCGTTTTATACACTCCAGAAATTTCTGTTTTGGCTGTTGTTGTATCTTTGCTATCTTCTGTTGGTTTTCTTGACATTATTGTTTTCAAGTGTTAGATTAGTATTTTCTGTAGGGTTGTCATTACAGTTGCAGTTTAATTTTTTAGATGAATCACCTACAATTTTTGCTAATGGCTGCATAAATAGAAATCTAACATTGTAACGTCTTATTGCCTCTCTGATATCTACTTTTTCTTTTATCTTAATACATTTTATTTCCTTTTCTCTGAGAAACCGTGGACACATTTTATAGAAGGCATTATGGTTTTCTTGACAGTTTGGGCATTTTTGTGGTCTCTCACATTTTTGTGTATCATTTATTAAATGATATTCTTCACTACAATTTGAGCAGATTTTCGAATTTTTACAATTATCCGTAAGATGATTAAATTTTAAACAATTGTAACAACGTAATGGTGGTGGTATGTACGCTCTTACGTTGATTTTTTGATAACCCACATTTATTTGATTAGGTAGATTTGTTGTTGCAAATTTTAATGTTTACAAACCAGTCTCTTCTAAATTTTCTCCAACTTTTTTTTAAAATCTTTTAATTTCCATTACATTCTGGTCTCTCATTTCTTCCAATATTTCTTCATCAGACATATATTTAAAATCTAAACAGAAAACTACTCCTTTTGTTTGGTTTAGTATTTTGTGTTCCTCAACTATCACATTAATTGTTTCTTGAATTTTAATGATTTTAATTATTTTTTCTGCATGTGATAGATTTTTTGTGTTTATTAGTACAGTGCCGTTTCTAAGTTTTACACATTTTTCGACTTCACCAGCAATGCGAGTAATAACTCTTTTTAATAGAAATGGCGATACAGAGTTCATGTCTTTCTCGTTATCATTGCGTTTTATAATTGAAAACTTTTGACAATCTACTTGCATGTTTATGATTTTTGATTGATCAGAATTTAACGAATTTGGTAACTTGTTGTTAAGACCATTACCCCCTGGTTGGGGGTTTCGATCCCCCATTTTGGATTTTTTTTTTTTTTTTTGTATATAGACTTGTCACTGATGTACGCGTACGCGTCCCCCGAACACTTTTTTACGAGTAGTATGAAATACTATGAAGTCTGGTGATGGGTTGGATGGTTAAAAAAAAGAAGTTCGCTCAAAAAAATTTTCTAGGCGTTTCCGATGTCGGGGAGTCCGAAAATGCAAAAAAAAGTGTCCGCGTACGCTATTTATGTGCGCAGCAACATCTCCTAGAACCGCTTGTCCGATTTTAATGAAATTTGGCACACAGGCTCTGACAGACTTCGCGCAGGTGCCGGTACAAGATGAGATCAATCCTTTTAGTGGGACCATATTAGATTTCCCCATTTATGTGGAAACCTACGTATTTTTGTTCTACGGAAAAATGTAAAAAAAAATTTCATGACTCAGATTTGGATGAAATTTAAAACATAGGTTGGTATCATGATTGTCCACAAGCCTACCAAGATACAGGTCTGTAACTTCAGGGGGTCCATGGTAAAATTTCCGATTAAAATTTCGTATACTCTAGAGCATATAGTAATTTTTATCCGATTAGCATAAATTTTGGTACATATTATAGTTTCCGTATGTACTTGGTGTCTGTAAAATTTAAAGTCGATACTTCAGTGGGTCCATGTAAAAATCCGTAATTAATTTTTAATAAGTTAAACTCTCTATATCTACAGTATCTTTCACCCAATTTCAATGATATTGAATACACAGTTTCATTTAGTTATCTATTTGATACTCCACAAATTTGTAGTTGGTAGGTATACTACGTTCATGGGAAACAAATATATGAGCAACTTAGTTTCCGAAGAATATTTGCTTTATGTTCTACAGCGTGTAATTATTATCCGATTTAAATGAAATTTGGTACACATGTTGAGTTCATGATTCTGCATAGGTTGACCAAATTACAGGTTAGTAGGATTAGGGGGTCCATGTTAAATTTCCGATTTCATTTTTAATTTTTTTTTTAATATGTTCTACAGCATATAGTAATTGTTAACCGATTTCAAAGATATTTTATATATAGGCTAATTTTGTCATCTAGTTGTCTCTCCTGAAATTTGGGGTTCCTAGAAAACAGTTTTAGTTTCCGAATTTTATATAATTACGTGTTTTATAGCATGTAATTATTATCTTATTTTAATGAAATTTTGTACACAGGTTGGAATCGTGAATACGCATGTGCAGCCTAATGTAGACGTTAGTAGCTCTAGGAAGTCCATGCTAAAATTTCCGATTAATATTTCATATGCTCTAGAGCATATGGTATTTATTATCTGATTTGAATGAAATTTGACACACATAGTAGCTTCCTTATGTACTTACTGTCTGCAAAGTTTAAAGTCGGTAATCCAGTGGGTCCATGTTAAAATGTCCAATTATATTTCACAAGTTCAATACTCTACATCATACAGTAATTGGCACTCAATTACAATTATATTTCAAACACAGGTTGAATTTGTGACCTACTTATTGCTCCAAAAATTTGTATCAGGTAGTTTTATTGTGTTCATGGGAAACTAATATATGAGCAACTTAGTTTCCAAAGAATATTTCATATGTTCTACACCATATAGTTATTATTATCAGTTTGCAATAAAATTTGGTACATAGGTTGGATTCGTGATTACGCATGTGTAGCCTAATGTAGACGTTAGTAGCTCTAGGAGGTCCATGGTAAAATTTCCGATTAATATTTCATATGTTCTAGAACATATGGCAAATATTATTCAATTTCAATGAAATTTTGTACACAGGTTGGATTCGTGATTACGCATATGTAGACTAAGGTAGAGGTTAGTAGCCTGAGGGGGTCCTGCTAAAATTTCCGATTAATATTTCATATGTTCTACAACATTATGGTAAATATTATCCAATTTCAATGAAATTTTGTACACAGGTTGGATTCGTGATTACGCATATTTATACTTATTATAGTTATTTTAATAATATTATTTATTATTAAAGAAATAAAAATATAAAATTAAATCAATAAATAATAAAGATGACCAATTTTGAAGAAAGCACTGTTTGTTACAAAGATAATGTTAATTACAAAAAACTTTTGGACATCAATCGCTGTTAAACAACATACTACGAGTTATCTGCTCCCCCTAGTTAGCAGCTTTTTTTTTAGTTTTGTTTATTGATAATTTTTATCAATCAGCATTTTTATTCATGAGAAAATTTGTGTGGGAAGAAAAATAAAATTTTGAATTATACTATTACTATCTGTTAAGGATAAAATTAAATTTGTATTCGTTGCACATTTATATAATTTTTATGTATATGGAAATTCTAAATTTTTTTTTACAGATTGAAATATTTAAACACAAAATTATATGTGAAATCAATATATAAATTTAAATAATTATTCAAAAAATATATATATTTGTAATAAAACTAGTGTTTACGATTTTGTTAACTGCATGATGTTCTTTTGATGTTAATGATTCTGGATGGTTGATGAAGTTCCTTCGATGTTTCATTGATACTTCTGTATGATTATGTTGATGGATGATTACATTTATGGATGATTGTGTTGATGGACAAGTGAGTATTGTTGATTGAAGTTATTCTTTATCTTTGTTTTCAATACTTTCTTTTAAGTTTATTATTATTATTTTTATTATATTTTATTATTATATTATTTTTATGCGTTAACTTTAGTGTTTTTAACTGTAATTGGCTTTTATATTTGATCAAACTGTACTTAGGCTTAGGCAAGAGCCACCGTTGATTGAAATTACGGTTATGCCTTGAATAAATATTGATTGTAAATTCCAATATTTTAATAACACAAGTAATTATAAGTATCACCAAAATATAGTCATTGTGAACTTGCACTGATTCTTGTATTATTAAATTCAATTTTATTTTTATTTTACAATTATTATATTATAATGATACATATTAAGTCTATTTATTATAATAATATTGTATTAAAAGATTATCTTTTTTTCACTGTCACGGTCGCCATGTATAATTAAATCAAATAATCTCTTCTAGATCTAATGAGCGAATGCTCTTTATTTAAAAATGCACTTATATTATAATTAATAGTAATTACAAAATATTATGATATATGTGTAGTACATATAATTATTACAGGTGTGGGTGTGAGCGGCGATATAAATGAAGTTATGTCGCTACAATATATTTTTCTTTTCTTTTTTTATTTGCAACGTTGCAAATTGAAATTTGTAAGTCATAAATATAATAAAATAAGTATTGTCGTCGACTGGATATTGGTTTGTCGTAAACGCCATTTTGGCACTATTGGACTTAATATGTTTTTGGCCATGCTCTTTTCGAATCTGCTATCTGTTTTCATGTATCTCTATTAGTTTAGCTAATATCGAGTACTTCGTTTACCGTATATCCCACATTTTTGACATAATATAATATTGGAATGCCGCACTGTCCCATATACACGTTCATGCGGCAAATTTTGTAAATATTTTCGGGTTTTTTTGTCGTGCTTTTGGTGTGCCGTACAAACATGTACCATTGACATGAAGTAACAAATAATAGTTATTTTCATATTGATTTGCTGCATATCCACAGTTTTTGTGCATAAGGCGGTAAAATAAATAATTTGTATTGTCTAGCCGCATTTGCATATACTAAGTTCCATAAGATTACCACAAGATTATTATTCGCACCACAAGATTATTATTGTTGTGATTTTTTGTATTGCCTTATGTGTATAGTATATGCAAATACCGTTTTACATTTTTTGTTGTTTTTGGATTTCATATTACAAGTTAGTTGTGTTTTAGCAGCCGATTAACACGACTTAACCAATGGGTTAAGTCGTGTTAATGTTTTTTTAGTGAAATATTTAAAATGACATCTCCAGCTCCCGAATTATCTACAATACTGTTAAGGTAATATGATTTTTATAAATTATTTATACATTTATTTAAAAATATTAAAGATATAATATTTCAGTGTGCAAAAAGAAATATGTGACACTAGTTCTGAGTCTACATTTGATGACAACGAAAAAGATCCTGACTACGACGTCGACGGTGAATTACCCCAAGATGCTAGTCGTTTAATTTGCCATATACTAATGCTGAAAATAGCGTCAATTATAGACCCATCTTATGTGAATGCGATTCGCCTAGTAAATATTTCATTTTTATGTGATTTTCCTACAATATTTTACTGTAACTAATATTATACCCATATTCAGTACCTTAAGATGTTAGTAGTTAGTGACACGTTTAATCGGAGAAGTATGCCATTTGAATACAATTCTCCAGGTAACAATATTTAAATCATTTGACTTTGTTTCGTATATTTATAATATTTTTATTAACTTTAAGCCTAGTTAAATTTCATAAATGAATGTTATTTAATTTTTCTTAACTATTAACTATTTTTATATTTATAATAATATTATGTCAATTAATTTTTAAGTTTTTATGTTTTGTCGCTTTGAAAAAAAGCCTATAATTTTGTTTCTTATTTATAAATTTAACAATATAATGTTAAATTTGCTAAATAAATTAATAAAAAAAAATTGTTTATTTTCGTTTTATTTTTTTCTTTAATTGGCCTAAGCAAAAAAAAAGGATTATTAATGTGGTGATATTTGCCGTATGTAGTATTGATGAAAAAAATTCCCGATATTTTTGGCGTATACGGCAAACTCTAATAATTTTAAAAAAGCTATATTTTCATTTCCTGTTTAGTGCGAGCCGTAAAACTTAAGAAATTTATAGAAAATATCCAAATTTACTACCCTGTTAATTTTAAGGGAATTCGCACCACCAGTTTTTTTTCCATGCATTCGAACCTTCAACATCGATTTCCCAACATGTAATTTCTGGATATACGGCAAACTAATATCCAGTCGACTTTGTGTTGTGTGTGTTGAAATTTTTTGAAATATAAAAATCAAAATATCTATGTGTATTAAAATTGTGTGTCAATTTTTTTTATAACAAAAAAATTTTGTATGTTGATATAAATTTAAAATTTTGAATAATTTTAAGTTTTAAGGATTACAAATCAATAGTTAAATGAAATAAAATACATATTCTGAGTTTTGAGAATTTATTAAAATTTAAAGGATAGTGTTATACCTTAAAATTATTGAGAAGCAATTTTACAAATAACACTATATAATAGCATAATATTATATGGACATGAACATTCAATATTCCAATTAAATATATAAATTATCCCACGATTTAGTAATTGCTAAATTGACAAAAATACGAAGTTACAACGGATGTTCCCACATATAATAACTTCTAATTAGCTAGCAAACAAATTATATTTCGATAAGAAATTATTAAATATATCCAATTACGATTTTAGCACCGAAATATTAATATAAAAAATATTACAATTCCCATACTCAAAAATTGCTGATCAATAATATTCAAAAGGTAAATCAAGCTACATTATGATGCTTATGAGCAAGGCATACTTTTTCGTGGCATTCTTATTGAAGTATTCAACAAATCCAGTAGGTGTTTTTAATTAAAACTTCCTTTCCTACATATCAAATCCTCTAACAAGATTAAAATCCCAAAACCCGAACTTACAACAATTGGCCCAGCCGGTATTTGTTTTAATCGAAAAACGTTTTTGGAATTTTTTATTAAAGTGAAAGAAAGTAACAATTATTAACGTTTAACATATAATTCGAAATAGTTTTAAAAATATATTTTTTTATAACAGTTACAAACATTTAGTGATAAAAAAGTTTATGGAAATTTATTTAAAATATTTTTATACATATTTGTATTAGTAAAATACAAAAATAAAATGTTTGTGATTTAATTACTGATAATAGTGATACATAAGTTTTTGAATAAATGTCAAAATATTTAAATTACATTTTAAATTCGATTAGAAAAAATTGAAAATATATATTATTAATTGGGATAGTATTTTATGGCTAATATTCAGAAAATTGAAGAAGAAATTGAACAATTGAAAAAGGAAAAGAAAGATCAGGAACGTGAAATACAAGCCTTTACTGAAACTTTGTTAGGAGAAATTAAGAATCTAGCTAGTAGAGTTAAAACGCAAATTTCTAGTCAGTGGGGTCAATTTACACGCTTAGAAACGACAGATGCAGTTTTAGCACAATTAGTTAAAATTATTAAACAATTAAAAATTAATCATTCTGAAGAAGTAAGCAATTTAAAATCTAAATTAGTTGAAAAAAACAAATTAGTAAAAACTTATAAAGAACGACAACTAATAGCTGAAAATTATAGTAAAGAGGCCAAATTAAAAATAGAAAAACTTGCTACTCAACTTCGGGACGGTATATTATTAGAAAAAAAAAAGTTACGAAGAATTACAATCCAATAGCAAGCTTGTAGCCACTTATAGGGAAGAAATAAACAATATTAGTAAGAAAGGAGAAACCACACAAGTTGAACTTCTTGGAAAGGTAGAAAGTTTAAAACAAAAAATAAAGGAAAAGGAAAATTTAATAGAGGTTTTAGAATCAAATATATCACTGTTGTGGGAAAATAACTTAGAAAAATCTCGCGATATTTCTAATATTCATTTGGAGAAAATTGATACTACAGAAATTAATAATTCTCAAGATATAGAATTTGAAAATTTTTCAAGTGATAATATATTTAATAACATCAAATTGCTCGAAATTGAAAATTTTTCGGAAAATTTATCAAAAAATAGCGAAATAATGTCATACGATAAAATAGGCAAAATAATATCGCGATTGGTGCCACAATTCTCAGGCACAAAAACAGCAGATTTGCCTAGTAAAGTCTATGAATTGCTAAACGCATGTGAACTGGCGTTAAAAGGCAGAGAAGCAAAGGACGAAGAATTATTAATATCACTGCTGTCAACTCGGTGGGTTGGCGATGCTTTTGAATTAATACGAGGCCGGAATATAAAAACTCTTAAATAGTTTGCTAAAATTATTAAAAATAATTACCTTTCAGCCAGAACGTTAGATAGTGTAACGAATGATATTAAACAATCGCATCAATTTTTCGGTGAAGATATAAAATCATATTCGCGACGACTTTTGAATTTAGAAACAACAGCCAAAGAAATTATAAATACCAGTTACAATGCTACAGATTCGGTCACGTTAGTTAAAGAACTCGAAAAGTCTGTCGTTACTGTATTTAAAATAGGGTTAGTAGATCAAGCATTACGTCAGTTTATGTTGACTTGTAATGAAACTGTTCTGAGTAGCTTAGTAGAAACCGCAGTGAGAATTTCAATGCTATTGTGTTCTCAACAAAACCAACAAAATTATTCACAAATTGCACGTTATAGTAGTCAATCTTATATACCTAATATGTATCAAACAAACCCACCACAAACTACACAAATTTTTCCGCCAGAAAATATATTTTTAAATAAGTCTATACAACAAATGCCGAACTATAACAATAATAATTATGCTACCAATATTAATCCCTATAATAATTTTGCTAATAATTATAACCATAACTTCAGCAATAATTTTGATACGAATACCAATCAACCACAAATAAATATTGGTAATCCAGTACAAAAAGAAAAATTTGAAAAAATGGAAAAAAAACAAGAATCATTTAAATTAAAATGTGGATTATGTAGTAAACCCGGACATACTTATGCTGAATGCAGACAACGACGAAACACGCCATACTGTGAGCATTGTAGAGTTTACGGGCATAATCAAATGAGTTGTCCGCGGTCACGGATTTTAATAACAAATACCACCAAATCTAAAATAAAATGCAGATGGTGTTCTAGACTGGGCCATTCAGAAGAAGACTGTTTTAGCAAGAAAAACTATTACAGGACAGATAGAGAAACGGGAAACGACCAGGGGGCCAGTACCTCCAACTAAACTGTGCCCCTGTAATAGTAGCAAAAACGCCAGTCGTCAGTGTTCCATCAATGGATCACACAGAAGAGATACCTAAATTATTTACTACAGAAGAAATGCTTAAAATCAATAATAACGACAGTAATAAAAATGATAAAAAAATCAATAATACATTAGACACAAACATAAAACAATCAGTTTGTGCAGATATCACAATTACTAATACACAACCTAGAACTAAGATTCAAATAAATAACACCAAATTTAAACCTACATATATTAAATCTAAATATACACAAAGTAAATCTCTAATCTTACACAATAAGCGAAATCGCAAAGTAAATAAAAATATAAATAAACTTGACCCTCAATCTTTGTATGAGCGTATCGTATTTCCCACAATATTTCATTTATTTACATTTTTCACGGTACAAATACATAGCACTTATGATGCAGTCAACATTATGATTGCAAATATGTTTGGCAGTATGTATATAATAATCACTAATTTAATTAATAAAATAAAATTTCCAAGGTTAAGAAAAACAACCTTATATTTTATTAAGAAATGTCAACAGGATGATGTATTCATAGAATTGCCTTTTAGTAACACTAAAAGAGGGAAAATAATTTTGCTAGTTGATACGGGCGCTGATATAAGCCTAATAAAAAAGGATTCACTTAAAAATTTAAATAAATTAAATAGTCAAGTAACTAAAGAATTAGGTGGTATATTTGGTGGAATAAGTAACACTTTAGGACATTAGAAATTAATCATTCTTCAAATTTTAGTACAAAATGGCATGTGGTAGATAACATTAAAGAAATTCCATGTGATGGGATAATTGGCAGAGATCTTTTATGGAATCATTCTATCATAAATACTCTGGAAAAAACACTAAAATTTCACGATAATGAGGGAAAAATACTAGTTGAATTACCTCTAAAAACTTTATCTCAAATAAATAATAAACCAAATAATAAGATTAATAATAAAATACTTAAAATTCAATCCCGCACACAAACTGTGGTACAAGTAAAAGTATCTGCCAAGTCAGGTGAATTTGTTGTAAAATCACAAGAACTTTCACCAGGCATTTATGTCGCTAATACAATAATAAAAGTTAGAAATAATTTATGTAATATACCAATTTTAAACTCCACATCATCTGACTATTACTTGAAGCAAAATTTTGTTCCACTTTTATCAAATTTTAATAAATATAAAATTATAAATGAAAACTAATGTAACATATTCAATATAAATAGTAATTCTACAGCAAAGAGATCAAAATTGTTATCAGAATCCTTAAAATTAGGTACCTGTTTAAATTACGAAGAGAAGCAATCAATCGAAAATCTGTGTATTCAGTTTAGTGACGTATTTCTTTTAAATGATGACCCACTAACACATACTTCTCTTTTATCACATAAAATACCAACGAAACGTGGTCAAGCACCAATTAATCAAAAACAGTATAGATTACCTGAAATACATAAAAATGAAATAAACCAACAATTATCTAAAATGTTGTCCGATGGAATTATCTCGCCCAGTAAGTCACCATGGAATTCGCCTCTGCTCATAGTACCTAAAAAAGCTGGCTCAGATGGTCAAAAAAGATGGAGAATTGTTATTGACTTTAGAAAATTGAACGAAGGAACTATAAAAGACGCATTCCCACTGCCTAGAATAGAAGATATTCTGGACCAGTTGGGACACTGCAGATATTTCACAACTCTCGATTTAGCTAGTGGTTATCACCAGGTCTTGATAGACCCGAATGATAGACCAAAAACAGCTTTTAGTACAAGTCTAGGACACTATGAATTTAATCGAATGCCATTTGGGTTAACTGGTGCCCCCGCAACATTTCAAAGGATTATGAATCATATCTTCACAGGGTTGCATGGTATAGATTGCTTTGTCTATTTAGACGATATAGTCGTTTACGGGAAAAATCTGGCCAAACATAATCAGAAATTAGCAAACGTACTATCAAAATTGCGTTTTTATAATTTAAAATTAAATACAGACAAATGTAATTTTCTCTGTCAGGAGGTAATATATTTAGGCCATAAGTGTTCTGAAATTGGAGCATTACCTGATCCTGCTAAAACCAGTTGTGTTACTGATTACCCTGTACCAAAAAATACTAAGCAAGTCCAATCATTTTTAGGCTTCATAAATTACTATCGTAAATTTATTCAAAATCTAGCTGAAACTGCACCACCAATTACAAGCTTATTAAAAAAGCACGCAATATTCAAATGGACTCCCGAATGTCAAAAAGCTTTTGAGTCCCTAAAACATTCCGTCACCTCACCACCTATTCTAATATATCCTGATTTTACTGTACCGTTTATATTAACTACTGATGCTATAGCAATTTAGCTTTGGGAGCAGTGCTCTCGCAAGGTAAAGTAGGGGAAGATAAACCAATCGCGTTTGCTAGTAGGACTTTAAATGAAGCCGAAAAAAGATATTCAACGATAGAAAAGGAATTATTGGCAATCGTCTGGGCCACAAAAAATTTCCGAACTTATTTACTAGGTCGATCTTTCACAGTGACAGTCTACACCGATCACAGACCATTAAAAGGTGTATTCGACGTGAAAGATCCAACGTCAAGACTGGTACGATTCTATCACAAGCTATCAGAATATGATTATAAAATTGAGTATAAACCTGGTAAATACAATGTAAACGCAGATGCATTAAGCAGAATACACCAAGATATAAACATAATTTCAATTCAAACCAGAATCAAAACTCAAGCTCAAGCTAAACAAGATAATATTACACAAAATACGATTTCCAATCAAGAAATAGAAAAATTAACAAGTACACAAGGTTCTGAAAAATATATAGCATTGACAGATCCAAAAGAGATTCAAATAATCCTACACGATTTTCAAAATTCCAAACTCGGTGGTCACCAAGGAATGAAGAAAACGTACTGGAGAATCAGAGAACAATATCGGTGGCTAAATATGCAAAAGGATATTAATGAGTTCATAAAGAAATGTCCAAAATGTCAGGTTAATAAGAGCTCAAAATTAACTAAAATGCCTATGGTCGTCACTGACACACCCATGTTGCCTTTTGACAAAGTTTATATGGATATTGTAGGACCTTTACCGCTATCGTATAGTGGAAATCGATATATACTCACTTTTCAGGATGATCTTACAAAATATATGGATTGTGCAGCGTTACCAGATGCAGAAGCTACTACGGTTGCCAAAACATTCTACAAAGAAATTATAACAAGGTACCGCCTTCCTAAAATTTTGGTAACCGATAATGGCACGAATTTCACTTCAAAATTATTCTCACATGTTTGTAAATTATACAAATAACTAAAATACACATAACTGCATACCATCCTCAGGCAAATGGTTCCTTAGAGAGAAGCCATAGACCACTTGCAGAATATTTGAGAAATTTTGTAGAAAATGACATACAAAATTGGGATCAGTGGTTACGACCAGCTATGCATGTACATAACAATACACCACATGTATCAACAAAACTCTCGCCTTTAAATTGTCTATACAGTTTCAAACCCTTATATAACCACTGAACCCTTATATAACCACGACTATTATCCAAAACAACTTAACAAAATACGAATATTTTGCAGAAGCCGAAAATCAAGAATCGTTTATTACACTATCACACGACGATTATGAGAAGTGCGTGCATGTGGCTTCTAATACAACATATAAAATTCACATATGTAAAATTGGTTCACCTATTCTTACTAGTGAGTGGCAGCACCGAATGTCTAGTCGAGTTGGATCAACACGCAAAAACAGCAGAAGAAAACTGCAAATATACTGCAATCCCGGCGACGGAGGGTATCTTATTGATAATGATGGCCAGCAATAAATGGTTATTTAAACTCAAAACTTCGATGATATTAAATATAAACTGTCAGGGCACCCATTCTACTGTCAAACTAGAAGAATTTGGCATTATAAGACTATTGAAGACATGTGATTTTGGAAACAAAGAGATAAAACTACCATATGAAAAAGAATTGTACACTGATACTGAATATAAACTACCAGAAGCAAATCAAATGATTATTATAGAAGCACTTCAACTTAAATTCAAAACTAATAATAACGGAAATACTACAATAATACGGAAAAAACTACCATTGACAGTAGGTAATCATAAAGATATTACATCAAATTTGCTTGAAGGCAAAAAATCAATCGATGCTTTAGAAGATGAATTAAATAAAGTGGAAGAATCAAGAAAATTGGAAGATCAAGGTTGGGAATTGTCTATACATCGCTATACAATAGCATCAGTCTGCTCTGGAGTAGTAATAATAATATTACTAATAACTGCAATAATCATATATCGAATGCTGAAATTTACCGGGAAGTCTAATAATAGCACGGACTCCAAGCCAGCCATTCAATTAACAACAATATCAACTGGACCAACTACATAGCAAGATAGTGACTTAACATATACACCAAGAAAAAATTCACCAAGATTTAAGAGAGATGCGGCTAGGAAAACAGTTAAACGACCACATGACGTAACCTACGCCTGCGTATAAATGCTTACAAAAAAAAACACAAATAAAGACACTTGTATATTAAAATTAATAAAGTTAAAAAATATAGCAAAAAAATGAATTAAATTTTAAAAAAAATAAAATATATATACAAAAAAAAAATTAAAATAGTAAGAAATATTAAGAAGAAATCTATTTACATTTATGTAATCCTTTGAAGATGTAATTAATTAATAGAAAAAAATTTTTTATACGATTTACATAATTATTATCATAAACAAAATTAATTCTAAACAAAAAATAAACACATGTATAACTAGAAATTAACTAATTTGGTTAATCCAAATTATGAAATAATTTTTTATTGTAAATTAACAAAAAAAAATACGTAGTAATAATATTTTCTTTTAATATACATATATAATGAAATAACTCTTTACCATTCTATATTCAAATATTTACAATCATTTATGTTCAATATAAATTAAAACATATTCAAATAAAAATTATATACATATTAAAAATAAAATTAAGTTAAAAAATAACAATAATTATATAACTTTAATTTAGTTTTTATTTGATTTTAAAATATACTTATAAATAAAGTGTAAGTCATACAATTTCTAATTATAAAATTAATAAAAAAAAAATAAAAATAGAAGTAAGCGTACCTTGCTTATGCTGATACGCGAAACGCTTACCCCCAGAGAGGGAGAGATGTTATACCTTAAAATTATTGAGAAGCAATTTTTTACTATATAATAGCATAATATTATATGGACATGAACATTCAATATTCCAATTAAATATATAATTTATCCCACGATTTAGTAATTGCTAAATTGACAAAAATACGAAGTTACAACGGATGTTCCCACATATAATAACTTCTAATTAGCTAGCAAACAAATTATATTTCGATAAGAAATTATTAAATATATCCAATTACGATTTTAGCACCGAAATATTAATATAAAAAATATTACAATTCCCATACTCAAAAATTGCTAATCAATAATATTCAAAAGGTAAATCAAGCTACATTATGATGCTTATGAGCAAGGCATACTTTTTCGTGGCATTCTTATTAAAGTATTCAACAAATCCAGTAGGTGTTTTTAATTAAAACTTCCTTTCCTACATATCAAATCCTCTAACAAGATTAAAATCCCAAAACCCGAACTTACAACAATTGGCGCAGCCGGTATTTGTTTTAATCGAAAAACGTTTTTGGAATTTTTTATTAAAGTGAAAGAAAGTAACAATTATTAACGTTTTATAATTCGAAATAGTTTTAAAAATATATTTTTTTATAACAGTTACAAACATTTAGTGATAAAAAAGTTTATGAAAATTTATTTAAAATATTTTTATACATATTTGTATTAGTAAAATACAAAAATAAAATGTTTGTGATTTAATTACTGATAATAGTGATACATAAGTTTTTGAATAAATGTCAAAATATTTGTTTGACAAAATCAAAAAAAAAAAAAAATTGTTTTCAGTTTAACAAATTTAAGTGAAAAATAAAATAATTCTAAACTATCAATTTAGAAAGTGATGTGTAATTAACAGATTTAAATACAATATAAATAATTCAAATAATAAAATAACATTTTAAATATAAAAACATTAAAAAGTTGTGCTAACATTAATGATATACAATAAAACTACAATTGACAAAGGCGTTTTCAAATATCTCAAATTTCAAGAAAGTACCAAGTAAGTACACAGTGCAACTATTAAAATATATATTATTATACTATACTATATTATTATATTTATATTATAAAAATTAAAATTTTACTATATTTAAATTATTTATTATTTTAGTATATATATTTTATTATTTGTTAACTTATAAACATTTGTGTGTGAAAATATTAATGGGGCTTAGTTTATAGAAATATATTCGATTAAATTACATTTTAAATTCGATTAGAAAAAATTGAAAATATATATTATTAATTGGGATAGTATTTTATGGCTAATATTCAGAAAATTGAAGAAGAAATTGAACAATTGAAAAAGGAACGTGAAATACAAGCCTTTACTGAAACTTTGTTAGGAGAAATTAAGAATCTAGCTAGTAGAGTTAAAACGCAAATTTCTAGTCAGTGGGGTCAATTTACACGCTTAGAAACGACAGATGCAGTTTTAGCACAATTAGTTAAAATTATTAAACAATTAAAAATTAATCATTCTGAAGAAGTAAGCAATTTAAAATCTAAATTAGTTGAAAAAAACAAATTAGTAAAAACTTATAAAGAACGACAACTAATAGCTGAAAATTATAGTAAAGAGGCCGAATTAAAAATAGAAAAACTTGCTACTCAACTTCGGGACGGTATATTATTAGAAAAAAAAAGTTACGAAGAATTACAATCCAATAGCAATCTTGTAGCCACTTATAGGGAAGAAATAAACAATATTAGTAAGAAAGGAGAAACCACACAAGTTGAACTTCTTGGAAAGGTAGAAAGTTTAAAACAAAAAATAAAGGAAAAGGAAAATTTAATAGAGGTTTTAGAATCAAATATATCACTGTTGTGGGAAAATAACTTAGAAAAATCTCGCGATATTTCTAATATTTATTTGGAGAAAATTGATACTACAGAAATTAATAATTCTCAAGATATAGAATTTGAAAATTTTTCAAGTGATAATATATTTAATAACATCAAATTGCTCGAAATTGAAAATTTTTCGGAAAATTTATCAAAAAATAGCGAAATAATGTCATACGATAAAATAGGCAAAATAATATCGCGATTGGTGCCACAATTCTCAGGCACAAAAACAGCAGATTTGCCTAGTAAAGTCTATGAATTGCTAAACGCATGTGAACTGGCGTTAAAAGGCATAGAAGCAAAGGACGAACAATTATTAATATCACTGCTGTCAACTCGGTTGGTTGGCGATGCTTTTGAATTAATACGAGGCCGGAATATAAAAACTCTTAAAGAGTTTGCTAAAATTATTAAAAATAATTACCTTTCAGCCAGAACGTTAGATAGTGTAACGAATGATATTAAACAATCGCATCAATTTTTCGGTGAAGATATAAAATCATATTCGCGACGACTTTTGAATTTAGAAACAACAGCCAAAGAAATTATAAATACCAGTTACAATGCTACAGATTCGGTCGCTTTAGTTAAAGAACTCGAAAAGTCTGTCGTTACTGTATTTAAAATAGGGTTAGTAGATCAAGCATTACGTCAGTTTATGTTGACTTGTAATGAAACTGTTCTGAGTAGCTTAGTAGTAACCGCAGTGAGAATTTCAATGCTATTGTGTTCTCAACAAAACCAACAAAATTATTCACAAATTGCACCTTATAGTAGTCAATCTTATATACCTAATATGTATCAAACAAACCCACCACAAACTACACAAATTTTTCCGCCAGAAAATATATTTTTAAATAAATCTATACAACAAATGCCGAACTATAACAATAATAATTATGCTACCAATATTAATCCCTATAATAATTTTGCTAATAATTATAACCATAACTTCAGCAATAATTTTGATACGAATACCAATCAACCACAAATAAATATTGGTAATCCAGTACAAAAAGAAAAATTTGAAAAAATGGAAAAAAAAAACAAGAATCATTTAAATTAAAATGTGGATTATGTAGTAAACCCGGACATACTTATGCTGAATGCAGACAACGACGAAACACGCCATACTGTGAGCATTGTAGAGTTTACGGGCATAATCAAATGAGTTGTCCGCGGTCACGGATTTTAATAACAAATACCACCAAATCTAAAATAAAATGCAGATGGTGTTCTAGACTGGGCCATTCAGAAGAAGACTGTTTTAGCAAGAAAAACTATTACAGGACAGATAGAGAAACGGGAAACGACCAGGGGGCCAGTACCTCCAACTAAACTGTGCCCCTGTAATAGTAGCAAAAACGCCAGTCGTCAGTGTTCCATCAATGGATCACACAGAAGAGATACCTAAATTATTTACTACAGAAGAAATGCTTAAAATCAATAATAACGACAGTAATAAAAATGATAAAAAAATCAATAATACATTAGACACAAACATAAAACAATCAGTTTGTGCAGATATCACAATTACTAATACACAACCTAGAGCTAAGATTCAAATAAATAACACCAAATTTAAACCTAAATATATTAAACCTAAATATACACAAAGTAAATCTCTAATCTTACACAATAAGCGAAATCGCAAAGTAAATAAAAATATAAATAAACTTGACTCTCAATCTTTGTATGAGCGTATCGTATTTCCCACAATATTTCATTTATTTACATTTTTCACGGTACAAATACATAGCACTTATGATGCAGTCAACATTATGATTGCAAATATGTTTGGCAAATATAAAATAATCACTAATTTAATTAATAAAATAAAATTTCCAAGGTTAAGAAAAACAACCTTATATTTTATTAAGAAATGTCAACAGGATGATGTATTCATAGAATTGCCTTTTAGTAACACTAAAAGAGGGAAAGTAATTTTGCTAGTTGATACGGGCGCTGATATAAGCCTAATAAAAAAGGGTTCACTTAAAAATTTAAATAAATTAAATAGTCAAGTAACTAAAGAATTAGGTGGTATATTTGGTGGAATAAGTAACACTTTAGGTACATTAGAAATTAATCATTCTTCAAATTTTAGTACAAAATGGCATGTGGTAGATAACATTAAAGAAATTCCATGTGATGGAATAATTAGCAGAGATCTTTTATGGAATCATTCTATCATAAATACTCTGGAAAAAACACTAAAATTTCACGATAATGAGGGAAAAATACTAGTTGAATTACCTCTAAAAACTTTATCTCAAATAAATAATAAACCAAATAATAAGATTAATAATAAAATACTTAAAATTCAATCCCGCACACAAACTGTGGTACAAGTAAAAGTATCTGCCAAGTCAGGTGAATTTGTTGTAAAATCACAAGAACTTTCACCAGGCATTTATGTAGCTAATACAATAATAAAAGTTAGAAATAATTTATGTAATATACCAATTTTAAACTCCACATCATCTGACTATTACTTGAAGCAAAATTTTGTTCCACTTTTATCAAATTTTAATAAATATAAAATTATAAATGAAAACTAATGTAACATATTCAATATAAATAGTAATTCTACAGCAAAGAGATCAAAATTGTTATCAGAATCCTTAAAATTAGGTACCTGTTTAAATTACGAAGAGAAGCAATCAATCGAAAATCTGTGTATTCAGTTTAGTGACGTATTTCTTTTAAATGATGACCCACTAACACATACTTCTCTTTTATCACATAAAATACCAACGAAACCTGGTCAAGCACCAATTAATCAAAAACAGTATAGATTACCTGAAATACATAAAAATGAAATAAACCAACAATTATCTAAAATGTTGTCCGATGGAATTATCTCGCCCAGTAAGTCACCATGGAATTCGCCTCTGCTCATAGTACCTAAAAAAGCTGGCTCAGATGGTCAAAAAAGATGGAGAATTGTTATTGACTTTAGAAAATTGAACGAAGGAACTATAAAAGACGCATTCCCACTGCCTAGAATAGAAGATATTCTGGACCAGTTGGGACACTGCAGATATTTCACAACTCTCGATTTAGCTAGTGGTTATGACCAGGTCTTGATAGACCCGAATGATAGACCAAAAACAGCTTTTAGCATAAGTCTAGGACACTATGAATTTAATCGAATGCCATTTGGGTTAACTGGTGCCCCCGCAACATTTCAAAGGATTATGAATCATATCTTCACAGGGTTGCATGGTATAGATTGCTTTGTCTATTTAGACGATATAGTCGTTTACGGGAAAAATCTGGCCAAACATAATCAGAAATTAGCAAACGTACTATCAAAATTGCGTTTTTATAATTTAAAATTAAATACAGACAAATGTAATTTTCTCTGTCAGGAGGTAATATATTTAGGCCATAAGTGTTCTGAAATTGGAGCATTACCTGATCCTGCTAAAACCAGTTGTGTTACTGATTACCCTGTACCAAAAAATACTAAGCAAGTCCAATCATTTTTAGGCTTCATAAATTACTATCGTAAATTTATTCAAAATCTAGCTGAAACTGCACCACCAATTACAAGCTTATTAAAAAAGCACGCAATATTCAAATGGACTCCCGAATGTCAAAAAGCTTTTGAGTCCCTAAAACATTCCGTCACCTCACCACCTATTCTAATATATCCTGATTTTACTGTACCGTTTATATTAACTACTGATGCTATAGCAATTTAGCTTTGGGAGCAGTGCTCTCGCAAGGTAAAGTAGGGGAAGATAAACCAATCGCGTTTGCTAGTAGGACTTTAAATGAAGCCGAAAAAAGATATTCAACGATAGAAAAGGAATTATTGGCAATCGTCTGGGCCACAAAAAATTTCCGAACTTATTTACTAGGTCGATCTTTCACAGTGACAGTCAACACCGATCACAGACCATTAAAAGGTGTATTCGACGTGAAAGATCCAACGTCAAGACTGGTACGATTCCATCACAAGCTATCAGAATATGATTATAAAATTGAGTACAAACCTGATAAATACAATGTAAACGCAGATGCATTAAGCAGAATACACCAAGATATAAACATAATTTCAATTCAAACCAGAATCAAAACTCAAGCTCAAGCTAAACAAGATAATATTACACAAAATACGATTTCCAATCAAGAAATAGAAAAATTAACATGTACACAAGATTCTGAAAAATATATAGCATTGACAGATCCAAAAGAGATTCAAATAATCCTACACGATTTTCAAAATTCCAAACTCGGTGGTCACCAAGGAATGAAGAAAACGTACTGGAGAATCAGAGAACAATATCGGTGGCTAAATATGCAAAAGGATATTAATGAGTTCATAAAGAAATGTCCAAAATGTCAGGTTAATAAGAGCTCAAAATTAACTAAAATGCCTATGGTCGTCACTGACACACCCATGTTGCCTTTTGACAAAGTTTATATGGATATTGTAGGACCTTTACCGCTATCGTATAGTGGAAATCGATATATACTCACTTTTCAGGATGATCTTACAAAATATATGGATTGTGCAGCGTTACCAGATGCAGAAGCTACTACGGTTGCCAAAACATTCTACAAAGAAATTATAACAAGGTATCGCCTTCCTAAAATTTTGGTAACCGATAATGGCACGAATTTCACTTCAAAATTATTTTCACATGTTTGTAAATTATTACAAATAACTAAAATACACATAACTGCATACCATCCTCAGGCAAATGGTTCCTTAGAGAGAAGCCATAGACCACTTGCAGAATATTTGAGAAATTTTGAAGAAAATGACATACAAAATTGGGATCATTGGTTACGACAAGCTATTCACGTACATAACAATACACCACATGTATCAACAAAACTCTCGCCTTTAAATTGTCTATACGGTTTCAAGTTTGAAATGCCTACAAATCTTAAAAGATATCCTGAACCCTTATATAACCACGACTATTATCCAAAACAACTTAAATATCAGCTACAAAGGGCACATCAATTAGCTCGAAAAAATCAACATAAAGCTAATATTAATTCAAAGAATACTTATGATAAATATACAAAAACAGTGTCATTTAATTGTGGTGACAAAGTGTTATTAAAAAACCTAATGCGGAAACATAAGTTTTCTCCCATTTAAATGAACAATGGGACTTAATATTACAAACAAAATACGAATATTTTGCAGAAGCCGAAAATCAAGAATCGTTTATTACACTATCACACGACGATTATGAGAAGTGCGTGCATGGGGCTTCTAATACAACATATAAAATTCACATATGTAAAATTGGTTCACCTATTCTTACTAGTGAGTGGCAGCACCGAATGTCTAGTCCAGTTGGATCAACACGCAAAAACAGCAGAAGAAAACTGCACATATACTGCAATCCCGGCGACGGAGGGTATCTTATTGAAAATGATGGCCAGCAATAAATGGTTATTTAAACTCAAAACTTCGATGATATTAAATATAAACTGTCAGGGCACCCATTCTACTGTCAAACTAGAAGAATTTGGCATTATAAGACTATTGAAGACATGTGATTTTGGAAACAAAGAGATAAAACTACCATATGAAAAAGAATTGTACACTGATACTGAATATAAACTACCAGAAGCAAATCAAATGATAATAAGCACTTCAACTTAAATTCAAAACTAATAATAACGGAAATACTACAATAATACGGAAAAAACTACCATTGACAGTAGGTAATCATAAAGATATTACATCAAATTTGCTTGAAGGCAAAAAATCAATCGATGCTTTAGAAGATGAATTAAATAAAGTGGAAGAATCAAGAAAATTGGAAGATCAAGGTTGGGAATTGTCTATACATCGCTATACAATAGCATCAGTCTGCTCTGGAGTAGTAATAATAATATTACTAATAACTGCAATAATCATATATCGAATGCTGAAATTTACCGGGAAGTCTAATAATAGCACGGACTCCAAGCCAGCCATTCAATTAACAACAATATCAACTGGACCAACTACATAGCAAGATAGTTACTTAACATATACACCAAGAAAAAATTCACCAAGATTTAAGAGAGATGCGGCTAGGAAAACAGTTAAACGACCACATGACGTAACCTACGCCTGCGTATAAATGCTTACAAAAAAAACACAAATAAAGACACTTAATATAAAAAATAAAGACACTTAATATTAAAATTAATAAAGTTAAAAAATATAGCAAAAATATGAATTAAATTTAAAAAAAAATAAAATATATATACAAAAAAAAATTAAAATAGTAAGAAATATTAAGAAGAAATCTATTTACATTTATGTAATCCTTTGAAGATGTAATTAATTAATAGAAAAAAAAATTTATACGATTTACATAATTATTATCATAAACAAAATTAATTCTAAACAAAAAATAAACACATGTATAACTAGAAATTAACTAATTTGGTTAATCCAAATTATGAAATAATTTTTTATAGTAAATTAACAAAAAAAAAAAAAGGTAGTAATAATATTTTCTTTTAATATACATATATAATGAAATAACTCTTTACCATTCTATATTCAAATATTTACAATCATTTATGTTCAATATAAATTAAAACATATTCAAATAAAAATTATATACATATTAAAAATAAAATTAAATTAAAAAATAACAATAATTATATAACTTTCATTTAGTTTTTATTTGATTTTAAAATATACTTATAAATAAAGTGTAAGTCATACAATTTCTAATTATAAAGTTAATAAAAAAAGAAAAATAGAAGTAAGCGAAAAGGGGTACCTTGCTTATGCTGATACGCGAAACGCTTACCCCCAGAGAGGGAGATATGTTATACCTTAAAATTATTGAGAAGCAATTTTTCACTATATAATAGCATAATATTATATGGACATGAACATTCAATATTCCAATTAAATATATAAATTATCCCACGATTTAGTAATTGCTAAATTGACAAAAATACGAAGTTACAACGGATGTTCCCACATATAATAACTTCTAATTAGCTAGCAAACAAATTATATTTCGATAAGAAATTATTAAATATTTCCAATTACGATTTTAGCACCGAAATATTAATATAAAAAATATTACAATTCCCATACTCAAAAATTGCTGATCAATAATATTCAAAAGGTAAATCAAGCTACATTATGATGCTTATGAGCAAGGCATACTTTTTCGTGGCATTCTTATTAAAGTATTCAACAAATCCAGTCGGTGTTTTTAATTAAAACTTCCTTTCCTACATATCAAATCCTCTAACAAGATTAAAATCCCAAAACCCGAACTTACAACAATAGCAATAAAATTTAAGGTAAGGTTTAACACTATCAAACGTTAAACATGGGGTGTTCCAATTTTGGTTGGGATGCTCATTCATTAAAGATTTATTTAAAAAAGAACCACGATTGGGGTGGCGTGGTTTATTTACAACTTAGATAGAGCATTAAGTTATTTTATTCAGAAGCTATTATAGTTTCTGTTTAACTTTTCTGTTTTCACACGATTTTGTTTTATCATGGTTTAGAATAATAAAATTGAATTCAGTTTTTACCCGATTTCAGTTTTTTCTGATATGTACCTACCGTTAAAACAGAATTACTTATATTTCTCAAAAAATCTTTGAATAAACCAACCCCGTATTTGAGAAGTTCTCTCGATTATAATTTTTTATTTAATTACAAATTCTGTGTTTCGATATTTTCATGGTAAAAAATGGCTGCCTGTTTTTATAAAAATTGTTTCAATAAATATGTACCAGGCTCATATATAGCATTTTTTAGATTGCCTCAAAATAGTAGAAAACTTGTTTGGTTAAAACATTCAGGCAATAAGAGTGAATTTAATAAACGTACCATTTTCTGTGACTATCATTTTTGGGAACATGATTTCAAAATATCTCAAAATGGTAAACTTCTGAAAAAACTGCAATTCTTAAGCCATTTTTGCTCCAATTTGTAAATGTGATAATGTATTTACTGATGAGCATTGTGATGTTATTTTAAAAAAGAAAATACATAATTCTACAGTTTTTGACGACCAATCTAATTCTATTGAAATATCTAATAACTCTATAGATAATAGTTGTAGAAATTGTAGTGTACGGGTGTCCGTAGAGTCTTTCGGTGATGGTTGGCATGCTAGTCATTGCACGTGCTAGATCGTCGGAGGGGCAGGATCTTGTCACCATCTAAGGCTACGAATTACATGCCAGGACTATGGCCAGAAGAAGATTGAAATTGGAAAAAAATTATCTTCATCTGAGGTTACCATAAATGGATAAAATAAGAATGACTACTGAAACTATATAGATCATGAACGCGTTTTACGGAATTAAAACTTTAACGTTAAAATAAAATAAAAAAAAGATAACATACTTAATATTCGACGTGCAAGAAACAAAAGATATTTCGGCTTTGGTGTATTGATGTTGATACACCTATCCCACCCAACCATGTCTACTCTTTTTAACTATTAAAATTTTCAGGTAGACCCTATATTGAAATATATATACGATGTTATTTTAGACTGACATATCAATATATTCTATGCCACCAATTTAATCAATCACATCCCTCTAAATAAAAATCACTCAAATAAATTCATTTTAAATAACTCATGAAAATTTATTTTATTATAATTCATTATTAATGTTATTATTATTTAAATAAAAAAAAATAGTACACCTCGATCTAATAATACTAAAAAAAATCGTAGCATTTCATAGAGACTAGAATATAAAAATTTAGATATTCAAAATTTGAAAAGAAAAAAAAAATTATTTATCAAAAGCACCCTGTATCATATGGTTTTTACTACCATGTATATCGATGGCCCCGAATACAACTATAGTAAGTCAAAAACAGCGTTTTTCAGGAGAGCTAAAATACTTTCTGAAATCCTTAATACTGGAGCTAGGCTCTTGAAATAAAAAGCATAATTTGCCAAATTTAATTTCACATTGTTCCCCGAACAAAAAAAAAGAAAAAAAATTAATTATGGTGCTTAAAAAAATAATTTTGTACTTACAAAATTTCAAAATTGCAACACAACTATTGTAACTCAACTTGCCATTTACTAAAATTACGCGATTATTATGTGTTATATTATTACAATAATTGTAATATCCAAAATTTAATGTAAGTATAGACATACAATCATTGTATTTTTAGGGCCTATTATGATATGTTAAATTGCCATATTTGTTTTTTATTCGATAAACATTGTAAGTATAGTTACATAAATGTTTTTAAAATTTCAATAACTACTAGTATTATTGTAAGTCAAATTGCAATAGTTAATATTTTTGAATTTTTATTGTAACTGCACATATGATAGCTACTTCTGGTATGCTTAATGTTGTAACTATTCTTAACATATTTGTCTTCCCAACCAAATTATAGTAATTCAAAATACAATATTTGGATTCTAATTTTACAATATACCATAATAAAACAACGGGTTATAACTTAAAAACTATGTGGGATAATACTATAGAAACTTTATGTGTTTGTGCGTATGGCTTATGCGGGTCTGTAGTAGCAGGGAAAACTTTTATTGTAAGTCGACATATGGTAGTTGTATTCGGGGCCATCGATATATACTATATAAAATATATTAATTATAATTATTTATTATTGTATTTTTTTTTTTTTTTATTTATTTATATATTATATATTATTTATATATATCAAACGTTTGCACTTGTATTTGCACTTTATATTATATTTATATCTTGATATAAGTTACATAATCAAAAGATTCTCAAAATTTAATAATCATACAAGTGCAATTATCCATACAATAAAAAAAATTTGATAAATTCGTATTGATGTAGCCTAAGAATTTTAAGTTTTTATTTTACTTTATGTTTATTTTTTTTTGTTAATTTACTAATAATATTGCACCACATTAATTCAATATAATAATATATGTGAAAAATAAAAAAAAAGAATGTACAGACTCACCAAACATTTTATTTATTTATGAATTATCCAGAACAGCGAAGTTGCGCGCAGCATCTCCGAACCAGGGTTGAAATATTTCATTAAATTCTTGTGCTAAAATTTAAAATTTCTTTTTTTTTTTGTTTCACAAAATATGTATATAAAAAAAAATGTGGTTGCTTTCTTTTTGATTAAAAAAAATTATAACCTAATCTTATTTCGAATCAAATACCAAATTCTAACTTATTTTTTTTTTTTTTTTTTAATTCCCAACATTAAACTATCTTTACTTTTTATGTTTAGATTTTTTATAAAATTAAAAATTTAACTTTGAAAATTTAATTTGATAATAGATTATTTTTGATAATAGATTATTATATACTATTATGATTTTTAATTTTATTCCTAATTTAATTTTAACTTTTTTTTTTTTTTTAATATGATATGTAAATTGGGAAATAAGCTTTTTGGGAATAATAATATTCTTTTAATGAATTTTTATAATTATTGTATTATTAATTTTTAATTATTTTAGGAGGAATTTCCAGTCGGTGATAGTAACACTGCTGTCGTGCCAGGAAATTCCTACTGCTATGTATTATAGTTTTATTTCTGCTTTTTTTCGCTTCTCAATGATGGTGGAAGTTGACAATAAATATTTGTTGAATATATAATATATCTATATGTTGAAATCTGGGAATTTCTTCACAGGTCCTGCTATTTTTACTTTTCAGGCCTTTTGTATTAAAATTTTATAATTAATTAGATACACGTGTGTATAATTTCATTTAAATATACCTATTTATTTGCAGATTTTAATTTATTTATTGTTTAATTTATGTCATTTTATTTACAAAATTTTAATATTTCGTTTTTTTTTATTTTTATACTTTAATTTTAACTGGTTTTAATATAATTTATATTTTAACTATAGTTTTAAACAACTGCTGGTGTTGGCGATCGCTCAGAAAAAGGGAAAGATGTCCCGGAAAAGGATGAATACCGCTTAATATTTTTGTCCCTTTCTTATTTTTACTTTTTATTTTTATTTTATTTTTAATAGTTGGCAGCGTTTTAAGGGTGGTAATACACCTCATTTTAATGATAAATGTTGGTGTAATTAAATATTTATTTATTACTTTACAAATTTATTTATTTATTTTTTTCAATTAGATTTAAAGTTTTTTTTTTTATAATAATTTTGTATCTTTATATTAATAGTTATTTGTAATTATTTATAATTATTTGTCTAATTAATTGTCTACCGCTACAACATCAGAATTTTTACTGAAATTCATTGACGTAAAAATTTTGAAAAACAAGGGAGACGGTGTATCTTTTATATTTTGATAATAATAATTTTTGATGTATCTTTTGATATAATGATTTAAATTTTTGTACATATATTACATTTGAAATAATATAAAAACGTGTGGCTTCGACTCACACCCTGAGATTATATATGCAAGCCGGGCAATAACGAAATATATGTTACTTCTTTATGTCTTTTGTGTCATATATTCCGATATCTTTGCCATTCATATCTTGTATTTGATATCTATTTTGACCAATCTGTTTTACAATTTTACATTTTAAAAATTTTGGACTAAATTTAGCATTTATTTTCTTAGACATATTACTTAGAATAAAATTTCTTCTAAAAACTACTTCACCGGGTTTAAATTCTACTCTACGACATCTCAAATTGTAGTGTTTTTCGTGTTGCAGGTGTGCCTTAGCTAAATTTTCATAAATTTTGTCGTGGATTAATTGTATTTTAGTAGCATTATCTATGATAATATTTGGTTCATTTAATAAATTAATTTTCTTTAAGAGCTTATAAAATGATGCATGGGTAATCATGTTATAACCGAAAAGTGCTTGATATGGAGACATACCTATTGATTGATGTAAGGCGCTTCGCAAAGCCGTACCTATGTAGGGGAGATCGCTTTCCCAATTTGAATGATTTTCTCCTATGTACGAACGAATAGCTTGAATAATAGAGCGATTCACGCGTTCACTTGCGTTTGATTGTGGACTATAGACAGGGGTTGTCAAATGTTTAATTTGGTAACTTTGTAGAAAATTAGCAAATTCTTTACTCTTAAATTGGGAGCCATTATCACTTAATAAAGTTTCTGGTACACCAAATATTAAAAAGACTTCTTTCGTAAGATATTCAACAACTTTCGAAGCTGTTGCAGCTCTCATAGGCTTTAATAGTGGAAATTTAGTGAGCTTATCCAGGCAAATGAAAATATATTGATTTCCTTGACGTGACCTAGGGAAGGTCCTAGAAAATCAATGTACAAATGTTGGAAAGGACGATTTACAGTAATTTGTTCACCCATGGGTGCACGTAAACACGTATTTTCTGACTTTGATGACTTACAGACTTCACAATTATTTACGAATGTTTTTACCTGATCAGCCATTTTTGGCCAGAAGTAAAACTCACGGATTCTATAAAGTGTTTTGTAAACACCACCATGCGAGGCTTGAGGTGGGTCATGAGCCAATTTAATTAAATTATCTGTTAAAGCTTGGGGAATCCACAATTTCCATTTTTTATCTTCCTGAATTGGATTTCCATTATATGGACGTGTCCTTTTATACACAAATTCATCAGATACTTGAATGTCAGGGAATTTATCTTTATTTTCTTTAACAAAATCTATGAGCTGTTTATATTCATCTGATTTAAATGTCAGTTGACATTCAAGTCAACTGATAAACATGATGTCATTGGGGCACTAATGGACTCTATATGGATTCGAGAAAGAGTATCAGGTACTACATTTAAGGACCCTTTACGGTGTTCAATTTCGAATTTGAAAGCTTGAAGTTTTAAGCTCCACCTTGCAAGGCGACCATTTTAATCAGTTTGTCTCATGAGCCATTTCAAGCTTGCGTGATCGGTGACGATTTTAAATTCCTGTCCCTCCACAAAAGGACGAAATCTTTTTACACTTATAACCGCAGCATAACACTCTAATTCAGTGACACTATAATTACGTTGTGCATTATTTAGTTTTTGCGAATAATAACAAACAGGTCTTTCATTTCCATTTTCGTCAGTTTGAGTTAACACACTTCCCACACCAGTTTTTGATGCATCGCAGTGAATCGTAAAGGGTTTCGAAAATCTGCATGAACGAGAACAGGTGCTGAACATAGCGCTAGTTTTAATTTTTCGAAAGAATCAATCGCTTCTGCGGTTAAACTGAACGTTTTGCTTTTCTTTAGCGTATCAGTTAATGCAGATGCTAATGTGGCATACTCATTAATGAAACGTCTGTACCAGCCTGTCATTCCTAAGAACCTTCTGACCTGTTTGGAACTTTTAGGAAGAGGGAAATCTTTATATGTAGAAATTTTTGACGGGTTGGTCTTTAAACACCCTTTACCTACTATAAAGCCTAAATATTTCAGTTCCTTAAAGCAGAACTTTGATTTTTCGACATTAATCGTTAAACCGGCCATTTTTAATTTTTCAGCAACTTCTTCGAGCATTTTCATATGCGTCTCAAAATCAGCTGAAATAATTAACAAATCGTCAAGATAAACAAATACATATTCCTTCATTTCTGTAGGAATTACTCGGTCCATAAGTCTACACATACTTTGTGCAGCGTTGCACAACCCAAAAGGCATTACTGTGAACTGGTATAGCGGTCTACCAGGCACACTAAACGCAGTTTTTTCTCGCGACTTCAGATCTAGGGGTATCTGCCAAAAGGCGTCCTTCAGATCAACACTTTAAATGAAGTGGGTATCTGACAGACGACGTAGTAAGCCCTCTATATGGGGCAGTGGGTAGGCATCTTTCACGGTTACGCTATTTACCTTTCTAGAATCAAGACAAAGACGATTTTTACCTGGTTTTCTTACAAGAACTACTGGTGAATTCCAAGGGCTTTGGCTCTCTCCGATAACGCCCATGCTGATCATCCTATCCAATTCCTCATATAGAAGATTTTGTATCGCTGGCGATGTGGGATAATGTCGCGGTTTTATAGGAATTGCTTCACCAGTATCTATTTTATGCTCAATTATTTTTGTTTTTCCCAACCCTAGTTTTGCAAATGATGGAAATTTTTCACGAACTTCAGCAAGACGACTGGACTGCGCGAAGGTTAACTCATGCATTTCCGGTTGTAATTCAATCGAGCTATTTGGCGTATTGAGTTTAGATATAATTTGAGGGGCAATATTGAAATTTTTCCAAAAATCAACACCTAAAAATAATTCCCTGGCAAGACTGGGAACTAAATAAAATACTTGTTCTTTTTCAATATTATTGCACGTTACTAAACATTTAACTTTGCCAACAATTTCTTGGTTTTTCCCCTCCGCGGTTTGAACATATGACGTAAACTTTTCAAATGGGATATTTAAATTATTTAAAAATTCTACACACCCAGATCCCAAAGCACTAATACTGGAACCACTATCAAGCAACCGGAGATATTTTTACCAAAAATTGTGATTTGCGCATAAGGACGAGGATGAATTGAAGTATTAAAACTAGTTGATGAAATTTTATTTTTGAGTATCTTACGGTTTTTGTATCTTTTCCGCGCACAAGATATTTTTTCCGACAAGTTATTTTGTGTGATTTCACTAAATATTCTTGCTCTAGTTTGTTCGTAATTTAACAATCTTTGATGTAATGATT
Organism: Rhamphomyia laevipes; assembly: GCA_963920725.1. NCBI lineage: Eukaryota > Metazoa > Arthropoda > Insecta > Diptera > Empididae > Rhamphomyia > Rhamphomyia laevipes. The sequence continues at coordinate 52,463,239 of OY987255.1, read as the reverse complement.
TATTTGGTGGTATATTTTCTAATTTTTGCTGACTATTTATAAATTTTGGTTTTCGTAAAATTCGAATTTCTTTTATAGAATTTTGTGGATTTTCTTCTGAATTATTATATAAATTTTTTGACGCGTTTGGTAAAATACTCGTAGGTTCGATGTTAGGGATTGAAACATCTAAACACGAGCTTAAGCCGGGCTCATGGGATTTGAACGAAAATTTCCCGACAAGTTCTTCTCGTTCACCTGACGGTTTCCCGAACACCGTGGACAATTTGGAGATGTGACTTCTTTTTCGCCACATTTAAAACAAAATAATTTTCGAATTTCTGACGGGCAATCAAAGAATCCATGACCAATTTGCTGACAATTCCAGCACTTATACTTAGAAAAATCTTTCGGTTTAGCAAATTTTTTATGGTAAGTATTTGGACTCATTGCTTCTACATATTGAGCCTCGTACTGACTGTTATCGTTATATTCATAATTATATTCGTTGTTGTAATCAAGTTCGTTTACTTTACGGAACGTTTGCCGAGATTGATATCTAGCAGCACGTTTATTTATGTATCTTTCGGCTTTCTTACATATGTGAATTAATTCGGTTAAATTATTTGTTCGAAACGTTTTTAAATCATCCCAATTAGCATTACGATTTTTTTTAAAAAAGTTCCAATACCAATTTTCTACTTCACCGGAAACTACATTATGAAAATGGCTAACTACCATGCTCCACGAATATCTATACGCATTTTTCAAATTTTCGATTCTGAAAATAAAATCATCAACTGACATAGACTTATCATCGAATTTAAAACCCCATTTATACATTTCACATTTTATCATATATAATTTCGGGATGTGATCAATTCAAAATTGGTAATTGGCAAAAAAAACATATATTATTTGTATAACTAAAAAGCCTTAAAAATATCTCTTGCTTAATTTGCTTATTAATAATTTGTAAAAGCTTGGTTGCGACGCGTAAACACCGAACTAGGGTTAATATTTACGGGACATACCATCACTTTTTTTAAACAAAAATAACAAATACGAATAAAAGTACTCCCACGCATTTAAAGGATTACAAATCTGTATGAATAATTCATTACATTTATAAATTTTCAATATATATATTTGCGAAAAAATAAAAAAAATAACTTCACCGTCGCAACGCGGAATACGATGTATAATCGCTAAATTCCGGGAGATACGATTAAATGTATCTTATTCACTTCTGGAGATAATTTGTTATCTAATCTTCGTTCATAAACTGTACAAAAAAAAACTATTTATAAAAACTATGTATTGGTGATATTTTTAAATTTAATATTACTATGTATATTTGTATAATTTAGATAAACTTAGTCGCTACGCGTAACTGCCAAACAAAAAGCTAATGTTACGGGACATACCAAAGTATCTAAAAAAAAGTTTTAATTTTTTTTTTTTTTTAAATCCTTTAACAATACCGCCTTTATAGTATACGGAAAGGTAACTACTTTCTAGTAAAAAAAAAAGTGTATAATTTCGGATTATAGATATTTTTTTTTTTTTTTGTTTATTTAAAAATACTAAAATTTACACAGATACTCATCGCAACGCGAAATACGATGTATAACCGCTAAATTCCGGGACATACGCGTATCTATGCAATATCACCAGTTTCAATTAAAATAAATATTTGTTTTATATAATAAGCAAAACATTAATTTAAATACTTATGGAAAATATAGAAGAATGACAGAAAAGTAAAATTTTATAGCAATACGAAAATATATAATTATGGCTAAATTTTATGCACTTTCCATTTTCTAAAATGTTACATATTTAAAATATATATATATATATAATATTTAAAATTTAGTCATCGAAAACAAAGCTAATACTAAAATCTGCTAAGCTCTGCGTTGGGCGCCATTTGTAGTGTACGGGTGTCCTTAGAGTCTTGCGGTGACGGTTGGCATGCTAGTCATTGCACGTGCTAGGGGCAGGATCTTGTCGGAGGGGCAGGATCTTGTCACCTTCTAAGGCTACGAATTACATGCCAGGACTATGGCCAGAAGAAGATTGAAATTGGAAAAAAATTATCTTCATCTGAGGTTACCATAAATGGATAAAATAAGAATGACTACTGAAACTATATAGATCATGAACGCGTTTTACGGAATTAAAACTTTAACGTTAAAATAAAATAAAAAAAAGATAACATACTTAATATTCGACGTGCAAGAAACAAAAGATATTTCGGCTTTGGTGTATTGATGTTGATACACCTATCCCACCCAACCATGTCTACTCTTTTTAACTATTAAAATTTTCAGGTAGACCCTATATTGAAATATATATACGATGTTATTTTAGACTGACATATCAATATATTCTATGCCACCAATTTAATCAATCACATCCCTCTAAATAAAAATCACTCAAATAAATTCATTTTAAATAACTCATGAAAATTTATTTTATTATAATTCATTATTAATGTTATTATTATTTAAATAAAAAAAAATAGTACACCTCGATCTAATAATACTAAAAAAAATCGTAGCATTTCATAGAGACTAGAATATAAAAATTTAGATATTCAAAATTTGAAAAGAAAAAAAAAATTATTTATCAAAAGCACCCTGTATCATATGGTTTTTACTATCATGTATATATACTATATAAAATATATTAATTATAATTATTTATTATTGTATTTTTTTTCTTTTATTTATTTATATATTATATATTATTTATATATATCAAACGTTTGCACTTGTATTTGCACTTTATATTATATTTATATCTTGATATAAGTTACATAATCAAAAGATTCTCAAAATTTAATAATCATACAAGTGCAATTATCCATACAATAAAAAAAATTTGATAAATTCGTATTGATGTAGCCTAAGAATTTTAGGTTTTTATTTTACTTTATGTTTATTTTTTTTTGTTAATTTACTAATAATATTGTACCACATTAATTCAATATAATAATATATGTGAAAAATAAAAAAAAAGAATGTACAGACTCACCAAACATTTTATTTATTTATGAATTATCCAGAACAGCGATGTTGCGCGCAGCATCTCCGAACCAGTCTTGAAATATTTCATTACAATTCTTGTGCTAAAATTTAAAATTTCTTTTTTTTTTGTTTCACAAAATATGTATATAAAAAAAAATGTGGTTGCTTTCTTTTTGATTAAAAAAAATTATAACCTAAACTTATTTCGAATCAAATACCAAATTCTAACTTTTTTTTTTTTTTTGTTTAATTCCCAACATTAAATTATCTTTACTTTTTATGTTTAGATTTTTTATAAAATTAAAAATTTAACTTTGAAAATTTAATTTGCAATTGAAAATTTAACTTTTTTTGATAATAGATTATTATATACTATTATGATTTTTAATTTTATTCCTAATTTAATTTTAACTTTTTTTTTTTTTTTAATATGATATGTAAATTGGGAAATAAGCTTTTTGGGAATAATAATATTCTTTTAATGAATTTTTATAATTATTGTATTATTAATTTTTAATTATTTTAGGAGGAATTTCCAGGCGGTGATAGTAACACTGCTGTCGTGCCAGGAAATTCCTACTGCTATGTATTATAGTTTTATTTCTGCTTTTTTTTCGCTTCTCAATGATGGTGGAAGTTGACAATAAATATTTGTTGAATATATAATATATCTATATGTTGAAATCTGGGAATTTCTTCACAGGTCCTGCTATTTTTACTTTTCAGGCCTTTTGTATTAAAATTTTATAATTAATTAGATACAAGTGTGTATAATTTCATTTAAATATACCTATTTATTTGCAGATTTTAATTTATTTATTGTTTAATTTATGTCATTTTATTTACAAAATTTTAATATTTCGTTTTTTTTTTATTTTTATACTTTAATTTTAACTGGTTTTAATATAATTTATATTTTAACTATAGTTTTAAACAACTGCTGGTGTTAGCGATCGCTCAGAAAAAGGGAAAGATGTCCCGGAAAAGGATGAATACCGCTTAATATTTTTGTCCCTTTCTTATTTTTACTTTTTATTTTTATTTTATTTTTAATAGTTGGCAGCGTTTTAAGGGTGGTAATACACCTCATTTTAATGATAAATGTTGGTGTAATTAAATATTTATTTATTACTTTACAAATTTATTTATTTATTTTTTTCAATTAGATTTAAAGTTTTTTTTTTTATAATAATTTTGTATCTTTATATTAATAGTTATTTGTAATTATTTATAATTATTTGTCTAATTAATTGTCTACCGCTACACAATACGGAAAATAATTTGGAAGTAGAATTTCCTTTTAGGGTTAAAGATGAAAAAAATCCCAAAACCTATATTAGACATTATAGTTTATTAAATGTTGAAGACATTAGATACTATTTCAATAAATGAAGCACAGTTCCCTTCACTTAAGCATCAAAGTTGTGCCGTTCCTGTTAATGAAGCATCTACATCAATTTCTATTCCAAAATATGATTTTAATACTCCAAAACAAAATAAAAAACAGAAATTAATCGGTTTTCAAAATAAAGTAAAAGATTTTAAAAATGAAAAATTTGAAAAGAAAAATGTAGTGACAACTTTTGTGAATGCACAAATTTTTCACAAACCGAAAACTCAGTGGTCTTCAGACGAAAAAACTGTTTTTCTTGGTTTATATTATGAATCTCCTGCTTGTTATCGCCATATGCTACAAAATGAATTCATTGGCATTCATTATTAACAGTTTCTACAGGTTTTTCAAAAAATATAATATGTATCTTTACTACAAAAAAAAATTTAAAATATGAACAATATGGATAGAAAATGTATTATTTTGTTTGATGAATTGTCCACAAAAATGGAATTAGAGTACTGTACTAAGGGTGATTCAGTTTATGGTTTTGTTGATTTGGTTCTCTTGGTAGAAAAAATTCAATTTCATCAAGTGCTCTTATTGTAATGATTCGCGGTTTAAATCGCAATTGGAAGCAAGCAATCGGCTATTTTATTGGATCACCAACTGGATTTAAATCATCCCAATTAGCATTACGATTTTTTTTAAAAAAGTTCCAATACCAATTTTCTACTTCACCGGAAACTACATTATGAAAATGGCTAACTACCATGCTCCACGAATATCTATACGCATTTTTCAAATTTTCGATTCTGAAAATAAAATCATCAACTGACATAGACTTATCATCGAATTTAAAACCCCATTTATACATTTCACATTTTATCATATATAATTTCGGGATGTGATCAATTCAAAATTGGTAATTGGCAAAAAAAACATATATTATTTGTATAACTAAAAAGCCTTAAAAATATCTCTTGCTTAATTTGCTTATTAATAATTTGTAAAAGCTTGGTTGCGACGCGTAAACACCGAACTAGGGTTAATATTTACGGGACATACCATCACTTTTTTTAAACAAAAATAACAAATACGAATAAAAGTACTCCCACGCATTTAAAGGATTACAAATCTGTATGAATAATTCATTACATTTATAAATTTTCAATATATATATTTGCGAAAAAATAAAAAAAATAACTTCACCGTCGCAACGCGGAATACGATGTATAATCGCTAAATTCCGGGAGATACGATTAAATGTATCTTATTCACTTCTGGAGATAATTTGTTATCTAATCTTCGTTCATAAACTGTACAAAAAAAAACTATTTATAAAAACTATGTATTGGTGATATTTTTAAATTTAATATTACTATGTATATTTGTATAATTTAGATAAACTTAGTCGCTACGCGTAACTGCCAAACAAAAAGCTAATGTTACGGGACATACCAAAGTATCTAAAAAAAAAGTTTTAATTTTTTTTTTTTTTTAAATCCTTTAACAATACCGCCTTTATAGTATACGGAAAGGTAACTACTTTCTAGTAAAAAAAAAAGTGTATAATTTCGGATTATAGATATTTTTTTTTTTTTTGTTTATTTAAAAATACTAAAATTTACACAGATACTCATCGCAACGCGAAATACGATGTATAACCGCTAAATTCCGGGACATACGCGTATCTATGCAATATCACCAGTTTCAATTAAAATAAATATTTGTTTTATATAATAAGCAAAACATTAATTTAAATACTTATGGAAAATATAGAAGAATGACAGAAAAGTAAAATTTTATAGCAATACGAAAATATATAATTATGGCTAAATTTTATGCACTTTCCATTTTCTAAAATGTTACATATTTAAAATATATATATATATATAATATTTAAAATTTAGTCATCGAAAACAAAGCTAATACTAAAATCTGCTAAGCTCTGCGTTGGGCGCCATTTGTAGTGTACGGGTGTCCTTAGAGTCTTGCGGTGACGGTTGGCATGCTAGTCATTGCACGTGCTAGGGGCAGGATCTTGTCGGAGGGGCAGGATCTTGTCACCTTCTAAGGCTACGAATTACATGCCAGGACTATGGCCAGAAGAAGATTGAAATTGGAAAAAAATTATCTTCATCTGAGGTTACCATAAATGGATAAAATAAGAATGACTACTGAAACTATATAGATCATGAACGCGTTTTACGGAATTAAAACTTTAACGTTAAAATAAAATAAAAAAAAGATAACATACTTAATATTCGACGTGCAAGAAACAAAAGATATTTCGGCTTTGGTGTATTGATGTTGATACACCTATCCCACCCAACCATGTCTACTCTTTTTAACTATTAAAATTTTCAGGTAGACCCTATATTGAAATATATATACGATGTTATTTTAGACTGACATATCAATATATTCTATGCCACCAATTTAATCAATCACATCCCTCTAAATAAAAATCACTCAAATAAATTCATTTTAAATAACTCATGAAAATTTATTTTATTATAATTCATTATTAATGTTATTATTATTTAAATAAAAAAAAATAGTACACCTCGATCTAATAATACTAAAAAAAATCGTAGCATTTCATAGAGACTAGAATATAAAAATTTAGATATTCAAAATTTGAAAAGAAAAAAAAAATTATTTATCAAAAGCACCCTGTATCATATGGTTTTTACTATCATGTATATATACTATATAAAATATATTAATTATAATTATTTATTATTGTATTTTTTTTCTTTTATTTATTTATATATTATATATTATTTATATATATCAAACGTTTGCACTTGTATTTGCACTTTATATTATATTTATATCTTGATATAAGTTACATAATCAAAAGATTCTCAAAATTTAATAATCATACAAGTGCAATTATCCATACAATAAAAAAAATTTGATAAATTCGTATTGATGTAGCCTAAGAATTTTAGGTTTTTATTTTACTTTATGTTTATTTTTTTTTGTTAATTTACTAATAATATTGTACCACATTAATTCAATATAATAATATATGTGAAAAATAAAAAAAAAGAATGTACAGACTCACCAAACATTTTATTTATTTATGAATTATCCAGAACAGCGATGTTGCGCGCAGCATCTCCGAACCAGTCTTGAAATATTTCATTACAATTCTTGTGCTAAAATTTAAAATTTCTTTTTTTTTTGTTTCACAAAATATGTATATAAAAAAAAATGTGGTTGCTTTCTTTTTGATTAAAAAAAATTATAACCTAAACTTATTTCGAATCAAATACCAAATTCTAACTTTTTTTTTTTTTTGTTTAATTCCCAACATTAAATTATCTTTACTTTTTATGTTTAGATTTTTTATAAAATTAAAAATTTAACTTTGAAAATTTAATTTGCAATTGAAAATTTAACTTTTTTTGATAATAGATTATTATATACTATTATGATTTTTAATTTTATTCCTAATTTAATTTTAACTTTTTTTTTTTTTTTAATATGATATGTAAATTGGGAAATAAGCTTTTTGGGAATAATAATATTCTTTTAATGAATTTTTATAATTATTGTATTATTAATTTTTAATTATTTTAGGAGGAATTTCCAGGCGGTGATAGTAACACTGCTGTCGTGCCAGGAAATTCCTACTGCTATGTATTATAGTTTTATTTCTGCTTTTTTTTCGCTTCTCAATGATGGTGGAAGTTGACAATAAATATTTGTTGAATATATAATATATCTATATGTTGAAATCTGGGAATTTCTTCACAGGTCCTGCTATTTTTACTTTTCAGGCCTTTTGTATTAAAATTTTATAATTAATTAGATACAAGTGTGTATAATTTCATTTAAATATACCTATTTATTTGCAGATTTTAATTTATTTATTGTTTAATTTATGTCATTTTATTTACAAAATTTTAATATTTCGTTTTTTTTTTATTTTTATACTTTAATTTTAACTGGTTTTAATATAATTTATATTTTAACTATAGTTTTAAACAACTGCTGGTGTTAGCGATCGCTCAGAAAAAGGGAAAGATGTCCCGGAAAAGGATGAATACCGCTTAATATTTTTGTCCCTTTCTTATTTTTACTTTTTATTTTTATTTTATTTTTAATAGTTGGCAGCGTTTTAAGGGTGGTAATACACCTCATTTTAATGATAAATGTTGGTGTAATTAAATATTTATTTATTACTTTACAAATTTATTTATTTATTTTTTTCAATTAGATTTAAAGTTTTTTTTTTTATAATAATTTTGTATCTTTATATTAATAGTTATTTGTAATTATTTATAATTATTTGTCTAATTAATTGTCTACCGCTACACAATACGGAAAATAATTTGGAAGTAGAATTTCCTTTTAGGGTTAAAGATGAAAAAAATCCCAAAACCTATATTAGACATTATAGTTTATTAAATGTTGAAGACATTAGATACTATTTCAATAAATGAAGCACAGTTCCCTTCACTTAAGCATCAAAGTTGTGCCGTTCCTGTTAATGAAGCATCTACATCAATTTCTATTCCAAAATATGATTTTAATACTCCAAAACAAAATAAAAAACAGAAATTAATCGGTTTTCAAAATAAAGTAAAAGATTTTAAAAATGAAAAATTTGAAAAGAAAAATGTAGTGACAACTTTTGTGAATGCACAAATTTTTCACAAACCGAAAACTCAGTGGTCTTCAGACGAAAAAACTGTTTTTCTTGGTTTATATTATGAATCTCCTGCTTGTTATCGCCATATGCTACAAAATGAATTCATTGGCATTCATTATTAACAGTTTCTACAGGTTTTTCAAAAAATATAATATGTATCTTTACTACAAAAAAAAATTTAAAATATGAACAATATGGATAGAAAATGTATTATTTTGTTTGATGAATTGTCCACAAAAATGGAATTAGAGTACTGTACTAAGGGTGATTCAGTTTATGGTTTTGTTGATTTGGTTCTCTTGGTAGAAAAAATTCAATTTCATCAAGTGCTCTTATTGTAATGATTCGCGGTTTAAATCGCAATTGGAAGCAAGCAATCGGCTATTTTATTGGATCACCAACTGGATCTGAACTTCCATCAATAATTAAAGAAAGTTTTCAAGTAATTAAATATTGGTTTTGTCATAGTTGCTTCAACATGCGACCAGGGTAGTAATAACCGTTCTGCTTTAAAAATATTCGGAGTAAAAATAAATCAACCTAGTGTTGATATTTTTGGTGATGGAAAATCTATTGTTTTTTATTCGACGCTCCACACCTCTTTAAAAGTGTACGTAATTGTTTATTAAAAAGTTAAATTATTTTTGATAATAATAAAGTTGCGTCGTGAAAGATATTGGAAAAATTGTATAATTTAAATATAGATTTAATCAAAATACTACATAAACTTACAGATAAACATATAAAACCTGATTCGTTTGATAAGTTATCTGTAAAACTAGCCACTCAAATTTTTAGTTCTAGCGTTTGTGCCGCTTTAAAAACAGCAATACAATTGGACTGTTTTAAGGAGCCAAAAGAAAAAGAAATCGCTATTACAAGAGCTGATTTTATAGAACAGCTGAATTATTTATATGATAACTTAAATAGCTATTGTAAATATTCAGGAAATCCAAATAAATGTGCAATTTCAGATGATAAACCAAATATTTTATTAAATATATCAGAGTCGCGGAAATGGATTGAAAAATGGTTGCATACAGGGAAAATTAAAACTCCATTTTGTTTTAGTGGATTAATACAAATGTTAACTGGTATTGAAATTCTTTGGAAAAATGTTAAATCAGTTCTGCAATCATTTCTATTAACCTTACTTTTAAATCAAGAGCCGATTTGAAAATTTTATATCAATTATTAGAAATAACAGAGGTTCTTATGAATTTAATCCATCCGCTCTACGATTATGAAGGAACTTTAAACAAACATTTTTCCAAAATTTTGTTGCACCTGAAACTTCAGGTTATATTGATTCCAATTCACAATCTATTTCCAATTATGAGAACCTTGCCACAATTGATTGTTTGCCAATTGATTTACCTGTTGTTGAAACAGATGTAGATACAATTAATGATTCAACAGATTTTTTAAATGCAATTGATTTTGATGAAATGTTAGATTCATCAAAAAAAAAAAAAGACTGTGCGAAATTATACTTAGCAGGTTATTTAGTTTATCATTTTAATAAAAGTAATTGTGAAGTTTGTTTCAATTTCATGAATGATATTTTTATTTAAATGAAAATGTACAAAGCTGTTAATCCAAATTTAATTAAAAATTATGAAGGATTAAAAACTCCTAGCATTAAATTTGAATTGTTGTGTAAATATATAATTAATATATTTGAAAAAAATATAGAAAATATACAACACGAAAATGCTCTGGTCCAAAAGTTGGTAGCTATTGTTTAAAAACATTTTCCCGAAGATGAAGTTGAATGCCATATTAAAAATATAATTGAATATTTAATAATTTTATTAGTAAGATTTCGACTACGGAAAATTAATATACTTTTAAAGAAAAAAAATACCAAAACTCAAAGAGCAATAATTTTTCAAGGCATGTAATTCGACACTGATATCAAAATATCTTAAGAATTGAAAGAACAAAATCATTTTATAACACAGTCTGATAATGTTAATTTTAGTATGCTGAAAAAAATATTTAGTTACCTATATTCTTTTAATTCTGAAAACATTTTCATATTATCAAATTTGTAGATTTATTTACAAATCGTATGCAAATTAACTGTAACTTATTTCTAAATATTATATTTTAATCAAATTTTTGTTGGAAAACTATTAATTCCTATTTCAGATTCAAAATTATTAGTACATAATTGAAATTGAATTATCATTTAAAGAATCTTCAACTGCCTCTACATTAACTATTTTTCATTTGCATTCATTATTAATAGTTTGTACAGGTTTTCAAAAAATATAATATATCTTTACTGAAAAAAAATATTGAAAATACGAACTAGTGCTTAATAAAAAGATTATTTACTAAATAAAATTGTTATTTATTAATAATCATTATTTTTTATTGTTATTTATTAATAATCATTATTTTTTATACAAAAATTTCTTGAACTATCTCGGGATTAATTATTATTATTTTTTTTATAAACCATCATACAGTTCCGTTCCGCTGGTAATAACCGCCAACGTATCTGTTCTGTAATGGTTCATTTTTTATATATATGAGTTAAATGCGATAAAACTTGAAGATCAGGATTTTCGCATAGCATAATTTTAGATGTAACGATTATTAAGTCAAGACACAACCCCATGTGGAATTCAGGACTTGTAGAACTTATCAATTTGAGCAAGTTCCATGTACCAACATCCCCACAATATAAATCATGAGATAAAAATTATTATGGAATATATTTTGTAAACAGGGAATCCTATTTATGTTTCACCTGATTTTTAGGGAATTTACCTAAATTATCATTTTATATCATTTTTAGAATTGTAGTAGAATTCATAAAGTTCAATAAACTTTAAAATCAATTATTACCTACATTTTGTATGCATGAGTAATGATTTTTATTAAATATCCGTAATTATGAATTGAACGTTATTTTTGTAATTCAGCTATCTATTAGACCATTGTTCAAAATGATATAAATACCTTTAAAATCGGTGGTAGAAAAAAAAGTGTTCAGTACAAAATACTACATCAAATGGAAGACAGATTTGACTACATCAAATGGAATTCATTTTCTTATTTTATTAATAGTCTGGTATTCCCTGGCTATTTACGAAATTAGAAATTTGAATTTATTCCTATTTAATTTTTTTTATTATTATTTCGCGATTATTATTTAAAAATCTTGCTTTGAGAATATTATTTTATTTTATTTACTTGGGATTTCCTTGTAAATCACCTAAATTATGGATTAGGAAATCTTGGCAATTTTTGGTTTTTTTTTTTATAGATATATAATATTTGGTTAATTCGTAGTTTATTTCGTTATTTTAGTTTTCAATAAATAGTTCAAGAAATTTCGGAATTAGGTTTCATTTTTTTTTTTTTTTTTTGTCAAAAATAAGGAATATTTTATATACAAATTTTAACTTAATATTTTATTTCATATAAAATTTAAATGGTAGAATAATTATTAATTGCATTCGAATTTTTTTTTTGAATTTTTTTTTTTTTTTTTTTAAATTATCTTTATTTTTGAAGATTTGGTTTTTTATAAACATTATTATTTACAGATCCTATTGTAATTAGCAATCTATTTGTAGATTTTTTTAAGAACTCGTTCTGTGACATCAATGATGTATCTCTAGATTGTCCTAATAGTGTGGTTGAAAACATTGAATCGTTTTCACATTTAAATAATCTAAGTGTTAATATATCTAAGGACTCTATTTTGAAATAATTATGTGGTTTGAAAGAGACTTCTACCTGTGGTCCTGACGGGGTACCATCTATTATTTTAAAAAGATGTGGTTTCTATTTGTGTAAACCACTAGAATACTTATTTAAATTTTCTATGTCAAGTAATTGTTTTCCTAAGATTTGGAAATCGTCTTTCATTATACCTCTCCACAAAAAAGGTCCTAAAAGCCAAATTTCCAATTACCGTCCTGTTGTAAGATTGTCTTGTATTCCTAAGTTGTTCGAGTCTATTGTAACTAATTGCTTATATTTTCAAGTAAAATCTATTTTTGCAAAGGAACAGCATGGTTTTATAAAAGGTAGATCTACAACTACCAATTTAATGGAATTTTCTAATTTCTGTATTGAAAGTTTTGAGAAACGTCATAGTGTTGATTGTATATTCACTGATTTTAGTAAAGCTTTTGATAAGCTTTCACACCAGTTACTTTTAATAAAGTTAAGAAAAATGGGTTTTAATGAAAATTTCTTACTATGGCTTCAATCATATCTCACTGATAGATCATATAGAGTCATTTTCAATGACATCATTTCGGAAAGCTTCAAAGTGCACAGTGGTGTTCCCCAAGGTAGCCATCTTGGCCCACTGTTGTTCATACTTTTTGTAAATGATCTACCAAATGTGATTAAGAAATCTAAACTTTTAGTCTACGCAGATGATGCAAAAAATTTTAAGGACATTAACTCTATTTCTGACTTTATTGAATTACAATCCGATTTAGATAACTTTTATAACTGGTGCTATAATAATCGCTTATTCTTAAATATTGATAAATGTTTTGCTATGACTTTTACGCGGAAATTAAAATATGATAACTATAATTATAAATTTGACTTAACAAATCTTAAACGAACAAGTTCTTCAATTGATCTTGGAGTTTGTCTTGATTCAAAACTTTCTTTTGTTGAACATATTAATATAATAACGAAAAAAGCTAATTCTTTATTAGGTTTTGTTAAACGTCAGTCTCGTGAATTGTATGATCCTTATGTTATTAAACTTCTTTTTATAACTTTTGTCCGTCCTATACTAGAGTATGCATGTCAAGTTTGGTGTCCTTATTATGATATTCATATAAATCGCCTTGAGGGTGTACAAAAAGATTTCTTCGTTTCGCTCTAAGGAACATGAATTGGAGGGATAATTTTAATCTCCCACCTTATACTGAGCGATTGCGCCTAATAGATTTGCCTTCATTGGAGAAAAGACGCGACTATCTGACCTTTAGTTTTATGCATAAATTAATAATCGGCGATATAGATTCATGTATTTTACTATCTAAGGTTAAATTTAGAATTCCATCACATACTGTCCGTGTTTTTCATCCTTTAATGATTAAGAATCATCTGTCTAACTATGGTGCTTTTTGTTCTTTGTCACGAATGTTTAAAATTTATAACGATAATTATTTAATTTTAAATTCTTTTAATTTTCAGACTAAATTGTTTAAAGATAAATTCTATTATTAAAATTTTTGTATATATTTTTATATAACTAGTACTTAGTTGATCAATAAATAAAATTATAAACTCAAATGTAGAAACTCATATTCGTATAGGAATATGAATAATTTGTACTAGGCGATCAGAATCGTTAAAGTAGCACAAATGACGTGTACAATTATTTGTATTTATAATATTAATGGCTTCCCCATATATAGTAATTACAACAGCAAAATTGTAAATATTAGTTGTTGTTGTAATATGTATTAATTTTTATTTGAGTTTTATTGTAGTACGAGAGTTATTTTTTTATCAGAGTTATTTTATATTTGTTTATACAAATTATTTGATTTTTTTTTTGATTTTTAATAAAAATTATTTTAAAATGGAGGAAATAATGTTTTTTTTTAAATAAGGTTTTTTATTTTTCCTTCGCAGGATTTAAGGTTTTTATGAGATTATGCAGTGAGTAAGTGAGTAAGTAAGATTTAAATAGGATATATGTAGGGTGATCATACATTTAGGTTTATTTTAGGATTTTAGTATTGATCACATGGATGAGTGGGCAAATTTTAAAATGGTATTACATCTAAATCCATTTCGTTAAACATAAATATCTAATTTTGGTGTTACATGTTAGTTTTAGGGGAATTTAAAATTTAGAGTAGTTTATTTTATATTTCTTTTAATTTTTGTTAGTATATTTTATCCTTGATTTTTTGTTTTTATTTTTTTGTTTAATATTGCACGCAAGTTTTGTATGAATGTTACGCGCATTTGTGAACCCCCTATTTTCCGGCTTAAGCTACCCCAGTTAGACGTGCAGCGCGGTAAACCAATATTATTATTGGATAATTGGTAATATATTTTAATTGTGTAGAAGATTGAGATTGGTTAAAGCTCTTGGCACATTTGTTTATTACAAATAGCGCGCGATTTTAATGACCTATTAACATTAATTAAATTATTTCTACCAAACCAATATTATACTTGGCCAAAAATAAAAATGTTTTAACATACATTCATTACAAGCTTAAGTATTTGTCTAAATTGCTTAATTGACAGAATTTATAATTATGTAAAAATTGATTTAAAAAAAAAAAATCTGTTGCAATAAAACGGATAAAAATTAAATAACTGACTATGCTAAATTTTAAGTGAGAAAAAACAATTTTAATCTACGCGAGTTATATATATATCATCTACACCTAATCTATCACGCCGTGGATCCATGATATTTTAAATAAAATTATTTAAAATATAATGTATGATGTGACTTGAGCTTAATAATTCTATATTAATAATATTATTTTCAAAATTATTTAAAATTATTTTCCCATCAGTTTTTTTTTCCACAAAACAGCTAGACGAAACGTCAACATTTTATTTCTAAATCATAATTAACATTACACCTTATAATTTTAATTATGCTCAGTTGGTTATGAAAATTGAAGATAATAAGTGATTTTTGATCTAAATTTTAATTTTAATAAATGTTTAAAAAAGTGAAATTTCTATTTTTTATTACTTTGAGTGTTCGATAAATCATATATATATTTATATAAAAAATATATATTTGTACTTATAAAAAATAGAATTGGCGCAGTCGGTTGGATCTATTTCCGTAGAGTATAGATCTAGTGAAACGAACTATTATAATTGATAATAATAATTAAAAAGACAAAAAGTGGGCAACGAAGTAAATCAAAGCAAAATTTAGTGTTTCACGTAGAAACAACACAAAAAATAAAATAAAATAAATATAAAAATTTACAACTTTTTTAAAATAAATATATATATATATATATATATATATATATATATATATATATATATATATATATATATATATATATAATTTTATATTTGTATATATTTAAATGTTACAAGATCAAATAGAACAATGTGTAGTTGCTCTAACACAGTTAGTGGCACATAATAACCAACCGCAAAACTGGAGAACAAGAATTGAGAGAGAAATCCGCTATCTACCAATATTTAAAGGAGAAGTTGGAACACTGCCTTCCTTCATCGGTTCACTAACAAGCCTTCTAGGAAATTACGGAGAAGATTCAAGTACTGCCAAAAATTTATTAAACATCAGTCCACCAGAAACCTGGGAAGATTGCAAAAATAGATTGAAAAAACATTTTAAACCAGCTAAGGACCAGATGGCAATAACAAAAAGTATTGGATCTTTACAGGTAAAGAGTATTAAGCATTTAGTAGACAAAGTGAAAATTATTGTAGAAGATGTAACAGAATATGCTGCTTTTGAGGATAATCTGGAAATAATAATAAAAATATTTAGTGGTATGTTAGTTCAAAAAATTAAAGAATTAGCATCAAGGCCATTAGCTTATGCAATAATGAGAAAAAATAATTTAACTGAAATTAGAGATATATACATTGATAGTTTTATAGGGATCTATATAATTTAAATCCTAGTTTTTGGAATAAAAGTGATTATAAAGATAAATCTGGTTAAAAAAGATTGAATACAAAATATAATAATAATACAAAAAATAATTATTACGAACCACAAAATTCTAGTAGACAACACCAATACAATGGTTGGTTGGTTGGTTTGAGAAGGGGGGAATGGAAGCGACCAAACCATGTACCTAGACCGTACGGCCCGTTGTACCCCCTTACGAAACTTGTACCCCCTTACGAAACCATTTTCACCAAGAATCATGCCATCCCACTTCCTTTATAAAGTTTGTCAACTTCGCAGGTTTTACACTGCTTAATTCCATTAAATCTCCTACAAAATAGGAACCGAAAATTTTTAACCTTTTATTACACAGATAAGGACAGTGACATAAAAGATGCCCAACTGTCTCGTCATCCTCAAAACAGCCCCTGCAAGCTGTTTCAGTTATCACTCTGAGTCGCCCGACATGTTTACGTAATAGTAAATGCTCCGTGACAGTTCCTGTGTACAGTATGGGCATGGGTTTGGTCATGTTCAGAATACTTCTCGATTGTTTAGCGCTGGGGTTACTCTAGAACAGTTTTCAGCGCAACCCATTAAAAATGTTTTGTTCAACAAGCCATAGTTTAAACAGTCTTTTAATCGAGCTGACTGGGTAACCGATCTGGCAGATTGGGAGGCTTCTATCTATCGCGCGCCATTTTTAGCCAATTTATCCGCTTTCTCATTTCCCATTATATCTCTATGACCGGGAGACCAGATGATAAGCAAATTATTATTATTTGCCTTCACTTGCCTAAGGATAGTACGACATTCAAAAACCAATTTGGAGTTAATCGATCTGTTTTACAGTGCTTTAATAGGTACTTGGTTATCCGAGCAAATCAAAATATTCTTATTAAACAGATTAGTTTCTACCATAAATTCCGCGGCAGCTTTTATAGCTGCAATTTTAACCTGGAAAATTGAGGCGTGGTTTTCTAATCTGATGTTGACATTAAGATCTAGATCAACGGAGAAGATTCCTGCACCACATCCTGATTCTATTTTGGAACCATCAGTGCAGAGCACAGTCTTATTAAGGGGAATGGGTGAACTGTTCTCCCACTCCCCTCTATACGGTATTCTTATTATGATACCTTCATCAAATATTGTCATATTTGGAAGGTAATCATTAGACATATTCAGATTGTAACCCGACGCTTCAATCACACGAATGATTGTAACATGGGGTGTGGGCGAACCTGAGGTTACCATATTATTATTCAATTTCAACCGCAGAGCTGCGTTAGCAGCCGTATATTTCACAAAAAAGTCTATTCTTTGCATACCTAGGATGGTTTCCAAGGCACGCGTCGGTGTACTAGCTGTGGCGCCAGTAATACCTAAGCAACATTGCCGTTGAATTCTTTCCAGAATCTTTAAATTAGATGCAATTTCTAGAGATTTCCACCAGACCACGGATTCGTAGGTGAAGACCGATCTAATTACACAGGTATAAAACCAGTGTATAATCTTCCGTGACAACCCTGATTTTTTCCCAATTGCACCTCTACAGTCTCAGAAAGCTCTGATTGCTTTATTTGCCTTGGTTTCGAGGTGGTACCTCCAATTAAGTTTCTTATCAAGAATTATACCTAGGAATTTTACTCTATCAACTAAAGTAATTGATTTAGTTCCAATTTTTGATTTACTACGTTTATTCGTGAAAAGACAAGTCTCAGTTTTTTTCCGTTCCTTGTAGCCCAATTGGAAACAAGGTTTAACGCACTTTGGATAAGCTCGGCGAGAGTTGTCTCAAATCTACCGGTAATCAGTATAGCAAGATCATCTGCATAACAGATAATAGAGGACCCTGCTCTCAAAAGGTCCATTACGTGCACCACCTATTTTTGAGGAGCCACCAAATTCTGCAATCAAAGTTCTATTTTTTAGTACAAAGGAAATCCATCTAACAATGCATGGATTTATTTGTCGTTTCGTCAAGCAATTGATTATCGATTCAGTTTTAAAATTATTGAAAGCGCCTTCGATGTCAATGAGCATGCCTAAAATCATGTTTCTGTGACTAGGATTCAACAGATTTGCCCTTGCAGTAAGCGTATTGAGACGGTGAGAAACCCGAAGCTGTTTTTACAGCTCCAATATCTTGTTCGATAACTCTTTCTAAAGTTTTTAATAAGAAAGAAGTTAAACTAATAGGTCTATATGCCTTTGGAGAGGCATAGCTACCTTTACCTGGTTTGGGAATGAAAACTATTTTGATTCCTGCCAATGTTTTGGAATATAACCTATTTTCAGACAACTTATATATAACCTGCAAACCCTACTAATGAAGACCTTGTTTGCTCTCTGTAAAAGGACGGGGTAAATCCCGTCTATTCCCGGTGATTTAAATGGCTTGAAAGAACCAATTGCCCATTTAACATTTTTTTCAGTAATTAAACTACTTAACATCTGAAAAGATTCATTCGTGACCGTGACGGAGATGCTCTCTTCCACCTCGTTATCCTGAAGACAACCTGGAAAGTTTACGGACATGAGAATGTATAAACTATCCTCCATTGAGGTAGTTTTGATACCGTTTTCATCTTCCAGTAATTCCGGTTGCGTGTGTGATTTGGCCAGAATTTTCTTCATTCTAGCCGCTTCACTCACACCCTCTACTTGTTCTGTGAAATTTACCCGACTCTCTCTGAGATTTTCTACAGTTTTTCTAAAAATTCTTTATAGCCCTACGGTACTGTTCCCAGCAAATTTCCGAGTTCCTATTTCTTGCTTTATTAAAAAGCGACCTTACATTTTTCCGTTCATCCAATAAGGTATCTGTCATCCAAGGTTGCCTAGCCTTACAATGAGGTTTCCTTAGTGGACAAGCTATATTAAACGATTCTGACAGCGGTGCATAGCTATTATATAGTTATGGTTAACCGATCATCCCCACTATTTTCGTTTCTTTCCCGACCGTTCCGTTCTGAGTCAATTAAATAGTTTTTAGAAAAGAATTGAGAATGAAAATAAGAGTTGAGAATGATAATAAATTCTTTATGAATTTATTGAATATTAAGAATTAAGAGAGAGAATTTGTTTGCACACGCTTATATTTTTAAGTGTGTGGCTTGGCTTGAGTTTTTTTTTTGTATATAGAGATTTTCTCTTTTATGCGTTGGGATTGAATATTCCCAAATAATTTGGGAATATTGAACTGCAATCTGAAACTCTTGTTTTTTTTTCGTTTAGGAATAATTGAATTGCATTTGTTTGCAATTATATATATTAATTTATTGGTTTTCTTTTATTTATGGGAAATACAAATTGAAATTTGAATATTTAAAATTATTTGTTTATACAAATAATTTTAAATTTTTTTTGAATATTTTTGAATATTAGGCATATTCAATAATTGGATATATTAAAAAAATTAGTTAAGTGTGGGAAAAATGATTTTAAGTTTAGCATGGAAATGTTTATGAATATTTCTTGCTTATTTATAGGGTAGGTATGGTAAATGATGGACAATCATTATGTATAATGATGTCCAATCATCACACCTTCACCCCTAAAGAAAGAAAATTTTATTGTAAATAACATTTTCGTAACAGAAGGAGAATTGTAAATATGATATGAGTCAGTATGATTCTATTAAGTATTTTATATTTAATAATTTTTTCCTTAATAATTGCATATGTATATATTTTGTATATAGTACATATTTTTTTTTTTAATTATTACATGTATAGTGAATATGTTTATGATATGAAATTTTTTAATTTTTTTTATATTATATTGTTACTTAATCGCTACATGATTTTGAAAAAAAAAATTGTATCTTTTATTATTATTATTTTTTTATTTGAAAGAAAAGCTTATATGTATATAAAATTTATTTATTGAAATCTATTTATCCATAGAATTATATATGTATTTTTAATTATTGGATTTGAATACAAAATTTATAATTTAAAAAAAAAAAAAAAATTTTTTAAGATCATTATTATTATTTTTTTTTGAAGAGCATTAAAATTTATCTCTGTTTTTTTTTTTGTATTTATATTTTTTTTTTAATCTTAATATTATTTGAAAGAAAGACTTATAATTTATATAATTTTTTTATTGAAATCTATTTATCTATAGCATTATATATATTTATATTTATTGAATTTGAATACAAAATTCATAATTACAATTTTTTTGTTATTAGGATCATTATCTTTTTTGAAGAGTATGAAAATTTTATCTGTTTTTTTTTTATTTTTTTCTCTTAAAATTTTATTTTTATTATATTTTTTTTTAATCTTAATATTATTTGAAAGAAAGACTTATATGTATATAAATTTTTTTTATTGAAATCTATTTATCTATAGAATTATATATATTTATATTTATTGAATTTGAATACAAAATTTATAATTACAATTTTTGTTATTAAGATCATTATTTTTTTTTGAAGAGCATTCAAATTTTATCTCTTTTTTTATTTATATTTTTTTTTCTCTTAAATCTGTATCCTTAAAGGTTGCTTTGCAAAAAGGGGCGAATTCTCAATTTTGCTTTCAATTTTAGGTGCAATATGATAGTTTGCTTATTTATTAAGTGGGTGTTGCCGAAATGATCAGCCATTATTTTTTTATTTTATGATGGAGTTTATATGGTATTATGTGGAGGATCATTAGTATTTTTTAGGTTTATTCCAATGTATGTTATGTAGTATGTGTCCTGTAGTGTCCTGAGTTAAAATTTGTGTCGGTTTTTTAAATCTATTTCTATTCATAAATATTATAATATATAATATTGTTAGGAATTAGTATAATGTATGTTGTATGTAGTGTAATGGTGTATATTATGTATTAAGTGAGTATTTTTATTTATTTCGAATTCATATTCTTGTTTCTTCTGCAAATCTATTTGATTTTTAATATTTTTGACTTCATTGCTTAGGATGAAATGTTTGAAAGTTTGGTTAGAAAATTTTAATATATTTTTATTTAATTTTAGAGAAGCTGTAAGATTTATGTTTGGTACAAAGTTATTGTTTATAGAAATTGTTTGTATATTATGTGCTTGTATGTATAATTCTTTAGATTTGATATGACAATTATTTGGAATTTTTATTGTACCTAAGTTTGACAATTTAATAGTTTTCATTGAATCATTGCAAATTAGATTTACCGTTTGTTCATTTGGAAAAGAATAAAGCCATTGGTTTGAACTAGTTAAAGGAAACCAGTGGTTCGTCCTTTCTGTTATTTTAATTTGGCAATTATTTGGCAATATTTGTATATGCCTTAATATTCTATTTCGCAAATATTGTTTTCAGTTAAAATATTGTAAATAGGATGCATTAGTTTGCATAGATATTGTTTTTCTTTTGTGATTATACATTTTCTGATTTCTATTTCTGTTAGAATACAATAATGTTCTCTATTTAAATATACTATAAGATATTTTATATTTGGGTCGATATATGCGAAAGATTTTTCATGTAAAATAGGAAGTGGGATTATATGTAAAAATTGGTAATTTTCTCTAAAAGGTAAAGGAATTTTAAACTCGAAAATTACTTTGTTTTTAATTATAGCAGTGTTCATTTGGGTTAATCTAAAAATTTGTAAAGCATTTTTTTCATTATTTGATATTGGTAAAGTTACTGTGGTTGGAATTTCTTTTCGTATTTGTGTTAATATTTCTTGAATTTGGTTAACAGTAAGTATGTTTGGATTTGGTTTTCCATGTTTTACTTCTGTTATTTGATTTAAGAGTTCAGTTTGTGTGGTTTGATATTTCACCATTAAAAGAATTGTGAAAGAGACTAGGGTTTCTAGTTCTGTGGATAACACATTATTTTGGTCAGTTGCGTTAGTTAGTTCGATTAGCCTTCTTAGTTTATTTTCCATAACTAAAAATTGTTTGGCTATTTCTCGCTCAGTTTTATTATAAATATTTAAGGTTGATTCTACTATGAGTGTTTGATTTTTTAATAATTTATAGATATGATTTTTGTTATTTTCTATATTTTCTATTTCTGAATGAAATTTTACTGCGTCGTCCTCATTGAAAGTTCCGAATAGCGTTTTACTAAATGATCCTACTGCGTTAAAAAGTCCTCTTTTACTACGATTATTTATGGGTTTTAGAATTGAATTTTTTAATTGTAATTCCTTCAATTGTGTTATTAAAATGTTGTTTATATTATTACAAAAAGGTGTATATCCTTGCCTGGTTAGTAGTTTGTTGCATAGATTTTGAATTTCCGTCGTATAATGTCTCAGGTTTTCCCATTCGTGAAAATATGATTCTATATATCATAATATACTATTATTCGCCATTCATTTACAAATAGGTTAACTCTGTCTATTTCCTCGAAATATATTCCAGGATTGTTTTTTAATTCGACTATTTCTGGATCCGTAGAATTTATTATTTTAAAAGTGGCAATGATTGCCATCCATATACACCTATCGAAGAGAATTTTGATTTAGTTATTGTTGGTGAAGTTTTTTCTTTTTTTTTTTGTATATTTATATAATAAAAAAAAATTAGTTGATCTAAACGAATATATATAAAAAGTTTTTTTTTTGCTAAGTGGTAGATTTATTTCAGTACTAAACATGGAGATATATCATTGTTCTTACGGACTACAATAACAAAACTTATAGAATTTTTTTTTTTTCATTATTACTTTATTTTCTTTATTAATTCTCTTAAAACGACAAAACAATAATATCTTCAAATGAATTCAAATACAAACTTTAAGTACAATAAAAATTTTTTTTAAAGAATTGTAAATACCATATTAAAAAAAAATAAGAAAATTAAATAAATAAAATAGTTAAGAACATTCTTTTGCTAATTTAGCAAGTATCGAATGAACTATCCTTTCAAAATTCCCAAATTATACATGAGCAATGGTTGGGGTTTAACATAAATAGAATATACTAATGTAAAAAATATTAAACAGATCAAATTATAAACTTACTATAGAATTCGTTATTTATTTTAATTTATAATTTTTAACAAACTTTCCACATCTTCATAATTCAAATTTAAAAACCATATTTTAATTTTTTCAAGAAATCTGGATAAATTCTTAATAGATCTGATATCATCAGGTAGTTTATTATATATTCTGGGTGCAACTATTTTGTAGAAATGACAAAAATGTGATTTATTAAAACAAGGAACATTAACAATATTTCTGCTATTTATTCTCAAATTATAAGCAGTAGTGTATCTGACGTCAAGAAAACCTAATTTTTTAAAAAACAAATTCATTATTTTATAGAAATACAAATGCCGAACTGGAAGGATATCAAGCATATTAAATAAATTTAAACTAGGTGAGAGTCGACTTCTCTTACATACTAATCTGACAGCATGTTTTTGCGATATTAATATCTGTATTAGTTTATTGAAATAAGCACCACCCCAACAAACTATACCATATTGAAGTTTAGACTGGAACAGAGCATAGTAAACCATCTTAGATATTTTAACAGAACTATATAAACTGACATGATACAGTTGTCTTATAACATTATTGAAATACTGTTTTAAATATGTGATATGCTTAGACCAAGCTAAATTTGAATCTATATAAAGTCCAAGATATTTAAATGAAGCAACATTCTCTATTTTAAAGCAATTTGAATTACACTGACCGAAGTAAGTACCAGAATTGCCAATATTTGCAAAGTTATTACAAATCAACGGATATTTTTCACAGTTAGGAGCATGATAAAAAAGATTAAAATCGTCGGTGGTATTATTATATATGTTAAAATTCATGTACTTAGTTTTATATCTAATAATCAATTTATGCTTGCTAAACCAACGTCGTAATAAATCAATATCATAGTTGACGACGATATCAAAGTTATTTTTGCATGAGTAAGTGAAAGCAGTGTCATCAGCAAAGGCAGTAGAATTACCCTTGAAAGGTTGCATAAATAATGAATTTATAAAAACTAGAAATAAAATTGGTCCAAGTACCGAACCCTGAGGAACAGCACTACATACTTCCAACAGACTACTGAAATCATTTTTTATTTTAACTTTTTGTTTGCGGTTAGTAAGATATGAATTAAACCATTCGTAAATAAACCCTCTAAAACCGGCATTGTGAAGTTTTCTTAGCAGTATATCATGTTTAACAAAATCAAAAGCTTTAGTAATATCAATGAATAAAGCAGATGTAATATTACTACTATTTAAAGATTCATATATTTCCTCGCAAAATTTCATTAAATCACCTTCTGTAGATTTACCTTTTAAAGAAATTATTTTTATCTAAGAAATTGACAACTCTACTTTTAATTGCTTTTTCGAAAATTTTTGAGAAAGATGATAATATTGAAATTGGTCGATAGTTATTGGATTCTAGAGAATTACCTTTTTTGAATAACGGAAGAACTTCAGCAATTTTCAATTTTTCCGGGAATTTACCAGATATTACACTTTTATTGAATATGTGTGTTAGAACAACTACTACCTGGAAGGAAATTTTTTTAAGAATGTTACTAGACACGCAGTCCGCAGTCTTGGAATTAGAATTTTTCAAACTCATTATAATTCTATGTAGTTCAAGCGCGGATATAGGTTCAAAGAAAAAACTTTCAACTTGATAAGGTTCATTAATAATAGTTTCATCATGATAAATTGATGAAGAATCATCCAAAGCAAATTGTTGAGAAATATTTACAAAAAACTCATTGAAGTGATTAGCAATAATTTTGGGATTTGAAACTATATCATTATTAATGTTTAAAACTAAATTATTATTCGTACTATTTTTATTTAAAATGTGATTTACTAACTCCCACTCTTTTTTTGAATTACCTTTATATGTTTCAAATTTATCTCCAAAATAATTATATTTGCAACTTTCAATTTCACTTTTAATTTCTTTACAAAGTTTATCATAGAATTTATTTAAACGAATATTATTAGGATGTTTTTCTACTATATATCTTAATTTATTTCGTTTATTAATTTTAATTAGAACCCTATTAGTTAACCACGGTTTAAGTTTTTCTAATCTTTTACATACATGCTCCGTACTGAATGTACTTTCTGTAATGTGAGTAGATAAAATTGAGATGAATTTATCAAAGGCCAAAGAAGGATCAGCCTCTAAGTATACTTCATTCCAAAATTCAAGATTTAAAATAGAGTTCAATTTAGCATAATCAACATGCTGTGCAGAAATACTAACATATTTATCTTTTGCTTTTGTATAAATATTTTTAAAAACAACACCTGTCATAACATGATCAGTAACTCTAATATCATTTATAAAGCTATGCACACAAAGTTCAGTATTCTTATGTGATCTAGAAAAAATATGATCAATACATGTTGAACTGTTCGAAGTAACCCTAGTAGGAGTATCAATTAATGAAACAAACCCATTAGATGCCAGTAAAAGTTTATAATCATCGACATCTCTAGATTTTGATAACAGATCAATATTTAAATCACCTAGAATTATGCAATTCTTTGATTTTATATCATTTAGATAATTATAAAAATCATCTAAGAAAACATTTATTCTATGTTGATTCAATCTATATATACATATAAAACAATAGCTAATCTTATCAATTTCACATACTACTTTTAATATATCAGCCGTATTCAAATTAATAAAAGATACGTCACACATAATGTCATCTCTTACAAAAGCACCTACACCACGAGATGCATAGTTATTATTACAACAAGCAAAAAAATTGTAACCTGGAATGCTATAATTAGTTTTTTCATAATCATAAATCCAGATCTCACTCAAAAAAATAATATCAGGAAAATTATGAAGAGTTAATAAGTTTGTTAAACAAGAATCAAAATTACTACGCATACTTCTTATATTCTGATGAACTACAGAGAAATTTGGGAGATTTGAATGACTAGATTCAACAATATTACTATTACTAAAACTATTAGTATTTACAAGATTTGCAGAAGACACAATATCAAAATTACCAAAATCAAAATTTACTTCATTATTTAAATTTAAAGGATTCATCAAATATTACAAGATCCTTATTTATAAAATTTTATCTAAATCAGCAAATGTTTTAATTTTAATTACCCTGTCACCTTCTTTTTTCCTTAATAATATTGTAGAATTTCTCATCCAAACATATTTATAATTTTTCTGTAGTTTTACTTCTTTTGTTTTTTTAGAAGAGATCTCGAAAACGCAGTGAGACTATCATTTATAAATAGATCATTCTCTTCACCAAAAATACCAGCATTCAATTTTTTTGTTTTATTCACCGAAAGCTTCTTCTTCGTGATTCTTTCTTTAATCGCATATGAAGCAAACTTAACGCAGACAATACTAGTCAAAGCTTCATTTTTATTCTCAGAAGAGACAATCTCAGAAAACGTATTGTTATTGTTATTGTTATTGTTAATATTTTTGTTCTTATTTTGTTTAACGTAACAATACTCAATATCAGCATCCAAAATTTGCTCACACAAACCATTATTAATTAATGTTAGAACTTTATCTTTTGCATTATCAGGTTCAATATTAGGAATACCTACAATATCAATGCAGTTTTTAATTTTTTCTTGTTCCAACAAGAAAACTCTATGTTCTAACTCATTAATCTGGTTTAGCATCATATTTTTTTCTAACCGCAGTGTATTAATTTCAGAAATAAAATTTGATAACATTAATTTTAAATCTGTGATTTCTTGATATAAAAGATTATTTGATATTGATGATTCATCAACCTGTATATCATTTACCAACTCGATATTTTTGTTAACAATTTTGTTATCAGTATTTTTGTTCACAATTGCGTTATCTGAGATAACTGTTGGCGAAGAAATATTTTTATTATTACCAGTTCTTTTTATATTTGATGTTGATTTAGAATTTGATGCTGCTAATGGTTTTGAAGAATTGTCGTTAATTTTTGTTGAATTTTTATTAGAAATTGTGTGTAGTGATTTTCTTCTTTCAGCGCTACACCTGCCGCACATAAAAAATTTGTTGTTGATGATATTGAATACAATTCAAATCCAAACTCAACAGTCAATACTAAAAATGGGGATACATCATTTGTTCAATATTACAAAGTGTTGTTCGCTGGATTCGAACCGAGCATTTTTCGTTTGCAAAGTAAGCGCTCTACCAACTGTGCTACATAGCTTGGTTGTGTTTTTCATAAACTATAATCTTATGTGTATATAAAAAAATTTTTGTGTAAAAAATAATTTAGTTAATCCTAAAAGTATACTTAGAAATATATTATGTTGGTTAATTAAAATAAGTATCTATATGTGTATAGTTATTATTCAGAGAAAAGTTTTAGATTATTATTATGAATTTTTTTGTTACGGTTTTTTACTTTAATTGTTGAATTTTCATCGGAGTCTATTGGTATAATAGTATATGGTCCAGTCCATAATGGTGAAAATTTATTTTTTTTAACTTGGTTTTTCATCAGGACCTTCTGTCCTATGTGAAATCTTTTTCCTTTTGTATTTTTATCATAATAATTTTTGCTTGTGGTTTTTTTGTTTATTAAGTTTTCTCTGGCTATTTGATGACTATTCTGTAATCGTAATTTTAGTTCATTACTATAGTTATCATAATTATAATTTATTGTTGGTTTTCCCGTTATTGAAGAAGGTATAACTGCAGGGAAACTATATAACAATTCGTGTGGTAAAAAATTTGTACTAGAATGTGTTGTTGTGTTGTTCACGAATGTTGCGTATGGGATCCAAGTGTCCCAAGTTAGAACATCTCTGTCTACGTAATGGCGTAAAAATTCAGCCAATGTACGATGACTTCTCTCCAGAGCTCCGTTTGTTTGTGGGTGGTATGGAGTTTTTTGTAATTTGCGGATTTTTAATAGTTTGCACATTTCACTAAACATCTCGCCTTGATCGGTGAGTAAAGTTTCTGGTATTCCATGTTTACACACGATTTCAATAACAAAAGCTTCTGCAATAGTTTTTGCTTCCGCGTTTTGCAATGGTATTCCGCACGAAAATTTAGTTAAATCATCCTGAAATGTTAGTATGTATTTATTGCTTAGATAACTTGGTGGTAAGGGTCCTACTATATCTAAGTAAACTTTTTCAAAAGGTTTAGAACTAGTTGCGGTTATTTTCATCGGTATTTTTGGATTTCCTTTTAATTTATTTGTTTGACATGATGGGCAGTTTTTGATATATTTTGTCAGATCGGCATTCAAAGTATCCCAATTATATATAGTTTTAATCCTTTTTTGTGTCCTTGTTACTCCTTGATGTCCACCTACTGGAGAATTATGAAATATTTTCATAATTTCTTCTTTTTCATCTTCATTAGTTATATTTATGATTTTAGATGTATATATATTAATAGCTTAATTTTTATCGAATAGTTGAATTATATTTTTGTTTATTTCGGATACGATATTATTTTCTAGATGTGGTAAAGATATGTTTATTTCAGTATAATTATTATTCTCACAATAATTTTTTATATCTGCTAGAATTTTTTAATTTATTTCAATGTCGTTACTATTTCTAATTGGTAGATTTGTTTTACATATTATAAATTTACAAGTTTTTGAAGTTTTTATGTTTATTTTTCCAATTTTTAATTTTATTTCGCGAAAAGTGTCCTTTAAGGCTATTTCCATTTCAGTTTCGATTAGAAATATTTTTAATTTTTTTCCTTTTAGATTTAGTAATGAATTTTGATGTATTTGTATTTGAGGTTCTAATGTTTTAGTTAGTTTTTATACAATTTCTGGTAAATTGTCGTTGTTATTATCTATTGTTTGTTGTTTTTGGGTTTGTAATCTCGTTACTACGTTTATTTTATTTGTTTCTTCTGGTATTCTGCTGAGGGCGTCAGCATTGGTGTTTATTTTTCCAGGTTTGTATCTTATTTCGTAGTCGAATTCTTCTAATCTAATTTTCCATCTGAATAATCTTGATGATGGGTTGCTAAGACTCATTATCCATTTAACTGGCTTATGGTCTGTGTAGATTATGAATTTTCTTCCATATAAGTATGGTCTAAATTGTTCTACTGCATATACAATTCTTAATAATTCCTTTTCAATAGTGCAATATCTTGTTTCGGCTGGGTTAAGGGTACGGCTTTCATAACATATAGGCCTATCTTTACCAACTTCACCTTGCAACAGAACTCCACCTATGGCGTAGTCAGTGGCGTCGGAAGTTACAATAAATTCCTTATCAAATTGCGGATATATTAGTATTGGTGGTGTAACAAGTTTTTCTTTTAATATGTTAAAAGCTTCATCACAAAAACAACACCATTTAAATTTAACATCCGTTTTTAGTAATTTGGTTAGTGTTTTTGCTATTTTAGCCATTTCAGGTATAAATCGCCTGTAATAACCTACTAATCCAAGAAAGCTTTTTATACCTTTAGCATTTTTTGGTTCTGGAAAATTTTTTACTGCCTCGATTTTTAAAGGATTTGGTTTGACTCCTTCATCATTTACAATATGACCCAAATAAGTTATTTCGGTCTTTATTATTTTCTAACATTTTGTCGATTGATTTCTGTTCGTTGTGTTTCAGGTAGTCTTTATGATTTTACATGTATATAGGTGGTAAGTTTTCGGTTGTTTTGATAGTATGTGTTATTTCATTTGTGTGACTCAAATAGTCGCCTTCTAAATGAAATAATTCATTGTAGTCCCTACATATTTTTAAAATATTATCTTTTTCTTCTGTATTACAGTGATTTAGGTCTATTATTTGTTCTAATTTTTTCAATCTGTCTTCTATTGGGTCTTTTCCCCTATCTAAATTTATTATATCGTAGTTATCTACTTTGTAACTATTTTTTTTATGTCCTATTTAATATATATATTTTGTTTGGTATGGGGAGGGATTCGCTGCCATTGGAGATATTCAACATTAGATTTCCATTTTTATAATCCATGATAGAATTATAATTGTATAAGAAATCATGTCCTAAAATTCCATCATACAATAAGTCATCGCATTCACTAGTCACAACAAAATTATGAGGTATTTGAAAATTTTCATTTTCAGCCCCTATAATCGTTTCCTCCAATGTGGTGCCTACTGAAAATATTCGATCACCACTTAAGGATGTCAACTTTATTCCAGCCGATGGATCTATAAGTTGTTCATCTCGTAAGCATGATAATTTTAAGATACTGACTTCGGCTCCAGTATCGATCAAGAATTTTAGTGGTTGTTCACCTGACAAATTTGTCGAAATTTCTACGTATGATGACGAATCGCTCATATTAATGGGAATATTTAATTTTGTATATTGCTGGTTATCTCGCGGGAAACTTCGATGGTTTCCCGCGACAATTCGTTTCCCTGAGGATTTGTCGCGGTATTAGTTAACGAATCGTTAACTATATGTCGTACATGGCGCGTTGGTGAATTATTATTACTACTATTATTGTTGTTAATATTATTATTATTATTTCTGGCGTTATTTACGCTTCGATATCCTGTACACGGTATATTATTTAGTCCCGTATAAGATCCATTGCTTTGACCTTCATAAGATCTATTATTATTATTATTATTATTGGTACTATTATTATTATTATTATTATAATTATTGGTTCTACATTCATTTCTGTGGTGGTTGGGGTTTTGACAGTAGCCACACACAAGATTTATTTCTTTTTTTTAACGCGATCCTTCGCGAATTTTGGTAAATTCTTGTTTAAAAAACAAGTATTTTTTGTATGTCCCTTTTTATGACATATTTCGCATGTCGGTATACTTGGATTATTTGGTTGTCTAGGAGGTGCTAATTCGTCTCCTAGTCTGTCAGCCTGTTCAGTGACGTATTGACAAAGTCTTTTGAAATTCGTTTCGATTTTCGCCCGAATTATAATTTTTAGATGAATATTTAAAATACCATCTTCTAAGTATCGAATCGCGGTTTTTTCATTTTCGGCATTTAGATATGATACTACAGATGCTTCGGACGACTCCTTGCTTGTAGCAGTTTGGAGTTCCGAATATAATTCAGAACACCGATGAATGCATGTTTTCGTATTTTCTTTTTGGCTTTGTTTTAATTTAATGATTTCATCCAAAACAGAACTTCGCGTCCTGCATTGGGTGAATTCGGCATTAAATTCTTTTTTAATGTCTTACCAACTCGTCAAGTTTTTGGTCCGACAAAGCTCGTATTCGGCGCCATTTAACCGACTTTTTAAAATATTTACAAATAACGGCATATCCGCGGCTTCGGTTAGTGTGGCGATCATTTCACCACAAGCTAGAAATTTATCCGTTAAGGATAGTTTTTGAACCGTTGGAGTCATTTCGATTTGGTCAATTATAGTTTCTTCAATTGAACTATTGATTATTTCGTTAACCAATTCGTAATAAAATACCTCTTTGAGGGTTTCGATTTCTGCCCTCTTTGCGGTTACACTTCGAGTCTCGATTTTTAAGGTTTATATATTTTTTCATATATTATAAATATTTATTCTTTTTTTTATATTTATATAATTTTTTTTTTAATTTTTATACACCACTAAGGAGAGTTTGAGTCAGTGTAACGTTGGTACTTTTGCTATTATGAAAGGTAATAAAACAATAGCTTAAAAAAAATTTGAACACGAGCAACCTTGTAAGGATTCAATAATGAGAGAAAAAAACAAATATGATTTTTTTTTATAATTTAAAAAAATATGCTCGTAATACATATATATATATATTTATGTAAGGTTTTTTTTTGATAATTTACTTCTTTGCACTTAAAATTTAATTGAGTAATATAGAATTTAGTTAATATATATATGTATGTATATACAAAAAAAAAATCTTATATTTTATTTAGTTTACAAAAAAATTTCTTTTCTACTTTCTTCTTCTTTTTTTTTGATTTATTAGATTTTACAATATATATATTTTTATGTATATAATTTTCAAACTTAGTATAAAATGTACACTTACATAAATTGCATTTTTCTATTTTTTTTTTTTTTGAACAGCTACTGATGAGATGAGTCTATTGTTGATCGGTTGATGATGAGTTGAACGTTGATCTGTTTCTAATGATGATGGTTTTAATCTGGTTAAACGGTGCGCTGGGCCGCCGTTTAAAAATTAACTCTTTTTGGCACAATTTTCACTTTAATTTTATTGTTTTTGTTTTTATTATTAAATTATTTGATCCCACCGCTGCCACCAAATTTGTTACGCGACACGTAACTGTTAATACACAATTATTTCTTTAAAAAAGGGTTTATTATTGGTAATTTAAACTATACTATATCAAATCTTATTTATTATTTATATGTCACTTAACGACTTTCTTCACTTAATAGACCAACACTGACTTTTCTTTTTTAATTTAATTTTGTATATTTCGACTTGTTCTTTGGTTTTCGACTCTGAAAAATTAACGCTGCCTGTTATCGGTGCATAGCTATTATATAGTTATGGCTAACCGATCATCCCCACTATTTTCATTTCTTTCCCGACCGTTCCGTTCTTAGTCAATTAAATAGTTTTTAGAAAAGAACTGAGAATGAAAATAAGAGTTAAGAATGATAATAAATTTTTTATGAATTTATTGATTATTAAGAATTAAGAGAGAGAATTTGTTTGCACACGCTTATATTTTTAAGTGTGTGGCTTGGCTTGGGTATACTATGCACACGCTTATATTTTTAAGTGTGTGGCTTGGCTTGAGTTTTTTTTGTATATAGAGATTTTCTCTCTTATGCGTTGGCATTGAATATTCCCAAATAATTTGGGAATATTGAACTGCAATCTGAAACTCTTGTTTTTTTTTCGTTTAGGAATAATTGAATTGCATTTTTTTGCAATTATATATATTAATTTATTGGTTTCCTTTTATTTATGGGAAATTCAAATTGAAATTTGAATATTTACAATTATTTGCTTATACAAATAATTGTAAAATATTTTTGAATATTTTTGAATATTAGGCATATTCAATAATTGGATATATAAAAAAAAAAATAGTTAAGTGTGGGAAAAATTATTTTAAAGCTAGGAAATGTTTATGAATATTTCTTGCTTATTTATAGGGTAGGTATGGTAAATGATGGACAATCATTATGTATAATGATGTCCAATCATTACACTAATCTAGCCCTCAATTCTTCTACATACACCTGTCAGTTCGTTTTGAGAGAGTTTCTAAAGGGTCTGGCAAGCTTATTTCTAAGAGTCAATGAAAAACATAACCAAAAGTGATCTAAAAAGGTAGGTTCCATGGAGACGAACCAGTTCGAGACCAAATCTTGTATAAACTTTATACCAATAGTGATATCAATAACCTGTTTCCTGTTCTTATTGTGAAAAGTATATAGGTCACTGGTTAGTAAGAATTCTAAGAGTGACTTAACCCTGTTATTTGTATCGGTACTTCCCCATATTGTGTGGTGTGAATTTGCATCACAACCTATCAGAAATTCCTTCTTGTTTCTTGCCGCATAATTCACGATGTTATTTAGACACACCGTTGGTGGGGCATCTGGTGAATCATACGATGCGATCATGATGTCATGATTACATCCATTATCTTTCATACCCCACAGTACCGCAACGTTATCATTATCATTAATCTGGGGAATATAAACTATATTATCACATTTTTTTGTGATTATACAAGATCTGGGCCTACCATTACAGATGTCATAAAAAATCTGTATCTCTTTTGTATTCCATCGAAGAACCTTACTACCATTAGTACAAGGTTCTTGGATGATTGCCACATCAAATTCACCTAGTAGAAGGCGTTTCTTTAGCTTGGCTGTGGCGGCCGCGCTTCGATGAAGGTTTGCTTGGACAATCTTCATCTAGTGATCAGAGACTTCTTCTTCTTCTTCGGTAGTATCCGAGGATACTGCCCTTTCTACAAAGAGTGTTACTCCGGCTAAACGCGGAACTTCCAACATACCCATCACTGCTAGTTCGGTACCTGGCGACAGTGGTTCCCACAATTTAACCTGTTCCTTAAGGAGGGAAACTGTTTCTACATTCAGGCAGGTAATCCTAAGTACATCACCCTTGAATTTACTCGACATAAACTGTGGAACAAAATTCACGGGTTCAGTCAATAGGACTTCTACCTGCAAACCACCATACTTCTGCATTAAAAGTTCCTGGTAATGCCCGGGAACTTTACCCTGTGGATGTCCTCTATCTATTAGAGCTACTTTTAAAGGGTCATCCTTAGGTGACAGCCCTAGTCTTAGACTCTGACAGCCCCTCCACCTTGATGGCTCTTTTTTCATTAGAGACTACCTCTTCCTCGGAGCGATTACGCTTTTTACTCGAAGCTTCACCAGCTTGAGTATAAGTTTCATCACACCTAGAAGAAGAAGTCGCTACCGTGGCATCTAAACGCTCCCGTCGAGCCTTTAGAAGGACAAAAATTTCATCATCAGTCTTCACATTCTTTTTCCAACGAAGGTACCATTTCTTATCTGCCCCGGGTAATACGAAAAGGAACCTTGTCAGTCTCATTGCCATAATTCATAACCGAATGTGTAACCATTAAAACCGTGGCTGCTGGGGATCTATCCTTGAAGAGGAGAGGCCCGCCGACAGGTACAGCATCTGTTGACGTTTGAGTAGATATCCCTACTCGAATTTTTTCTTCTATTTTATTCACTTTTTAAAAAGGAAGTACGTTTTATACCTGCCGCCATGTAAATTACAAAGGCCGCCCCTAACATGGAGAACAGACGCCTACCTATATAGTGACTGACTCTCATTTCAGTATATAGGATTTTTCTCCCTCTCTCGTTTGCTAACCTGACCAAACTTCACAATCGGTAAAGACCCAATGTTCCACCTGTTTATACCAATGTTACATCACCTATGTTTTTACCAATGGTTTACTAGGTAACATAAGACTTCCAGGAGGCACCACTTGGACGTGAGAATAGAAATTGAGAAAAAGTTGTTTATCTAAAAGATCGACAAACGACAACCCTTTCTCAGTTTTCCCCCCTTCAATAATTTCAACCAATAACCAAATTTAAATAGATCGCAACAATATAGAAATAATAATAATAACAATAA
The DNA here is from genome assembly GCA_963920725.1 of Rhamphomyia laevipes. Lineage (NCBI taxonomy): Eukaryota > Metazoa > Arthropoda > Insecta > Diptera > Empididae > Rhamphomyia > Rhamphomyia laevipes. The sequence continues at coordinate 52,427,534 of OY987255.1, read as the reverse complement.
TCAACAATACAGAAATAACAACAATCAACAATATAGAAGCAACAATAACAATCAACCAAGAAGAAATGACTATTATAACAGAACACAACAAATTAGACAAACAACGACACACCTCCTGTACCAATGGACGTAGATAATATTAGTAAAGAAAAAAATGCTATAACCGATACATTTTTTTTAAACTAGCCTCGGATCATAGAAAAATATTAATACTATTAACTATACAGGGAGATGAATATATTGCATTAATAGATACAGGGTCAACAATTAGTATATTAAATAAAAATAAATTTCTAAAAATTAAATATCAAGTAATCAATTCTGAAAAAAATAAGTATTACTACTATAGAAGGAGAAGTAAATAAATCAAATGAAACAGTAGCAACATTATGTCCGGAAGAATTTAAATGTCCAAATAATGCAAGATTTAAATGGATAGCTATGTAATTAAAAAACCATATGATATGTTAATTGGTATGGATTGAATAAAAAAAAATGTTAAAATAATAAGTATAGAAAATCAAGAAATTATTATGAATAATGGAGTAAGTCTTCCATTCCTAACTAAAATCCTTCACGAAAAGGTAAATGTTTTGGAAGTAAGTGAAGTTCAAAATTTTCAATTAGATCATTTAAATAAAAAAGAAATAGAAATTATTGAAAAAATTATGAGAAAACATAGTACAAATACAGTTGTTCATGAAATAAAAACAACAACAAATGAACAAATTAATTCAAAACATTATAGATATCCACCCCAGCATGAAGCAGAAGTTAAAAAACAAATGGAATAAATGGAAAAACAAGATATAATTAGAAAAATTAATAGTAGATATAGTTCACCAATAATAGTTGTACCAAAAAAAAAGAATAATTCTGGTAAACAAAAATTTAGAATTGTTGTTGATTATAGACGACTAAATCAAGTAACAATTGATGATAAATATCCGCTACCAAATATTGATAGTATACTAGATAAATTGGGAAAAGCCCAATATTTTAGTACGATAGATTTAGCAAAAGGATATCATCAAATACTAACGTCAGAAAAGGATATTGAAAAAACAGCTTTTGTCATTCCATCAGGTTTATATGAATATCGAAGGATGCCGTTTGGATTAAAAAATGCTCGTGCGACATTCCAGATATTGATGAATTAAATCTTAAGAGAAGATATAAATCAAATATGTGTAGTTTATCTAGACGATATACTAATTTTTGCAACCACAATAGAAGAACATGAAAAATAATTAAATAAAATTTTATCAAGACTTCAACAACACAATTTGAAAATTCTAATAGATAAATGCAGCTTTATGAAAAAGCATACCGAGTTTTTTGGCGATATTCTCACAAAAAATGGGATTATACCAAACCCAGAAAAAATTAAAATTATTGAAGAACTAGAAATACCAAAAACAGAAAAGAAATTGAAAGGATTTTTGGGAGCCGTAAATTTATTAAGGACTATTCAAAAAATAGCCTATCAAATGATTAAAATTTCATCCAATTTTAAAATTTCGAGAGTATGACAAGCCTTTTACAGTAACAACTGATGCCAGCGATTATGCAATAGGAGCGGTATTGTCACAACAAGGACACTCAGTCTGCTACGTATCGAGAACTTTAAATAATCACGAAAAAAATTATAGCACCACAGATAAAGAATTGCTAGCAATCATATATGCTGTAAACTATTTTAGACTGTATTTATATGGAAATAAATTTAAAATTGTGACTGACCATATACCAATTAAATATTTAAATAATAAATATAAAGGTAAAGAATTTTCACAATGACATCAAAGATGGTTATTAAAACTTCAAAAATATAATTATGAACTAGAATATTTACAAGGTAAAGAGAATAATGTAGCTGATTATTTAAGTACATTAGAAAAAGTAGAGAAAATAAATGAAGAAAATGATTTAGAATCAAATTTAGCACAATCTGATACAATACACTCAATAAACGAATAGTTATTAGATCATATAGGAATAAAAGACGATATAGTTAATAAATATAAAATAAGTAGTTCCAGCACAAATTTACGTGTAAATTTAAATGGGCCTCTTAAATTACATTTTCCGCCATTTTGGATTTTTCCAAAGCTCTAAATGATCTTTGAAATCAACTTAAATACACACACACACGCATGAAAAACATGAACACTAATCCAACTTACGCACACAAACACACACACACACATACACACACACACATGAGTACAAAATCCATAAAAGCTCTCTCTGCAGTCTTCCTTCCATATAGATGCACAACCTAAACCACATATGATAAAAAATTTATTACAATACTTTACATCTTCCACTTTTTTTCCCTTTCGGTCCTAGTGGAACGAAAATTTGGATATTTATCTATTGTTTCAGCAATTTATAATTTTTTCCAGACCCAAAGGGTTAAAATTAAATCAACATAATTTAATATTCTGGTTTTGTATTATTCACTTTTGCTCAGCAAAACGTGTTATAGAAAATTAAAGCTTTAAAATTTTAATACTCACATAGAAACTTACACAAAAGAACTTCGATCATTTACTTATTTACTTTACATAATATAGATATATCTATAAAAACAATAGGCAATGAAGTAATCATATATTTATTTTTTATATTTATATGGATAACAATAACACGAATACATGATTCATCTTTTGCTATAAGAAATCACGATGTAGAAATAATGAGTGTGAAGTAAATATTGCCTACAAAACTAGTTTCATAATTTTGAATTCTTATTAGCTATAGAATAATTATTTCATTGTATTGAATAATATTATATGAAATTATTACTTTGCCTAAAAAACTTTCAATTTTTTTAATTTTGTACATATTGAAAAGAATATTAATGATAAAAGGAATGTGAAACGTTGATTGATAATTGCAATATTATGTTAATGTTGAATATTTCCTGTTTTGTTAGCGTCATTGGCCTGTCGAAAAAAATAAACATTTAATACAAAAAAAATATTACTTAAACTTAACCCATACAAAAAAATTTCATTTAACAAAATTCTTATAAAAGTATAAAAAATCTAAATAAAAAACAAAGAATTCCATAGAAATATTTGCATTATTTTTCTTTATTTTAGAATTTATATAATTCCAGTTTTACATATTTCATTTAAAAAATTATTTAATATAAAAAACATACATTTTACATGTATTGATATTAATGATTATAAATATTCTTCTAATGTTTCTTATTACTTAGATATTTGATTTGGTGATTCTATGTGAAAGATTTTGATGATATATAAACCAATCTAAAATTGTAGTATTACGGACATTCGAATTATATATGCATATTGAAATCGTGGTGTATTTACTTTAAATATATGGTATATATTTCACAACACTAATCTTTTTTTATTATTCCATGAATTTTGATTAGAAGGAATACAAACCATTTAGCAAAAACTTAAACCTGATGTTTTGATAACTTTTTCAACTAAATATAGATTAGGATATTTAGTTTTTAGTAATTCGTATTCATAAAAACCCCCTTCAGTGGGATTGCCTCGATAATCCTCTAGTTTCTAGTAAATATGTAGCAGGATTAGTAATTGGATTTTTTCGTATTTTGAATATTTCAGTAATCCAATTTGGCGTATAATTTTTCTCAAAAAGTCCAGTATGTTTTTTAATTTGCATTACATATATAATCAGTTTAAATGCTAGTAATGCGTTCAATTTGTATTATTATTATCAACTAATCAGGGAACTGGTTTCTGGGTTTAAATTTTTATTCAATGGAATTATAAGTGATATAAAGTGACATAAATGTAAAGTGATTTAAAGTATGAGATCTTAATATCAAAGAGAATGGACGCTGCAATTTGTATAAAGAACATATTTTGGCAAAATTTTCATAAAGATTTTGCTATGCATTAGTATATATGATATATTGTTAAAATTAAATGATTATGTCTATCAGAATCAATTATTAGTAAATGGTGTTCAAGTATGAAGTATATATAGATATAGGTTTTCAAGATCAGCGATCTAGAGAGCATATACACTTTTAAAATAAATTAGATTAAAACATTATGTATATAACCAACCTATAATAAAAAATTTTATGTAAAGTAAAACAACAACATATGCCGTTGATTACTAATCAAATTACGATATTATGCTAATATAATAAAATTAATATTTTCATTTTCACTTCACTGCAAATTTTGAAGTTTAAATAATCACAAATCCGGTTTGTATAAGTATTATGTATAATCAAAAAATCATTTTTTGTAATTCCGTTAATTTGTTTATAAAACTATGCAGATACAATAAATACTCTCAAGTTTCTTCTTGGAGGTTTTTCTGCATACAAATAAATAATGTATAGTGTTCCTTTGTATAAAAAAATATTTAAAAGTCTCAAGTTAGCGGATCAATATAGAAGTTTCATATTATATTATTTTCTAACTAATTTTCAATATTTTTTACTATAAATACACCTATATGTTTTCACATATTGATCCAGAACACCCATATGTTTTTATATATTCATTTTTCAGGTATAAAATTTTTAATTAAAATGATCTAAAAATATTATCACCACAGAAATTCGTGAATAAGTTGTTGCGTTGTTGCTAGGTATCTTATTCGCATAATGCCTATCTTATTCAAGTTCAAGTTCACGTTAAATTTCTGCATCGTTAATTGGAAGCATAAAAGAGAACGCAAATCAAACGAAGCTAATCGAAATATATATATTTATATGTATAACGATTTTGTTAATCATATAGCGTTAAGATAAAACAGTTCCTTGCAAAGGTTTATATCAAATTTAAACAACGCAAATAGAAATTTTAACAAAAAAAAAAAAAAAAAAAAACCGGCAGCAATTATAATCTAATTTTATATTACTTCATAATGCTGAACTTTGAATAACTTCAATTTAATATTATTGCTATTTTATAAAATTATGTTTAGTATAATTAAACAATATTATTTATCATCATATAATAATTTGATTATAATATTAGTAGAATATTTAGAGAAGATCTGTTGAGGGGAATATAATATGAAAATGAACTAAATAAAATCTTATATTGCTGAAATACATTAAAGAAAAAACAACAAAGTTATAAATATCATTTTTTTATTTAAACTTGCTAAATATACAAAATTATTTTATCATTGCTAAATGTATTCATAGTACAAATAATGATTATTTAATAAATAAATCTATTAACTTATATCTTATAACATTATCTTTAATTCATATTCATTATACTATACTGATCCCCACGGTAAAGTTCCATACTTATATGCGATAATGAATTGGATTCTGCAAATTTCAATTTACTTTAAATATTCATATAGCTCAGTTATAAATATATCTTTAGCGTCATCGGTATGCAGAAACCAATTAAAAATAAATATTATTAAAAAAATATGTATGTGTTGATCTTTATTTCAAGGTGAATAAGATGAAAAATTAGTAAAAAAAGCATTTTTATTATGTCTTACTACATTTTATTTTACATTTGTAATGTCACCTCGGTAATTCTGTTTGAAATAGTTATCCATTAAACTTTGCAATTATTTGCATGCATTGCTATAAAGCAGCGCAGTGGTGAATTAAATTTTAGTTTTATACAACCACTGCTATCTTGTGAATTTTAATTTACCATTAAGGCAAAAAAAAAAAAAAATTAAAAAAAAATTCTAATTTAAAATTTACCATTAAAAAAAAACTTTATAAATATTCTTAAATAGTTCCAGTGAAATACCCTATCAATTTAAAACAGTCAAATAGCTGACAATTTTTTAAAATTAATTAAAAAAGATAATATAGATATAACAATTTATATTATTTAAATAGAATCATTTACTTATTTTAAATAGAGTGAATCATTTGAATTACATAAAATGACATCTAAAGCAAATGAAATAATTGAAAAAGTTAAACTAGCATTCGAGATTGCTCTAAAGACTCATGATAAAGTAGAGGCAAATATTAAGGCATATTCTAGATAGAACTCTAAATATAATGTTGAAAACATCACAGAAAACTAGTGAAAAAAATCATTTAAGTAATGTTATATGTTTAATACAATGTTATCGAACTCGATTGAAGCTGAGACTACAAGAAGGATCAGGTTATAATAGGAGAAATTATATTAGCAATCATATCAAATGGGAGAATCTTCAATCAGCATTTCAGAATCGGATACGATCAGGAGTGATTATTAATTTGACTCATAGAGACCCAAAAAATTTTTTACAGGATTGTTCTAACGTATTTCAACGTCGCATTGTTAATATATTAAAAAAGGTGGAATCTATTAAAGTTAATGCAATTTTTTGTGGAGAATTTAAAATTGTAAAGGAAAACAAAGAGGTTTTTGAGCTAAAATATATGAACACGAAAAATGCTCCAATATACAGAAACACCAATGTTAAGGACTGATATGCAAGTTATGTGCTAAACTCCATTCTAAAAGATATGAAAGAGTTCCAGGAAAAGGACAGCGGTTGGGCGTTATCAAATATCATTAATTTAAGTATTAACATAAACAAATTTACACAACAGTTAGGATCATCATTCATTGAACTACCAGAAGTTATTAAAAACAAATGTGCATGTATCAATGTAAAAAATAATGATAATGCTTGTTTTGCTTGGGCAGTGATGTCAGCTATACATCAAGTTAAAAAAAATCCTCAACGTATACAATATTATCCTCACTATTCACAAGCTCTAAATATAGCTAATATTAATTTTCCGATGACAATTAAACAAATACTAAGATTTGAGAAGCAGAATGACATGTCAATCAACGTATTAAAAAAAACACATATTAAAAAAAACACGAAAAGGGGATTTTACAACATTACCTACATATTTGACAAATAATAAACTGAATCAGCATGTAAATCTTCTATTAATACAGAATGAGTACTATTATGATGATGATTACGATGATGATATTGAAGTTAATGGTGCTGCTATTAGATATCATTATGTTTGGATTAAAAATTTGTCACGTCTATTATCGTCACAATTATCTAAAATGAAAGTTTAAAAATTCTTTTGTGACCTGTCTACATTACTTTTATACTCACACCAATTTGAAAAAACATATTGAAGATTGCAAAACTGTCAATAAATGTAAAATCAGGTTACCAACAGCAGAACAGACAATCTTAGAATTTAAGAATCATAAAAATAAGATTGAAGCGCCATTTGTTATTTATGCTGATTTAGAATGTTTTTTAAAACATGTAAGTGATAAAAATAAGTACCAAAATCATATTCCATGTAATATAGGATATTATGTGAAATACTCATATGACCCCACTTTATCCTTTTATAAGTCGTACCGTGGTGAGGACTGTATAGAGTGGTTTATCCGTGAATTATTACAGTTTGCTGAAGATGTAGAAACAGTTTTTCTTTGTGATTTACCAATAGATCAGTTAACAGAAAAGAAAATCTGCAGTTTAAAACCACAACACTCTGTTATATATGTGAAAAATCGTTTAATGAAAATGATAAAAAGGTACGTGATCACTGTCACCTAACAGACAAGTACCGAGGTCCAGCGCATGAGGGTTGTAACATTAATTATCAAGATAGTCACACAGTTCCAATTATCTTCCACAATTTAAGTGGGTATGATTCGCATTTCATTATTAAGAACTTAGCATCAGATTTAGAAGGCAGAATTTCCCTATTACCAATTAATAACACATTTAGATGAAAATATTATTAAATTCCGTTTTATTGACTCCTATCGCTTTATGGCTAGCGGTCTTGATACTTTATCATATTTTTGATTTCATTCCCAACATTAAAATCGGAATTTCAGAATTTATCTGATGAACAGTTTAATTTACTAACTCGAAAGGGTGTATATCCATATGATTACTTGGATGATTTAAGCAAATTTTCAGAAAATTCTTTACCATTTATCGACAAATTTTACAATAAATTAAACGATGCAGCAATAACTGATGATGATTATTTGCATGCACATAAAATTTGGAATCAATTTCATCTTCAAAATTTAGGCGAATATTCGGATATATATTTAAAGACAGATGTTTTACTTCTTGCAGATATATTTGAGCAATTTCGTACTAGCTGTCAACAAACATATGGACTAGATCCCGCCCATTATTTTGCACTTCCAGGATACACATAGGATGCCATGCTTAAACATACAAATATAACGCCAGAGTTATTAACTGATATTGCTATGCTTATGTTTGTTGAACGAGGTATTCGGGGGGTCTAAGTCAATGCTCAAAACGTTATTCTAAGGCTAATAATAAGTACATGTCGGATAATGATCCTTCTCAACCGTCAACATTTTTAATGTATAATGATGTTAATAATCAATATGGTTGGGCAATGTCTCAACCTATGTCGTACAACAGTTTCAAGTGGAAAGAAGATCATCAAAACTTTAATGTTTTAAATATAAAAGCTGATTCATCTATTGGATATATTTTAGAAGTTGATTTAGCATATTCAACAGAACTTCATGATTTGCATAAAGATCTTCCGTTTTGCCCAGAACATTGTAGTGCGCCTGACTCCACACAAAAAAAAACTTATGGGTACTCTATGCAATAAAACAAAATATGTGTATTCTTGACCTGGCTAAAATGACTATTTATGACTTTCATTATGATTACATGATTCCTCAATTCGGTTCCAATTGTTGTATTTGCTATACCGATACAGATTCTCTTATCTATGAAGTAACCACTTCCGATATTTATGAATTTATTAAACGTGATTGTCACACCTACTTTGACACCAGTGACTATTCGACTAGTAATAAATGGAATATTCCGCTCGTAAATAAAAAAGTTCCAGGCCTCATGAAAGATGAAAATAACGGTCGCGTTATGACGGAGTTTGTTGGTTTAAGATCTAAAATGTATGCTTTTAGGGTAGAAGATAAAGACCAGACAAAAAAGCTAAGGGTGTAAAGAGAAATATTGTGAAAAACAGATTATCTTTTAGTGATTACATTGAATGTTTAAATAATAATATAGAAAAAATAATTTCTCAAAATTTGATTCAAAGTAAGCAACATCAAGTAAGTAGCATTACTCAAACAAAAATTGCACTCAGTCCTCATGATGATAAAAGATATCTAATAAAAAATATATATGAAACTTTACCGTGGGGTCATTATAGTTTAATGGATATGGATTAAAAGTTATATAATTAAAAAATTATTAAATTATCATAAATCATTATTACAAATTGTAATTTTTTTAATGCTGTTAAATAATAATGGAATTATCTGAAAGGAACCTAAAGGAAATCATAAAAGAACTTTTTACAGGAATTAAAGGACACAAATAAGAAAAAATATGTTTTATTCAAGATTTTAATGTTAAATTAAATAAATAATACATAAAAAAGAATACATGTTTAAGTAAATATGCAAGTAATAAATTTATATATTTCATAATTAATAATAATTATAATGTTTGTTTTTTTATTTCAATCCTTTCATTAATATAAGATTTATGTCTTAATGTTTTTTTTAGGTTTTCCATTTTTGTTATTTTCATAAAAATATATTTTTTTTTTAAATTTACCGCTTCATATTTGAATTGATTTTGTTAATGATAATTAATACTATTTTTTGTTTAAACTATCTGGTTTTATATATTAGTAATTAGTATTTGTATAAATATAATATAATTTGTTTTTAAACATAAGAACTGATTTTGTATGTTTAATAATTTATTTTAAAAAAAATTATAATTATATAATCCATTATTCTTTAATTTATATCAACAACGCAATATTTTATATTTTTTAGGTGATATTTTAATTATTCTGTTTTGACAAACCTCTTACGTCTTATATACTCGTATATAACATTACATTTTCATATATTACAATTTTTACATATACACCCGTTTCCATTATAAAATATAATATAGTATAATGAAATGGCTGAGATGTATTTTATGACAGCAGAACAAATAATGTAAGAACATATAAATGCAAGGAAAAAGAAAAACTACAAAACTGTAATAACCCTAGCAGAATCAACTAACCGTGATAGCCCGAGCAGAATCAACGCAAAATACATTACGCAGCCTACATAAGAAATGCCAAAAAAGTTAAAATGTATGAAAATATATCAAACCGATTATAACAAACGCAGCCTCGTCGCAGAATCTATGAAATATGTAGTTGATAAATTTTCAAAAAATGCTATAACTGAACCAGTAGACTCTCATTATAGATTTATATATACTGATTTTACTAAAGCAAAATTATTGATATCTGGAAAATAGAATGGTTAGAAACTACAAACAATAAATATATAGGGAAATTAAAACAAACATAGTTAATGATTGGAAATTTTTAAATTTAAGTAAAAAAGATGGAATAATTTTAACTAGAAGCAGAATTGGTCACACAAATTACACATAATTGTTTGATAAATAAAAATGAAAGAAATATATGTATATGTAATATATTAACTATACAACAATAAAACATCTTTTGAGTGTGTAACAGTTTAAATTCAGTATTTAAAATATTTCCATATTAAATTCACGCAATATAGATGAATATAAAAATTATTTTAATTTTCTTAAATATATAACTATGTACAATATCATCTAAGTAATAGCTAAAATGAAAATAATTTTAATTTTGAGATATTATTTCCTAATAAAATAATAATTTATTTAAATAAAAATTATAACACAGTCTTAAGAACTTTTATAAAATTTCTTTGATAACAATATTTTATATTATTTTATATACGAGGATATATAAAAGCAAAAATATTTTTTTTATACAATATATGTATTTATAATTTTGTTCAATATTTCAGGTTGAAATTTCATTCAATGTGCTAATAATGAAAACTTTCAATTCCAAATATTTCTGTTTGAATAATAAAAATGATCTTTGAAATAAGTTTTTGATATGTTCGATAATTAAACTAATTAACCTTATCGTTTATGGACATGTATCAGTATTATTTAGCGACATTCAGTTGTTAGATTTTACATTTTTGGTGGTTTCTAGAAGCGTGAAGTGTTATTGCATTTTATTCATTGATTAATAATCTAAAGGGAATAACTGATTATAGTGTTAAAATAAATAAAAATTAAATGATTATAAAAAAACATATAAATAATATATATAATATTATTTATTTCATTATTTGTAAATATGAGTAAGAAACAGGTTGTTGAAGAGCTTCATAAAGCAGCACGTAGAAATTTTAAAAGGAGGCGAGTTATAATTAAAGGATTTGATGATCTTTGGCAGGCTGACTTAGCGTATGCTCAACAAAATAATAGATTTAGATTTCTATTAACCGTGATTGATACTTTTTCAAAATATGCTTGGGCTATTCCACTTCTAAATAAAACTGCTGAACATGTTACCATAGCAATGCAAACTATATTTATAAACTCTAAAAGGCACCCAAAAAATTTGCAAACAGATGATGGTATAGAGTTTTTTAACAAAACTTTTACAAATTTGATGAATAAATATCATATAAATCATTATTCGACATTTAGCTCATTGAAAGCAACAATTATCGAACGTTTCAATCGAACTTTAAAAGAAAAGATGTGGAAGGAGTTCAGTTTAAATGGGGAATATAAATGGCTTAATATAATTCAGAAACTCGTGAATGATTTTAATAATACGCCTCATTCCACTATTCGGAAACGACCATCGGAAATTAGTAAAAAAAATTCTTATCAATTGCTCTCCACAGCATATAATCATATTAAAACTGCTGCACCTGCTAAATTCAAAATTGGTGATTCAGTTCGAATAAGTAAATTCAAACATGTTTTTGAGAAAGGTTACACACCTAATTGGACAACTGAAATATTTAAAATAAGAAAAGTTCAAGTTACCGATCCTGTAACATACTTACTAGAGGATTATCAAGGTCAAGGCGGCTTTTATGAAGAAGAATTAATGAAAGCTAAGTATAAAGATGTTTATTTAGTGGAAAAAATTTTAAAAACTAAAGATAAGAAAGGTTTTGTTAAATGGCTTGGTTTCCCATCAAATCATAATTCATGGATAAATAAATCAGATTTAATATAAAAAATTTTAGTTTAATTTCTAAATATACATAATTAATTAGACTGGTTTTATTTAAAAATAATGAAGTTTGACTATAACTATATAATTACTTCAAATATTTTTATATTTGCAGAATCCAATTCATTATCGCATATAAAAATATAGGTATTTTTAAGTATGAAACTTTACCGTAGGGATCAGTATAGTATAATGAATATGAATTAAAGATAATGTTATAAGATATAAGTTAATAGATTTTGTAAATGGTAATTAATTTGAATTTTAACATAAACTATCGATTTTATATATTAAATAATCATTATTTGTACTATGAATACATTTAGCAATGATAAAATAATTTTGTATATTTAGCAAGTTTAAATAAAAAAATGATATTTATAACTTTGTTGTTTTTTCTTTAATGTATTTTAGCAATATAAGATTTTATTTAGTTCATTTTCATATTATATTCCCCTCAACAGATCTTCTCTAAATATTCTACTAATATTATAATCAAATTATTATATGATGATAAATAATATTGTTTAATTATACTGAACATAATTTTATAAAATAGCAATAATATTAAATTGAAGTTATTCAAAGTTCAGCATTATGAAGTATTATAAAATTAGATTATAATTGCTGCCGGATTTTTTTTTTTTTTTTTTTTTGTTAAAATTTCTATTTGCGTTGTTTAAATTTGATATAAACCTTTGCAAGGAACTGTTTTATCTTAACGCTATATGATTAACAAAATCGTTATACATATAAATATATATGTTTCGATTAGCTTCGTTTGATTTGCGTTCTCTTTTATGCTTCCAATTAACGATGCAGAAATTTAACGTGAACTTGAACTTGAATAAGATAGGCATTATGCGAATAAGATACCTAGCAACAACGCAACAACTTATTCACGTATTTCTGTGGTGATAATATTTTTAGATCAATTTAATTAAAAATTTTATACCTGAAAAATTAATATGGAAAAACATATGGGTGTTCTGGATCAATATGTGAAAACATATAGGTGTATTTATAGTAAAAAATATTGAAAATTAGTTAGAAAATAATATAATATGAAACTTCTATATTGATCCGCTAACTTGAGACTTTTAAATATTTTTTTATACAAAGGAACACTATACATTATTTATTTGTATGCAGAAAAACCTCCAAGAAGAAACTTGAAGACTATTTATTGTATCTGCATAGTTTTATAAACAAATTAACGGAATTACAAAAAATGATTTTTTTGATTATACATAATACTTATACAAACCGGATTTGTGATTATTTAAACTTCAAAATTTGCAGTGAAGTGAAAATGAAAATATTAATTTTATTATATTAGCATAATATCGTAATTTGATTAGTAATCAACGGCATATGTTGTTGTTTTACTTTACATAAAATTTTTTATTATAGGTTGGTTATATACATAATGTTTTAATCTAATTTATTTTAAAAGTGTATATGCTCTCTAGATCGATGATCTTGAAAACCTATATCTATATATATACTTCATACTTGAACACCATTTACTAATAATTGATTCTGATAGACATAATCATTTAATTTTAACAATATATCATATATACTAATGCATAGCAAAATCTTTATGAAAATTTTGACAAAATATGTTCTTTATACAAATTGCAGCCTCCATTCTCTTTGATATTAAGATCTCATACTTTAAATCACTTTACATTTATGTCACTTTATATCACTTATAATGCCATTGAATAAAAATTTAAACCCAGAAACCAGTTCCCTGATTAGTTGATAATAATAATACAAATTGAACGCATTACTAGCATTTAAACTGATTATATATGTAATGCAAATTAAAAAACATACTGGACTTTTTGAGAAAAATTATATGCCAAATTGGATTACTGAAATAATAATAATAATAATAATTGTTTTATTGAAATATACAAATGAGACGACAAGTCTCTATAATATGTATACATTAAGATGAATCAATATGCTCTCACAAATATAATAGATTAATATACTACGTTAATAAAAAGATTTCAAAGAATTTTTTAAATAAAATAAAATAGATTAATAAACATAATTAATAATAAAAATAAATGAATAAATAACAAAAATAATGAATAAATAATTGAATATGTTAAAGAAAATAATAATATATAAATTGTAAATAAAAAAGAAAGAAAAAAAGTATGCCTACATATGGGTCATTTCCACCAAAAAATAAAATAAAGATATTTTTAAAAGATTTCATTAAAGGAGCTATATCATCGTGCTGAAGTGCTGAAAACATAGGTCACAAAAATTGCTGTGCGATGTAGCACGTTTTATAGCAACAGGTAGAGTGTTCCATATGGAAACTGTTCTTACAAAGAAAGCCAAATGACGTGAATGCGTTTTATGTTTTGGTATAGTCAGGTTATATGTCCTAGATGACCTCGCAAAAGCAAGTTTATTCGCTAAATATGACGGAGTTTTATAATAAATAAGCTTATGTAAGAAACACAAATAACGAAAGTTTAGATAATTAGTGAACGAACAATTTAAAATATTTTTACTAACATCATGAATCCTGTCGAATCTACGACGATTATTAACATACCGAATACAAGAATTAAACAGAACATTAAGTCTACTCCTTTCACCAACATTCATAGACGAATACACTACATCACAATAGAGGAAATGTGGGATAGCCAACGATACAATCAACTTACGGCGGGAAGAAAAAGGAATATTGTTGGAAAATTTCCACATTTTGCGAAGAATCGCATAAACCTTGCGCGATATTGTATCTATGTGGTCTGACCATGACAGCGTTTTATTGAAAATCATTCCCAGATTTTTGACTTTTTCACAGTATGCAATAGTATTATTATTAAGTCGCAGTGATGGTAGATGATTAGTATCGATATTTTTAGAAAAAATTACAATTGCCTGGGATTTAGCAGCATTGAGTTTTAGGTCATTTTTATTAGCCCAAAAAGAAATTGCATCAAGTTCGTCGTTAAGCTTGCCAATGTGCAATGCCAATTCAGAAACTGGACAACTTAAGTAAATTTGTGTATCATCCGCATAAATGTGACAGCTAGCTTCTGACAGACTCTCAGGTAGATCATTAATAAATAAGCAAAATAATAGTGGTCCTAGGATGGATCCTTGAGGTACTCCACATAAAACTGGTAGTAGTTCAGATATAGCACCATTACTTGAGACAAATTGAAACCTGTCAGTTAAATAGCTTTGAATCAGCTTTATGGCACTGTAATCAAAATCAAATTTATTTTGTAATTTAAGGCATAGCTTTTTATGATTAATGGTATCAAAAGCTTTAGAAAAATCTAGAAGCAGTAGAATTGTACATAACTTATTATCAATTTTATCAGATATGTCATCCGTAATTTTCAACAGAGCAGTTTTGGTACTATGCTTTGATCTAAAACCTGATTGAAATTTATATAAAAGATTATTCGTCTCTAAATAATTGCACATTTGGTTGTGCATAATAAATTCAAAAGCTTTTGATAAGCTGGAAAGTAAACTGATTGGGCGAAAATCTGTTATTGATGGATTACTTTTTTTACCAATGGGAATAATTTTAGCTAATTTCCAGCAATTGGGATACACCGACTTAGTAAGAATATTGTTGAAAATATAAACTAAGTGTGGTAATACCACTGGTAAGATCATTTTTATAAATTTTAGCTGTATTTCATCAGGTCCAACAGCCTGTGATTTAATATGCAATATTGCATCATACACATCTTTCCTGGTAATGCCATGAAAAGTAAAATGGTTTGAGTTGGTAGTATTATTTAATTCAATATTATTTAATTCAATATTATCTGATGAGCTTATATCAGTGCCTGCTGAGCTAGGAGTCACACAGAATAGTTGATTAAGTTCGTTTAAATCAAAATTTCCAGTTTCATCAGAGGACTGCTTATTGTGTATACCCAGGTTGGAAACATTTTTCCAGTAGTTCTTCGAAGACAGTTTTAGGTCAAGTTGCTCTGAAAAATAAGATTTTTTCGCCTTACGTATTAACAGAGTTGCTTTATTCCGCAAGTTAGTGTATCTGGTCCGACTTTCATCAGTTTTAGTGTGTTTCCACATATCATAGGCGAAATCACGATCAGATATTACTTTTTTAATTTCAGCATCAAAATATGGAATATATTTTGGATTATTATTAACAGTACGGAGTGGAACATGATCATTAAACAATTTACGAACAATATCGTTAAAAACAGAAATTTGTACATTTATATCTGAGGACGTATAAATAAGATGCCACGGACACATATTAGCTACACTAAAAAGATTGTAAATATCACAGCTGTTATAATCACGATATGTTATCTTAATTTTATCAGGTACTTCGACAGGTACTTTATATGAAAAATAAATAAGATCGTGATCACTAGAACCGGGCAGTGACACCTGGCCAAAACAGGAGGCTTTATCAGTAAACATAGAGTTAATAATAAATATATCTAATAGTGAAGAGGATGTTTTGCCAAATCTGGTTTCAATGGACGTGTTCAGTATATTTAATGAAAAGCTACGTAATAATCTGAGAAAGGCAGGCTTAACATTATCTTCCTCATTCAAGATATTTATATTAAAATCGCCACCAATTATAATATTTTCATATTGCGGTGATAGCTTTTTAAGTTCATCAGAAAGATACTCAAGACGTCCAACTGAAGGTTTACAAAAATAAACACATCCTAACAAGTATGAGTCACGTGCAATTTTTAATAGGATAAACAAATATTCTAGTCCAGAAATTTGATATGACTGACACAAAATTTTAACTGAAAGTCCACACTTAACATAAATACAGATACCTCCACCAATTATTATACTACCATCGGGATTTGTAGTAGATCTGTCATTTCTATATAGTTTGTATCCAGGGATTTTTACCATATCAGATGTAATATCAGAGTTCAGCCAAGTTTCAGATATCATTAGGACATGCACATTAGTTTTGTATACAGCTGAACGTATAACATCAATTTTAGGAAAAAGGCTTCTTATATTTATATGACAGATATTCAGTGAATCATTGGATTTGAGACCAGACTTTAAGATAATATTTGGTATTGAAAAATTTCCTAATGGAACATCCACGCTGTTGCTGTGGGTGCTAGTGTTATCTATCATATTTATAAGTAACACTTAATTTAAATAAAGTGCTTTTTATAGACCTATTCAGCACAGCTAAAGTCCGAGATAATAGCTCCGAAATTATAAGATAATTACTAGTGAAAATGACCATTGTAAACAACTTAAACAACAAAAAATGTAAGACTACTAATTCTACTAATTTAACTAAAAATAAAAATAAAAATAAAAATAAAAATGAGAGCAAAATAGAATTAAGTAAATAAATTAAAACAAAATAAATATCGAAATACCAGCTCAAATACATCAATTAGTTGCAATCTCGTTGCCAGGCTCCTGAATTAAAGATTTTCGTCTATCAGTTGAAGAGTTACCTTGGATTAGCTGATTTTTAGAAGTTATCTTGATGGCTTTGTCATTTTCGGTTTTTACAATGTAGAGATGTCCTTTGTAAGTATACGATTTAAAAATCCAGCCATCGGTCTTAAGAGTTTTCGAGATTTTAAATAATTCATTGGTTTTTTTTGTTATGCTTTCATTTACATAAATTCTGTCGTTACCACTAAACCCAATATGTGATACGCACAAATTTTTAAACTTTAAGTATTTGGTGAAGAAAAGGTCTCTAGAAGCCGGACACAAAAACTTAGCTATAACAGAACCATTTGAAATCCGAAAAATTGATGCCAAAGTACTTGAATCTCCGGTAAATTGCACAGCCTGACAGATTATGTTAAATAGCATATCTAAGTTTTCGTTTTTTAATTTAGGAATGCCAGATATTATCAAATCATTACGATGGGAAAGTCTTTCTAAATGATCAATACGATTTTCGACTTCTTCAGTTGCTAGTTGAGAATCAGAGTTTAAGCATTCATCCAGTTCTTCAGTTCTGCGCTCAACTAGATTAATTTTTGAATTTAAGTCATTTTCAATTGTTGACATTTTCGCTTCTAACGAGGCAATATTAGATTTAATTGAAGACATCGCCTCATTGAAATTTGAATTAATTTTCTCCTCTATGATTTTTAATTTGTTATCGATTAACAATTCTAATTTACTTTCAAAATTACTTTCAAAATTATCAAATCTTTTTGATAAATTCTCGATTAGCTTGATTACATGATCAAAATTGTATTTAGACTGTGATGGAGAATTTAAATTAGACGCTGATTTGGAATTCTTTTCTAGGCCATCACTCCCGAGTCTGCTTCTAAGTTTTCTTGCTTTATCACCCATGATATATATATTTGCAGATTTTTAGGCGTAATATATGTATATCAAATTGGAAAGAATTATTATTTTAATTTTCAATAACTCAATAATTCACAAGAGGAATGATGCGAAGATGGTACAATTGTACTGTCACAGCTGATTTCCAGTTGAATTATTCGGAAATGGAACGAAACAATAACCACCAGCTGATTTTGCTAACCCGCAACAAAAGCAAAAAAGAAAATCCAAAAAACAAGAAAACGAAAATACCTTTTTTTCTTGCAAACACGATGAAAATGCTTAATGTCTTTGATCAACAGGACAAAACTCCACCAATATAAACAGCTTCCAACAGTAATGGATCAGGAAACAACCACGAAAACTTTAATACAACCGGAGCCCGAAACAAATGCGTCCTTACTCTTCAATTGACATTATGACAACAAAACAGGAACATATTCAACATTAACATAATATTGCAATTATCAATCAACGTTTCACATTCCTTTTATCATTAATATTCTTTTCAATATGTACAAAATTAAAAAAATTAAAGTTTTTTAGGCAAAGTAATAATTTCATATAATATTATTCAATACAATGAAATAATTATTCTATAGCTAATAAGAATTCAAAATTATGAAACTAGTTTTGTAGGCAATATTTACTTCACACTCATTATTTCTACATCGTGATTTCTTATAGCAAAAGATGAATCATGTATTCGTGTTATTGTTATCCATATAAATATAAAAAATAAATATATGATTACTTCATTGCCTATTGTTTTTATAGATATATTTATATTATGTAAAGTAAATGATCAAAGTTCTTTTGTGTAAGTTTCTATGTGAGTATTAAAATTTTAAAGCTTTAATTTTCTATAACACGTTTTGCTGAGCAAAAGTGAATAATACAAAACCAGAATATTAAATTATGTTGATTTAATTTTAACCCTTTGGGTCTGGAAAAATTATAAATTGCTGAAACAATAGATAAATATCCAAATTTTCTTTCCACTAGGACCGAAAGGTAAAAAAGTGGAAGATGTAAAGTATTGTAATAAATTTTTTATCATATGTGGTTTAGGTTGTGCATCTATATGGAAGGAAGACTGCAGAGAGAGCTTTTATGAATTTTGTACTCATATGTGTGTGTGTGGCTGTGTGTGTGTGTTTGTGTGCGTAAGTTGGATTAGTGTTCATGTTTTTCATGCGTGTGTGTGTGTATTTAAGTTGATTTCAAAGATCATTTAGAACTTTGGAAAAATCCAAGATGGCGGAAAATGTAATTTGAGAGGCCCATTTAAATTTACACGTAAATTTGTGCTGGAACCCCTACTAAAATACAAAAAAAGATATATAAAACCAGGAAGTATAGGTATTTATTCAGAAGTGACTGATACAGACTATCATAAAATACAATTAATAATAATTTTATTATTTGCACATAATTAAAAAAATTAAATTTATTAAGAGTTCAAAAAGAGCTGTCGAAATTCGAACTGAAGAAGAATTATATAAACAAATTTCACTGTATCATACAATAGAATCAATGAATGTTACCATAGTTTAAAAGATAAAATTAATTTTTCAAAATTACAAGATCATATACGATTAATTATTAACAACTGCACTAAATGTACAAAAATATAATACGATAGAAAACCTATCAAACCAAAATTTGCATTAACAGAAACTCTACAGGGAAAGAACGGAATTATTCATTTAGATAAATTTCATTTTAAAAAACAAACATTCGTAACCATAATAGATAAGTTAACAAATTTTGCAACAGTCTATGATAATAGATCGAAATTGGAGAAATAAAAAAATGTTAATTATAGAACATTTTGCAAAATTTGGAAAACCAAAAAAAATAATAATGGATAATGAATTCAGATCAGAACCAGATCGCTATAGGAAACTATAATAATCGATACCATACTACAATAAAATGTACACCAAGCCATGCAAAGGATAATGTAGAAGTGGAAATACTTAGACAGAGATTAGATGATATGAAAAAAGCAGTAATAAGCAAAAGAAATGTTAAAAGAGAAAATTATGAAGAGACAAGAGAAAAAGGCGCAATCCTAAATTACAAAAGACAGACACAAAAACGAACCATATTATAGAATAAAATCATTAAAAAATATACATTTTTCAAAAATATTAAAAGATATTCACAGATATTAAAATCATCATAATAGTAGTGTTATCAATAACGCAAACTCAAGGGATGCTACAAGTCAACCCAATACATGAAGAAACTGGATATATTCAATTTCAAATTCGAGAAGTAGGAGTGGTGAATGAAACAACAACAGTTTTACATGTCATTAATCCAGTATAAATAAATAATATACTTTCTCAAATCGAAGACAATTTAGATAAGGTAAAAATAGATAATAAGAATTTAATAGAAAATGAAATTACAATTATTCGAGCAAAAGTAAAATCTATAATGCCAAATACAATTAGAGTAAAAAGAGGTTTGCTAAATATAGTAGATACTGTAAATAAATGGCTTTTCGGAACAATGGATAATAATGATAAAGAAGAGATACTAGAAAATCTTCAAATTGTAGATGAAAACAATCATAATTCTATAAGTACAATTAATTAGCAAATTTCAATTAACAATCATTTTAACGAAACTATTGATATATTAAAATTAATTAAGATAGGAATAATGCAATATAAAAATTATTTATTAGTTTTAGCTATAAAAATTCCACAAAATTATATTCAAACAGATCTGAAATTAATTACGCCATTCCCAAATAAAGATAATTTTGAAATTGATGAAAATAATGAATATATTGTAAATATTGAAAATCAAAATTTATACTTATCAAGAAAATACAATGTTAAAAGATTTAAAAATTAGTAAAAACTGTATTCTGAATAATCAATGTAAACTTAAATATAATAATAAAACTAAAATTGAAACTTTGGATGATGAATTACTGTTAGTAAAAAATGCTATAAAAGAAAACTTAGTTCCAAATTGTGATGATAGAAATATTACATTAAGTAAATATAATTTGATTAATTTTTATAATTTTTTGTAGAATTAAAATATATCAAGAAACATTTTTCAATAAAAAAAACATTTTCGAAGATAGATATTTTTATCCAAATAATAATTTTAATCAAACATTTGTAAAAGCTATAACTTTTGATAACATTGTCTTTAATTTCTTCGATATTTTGAATATTTTCATATTCAAAATACATATAGAAGAAATTAAAGAATTAAAATTTCAGAAAAATGTATCATATGAAATTAATATGGAAATTCAAGATAATAAGTGTTTTTTGATCTAAATTTAAATTTTAATAAATTTTTAAAAAAGTGTAATTTATATTTTGTATTACTTTGCGTGTTTGATAATTCATATATATATATATAAATAAATATATATATACTTATAAAAAATATAATTCGTGCATCCCAATCAATTCATTGACCCTTGAAATTCCCAAAACTTTTAATGTTAAATATTATTCTTAACCGGAAGTAAATTATTTCCATTGCAATAAATCAGATAAAAAATTAATTAGCTGGTTATGCTTAATGTTAACGTTAGAAAAAACAATATTAATGCACTCGCATGCGCATCCAATTCATCGACCCTTAAAATTCTCAAAAGTTTTAGAAAAGTAATTCAATTTAGATCATGTTAGTTAGTTAGTAAGGGGGATTATATCCCCAACACTAGGCCACTAGTTGGCCCATAGGTATTCCCTTGAGTAACAACAATTTCCCCTCTACTGCACTTCAAGCCACCCCGCGTTCTTAACAAACTTTAGCAGATCCCTGACTGGGATCCCTACCAACTCCTCAAGTCCATCGAACCGATAATTACCCAAAAAGCGGTACCTACTTCTGCTCAATGCAGAGCATGTGGTCACACAGAATATGGTTGATATCTTCCGCTACACTCAAGTCATGATATCCTCTACATGAATCCAACGTGGTGAGCCCCAATCTCTTGGCCATCTTCCCCAAGAGACAAGGTCCTGTTAGTATACCCAACGACATTCTTAGGTTGCTCCTATTCTGCGATAAAAGCATCTTTGTTCTTTTAAGGTTCCTCTCTGCTCAAAAACCTTTAGTCACCTGACAGGTGTTGGTATTGATCCATGTTACCTCTACCTTTTTCTCCGTAATTCTGTCAATCTCTTTCTTCACTACTCCCAGTGGGATAAGAATTGACTGATCTGCCACCCCTATATCCTTCTCAGAACCTTTCGTAGCCAGTTCATCGGCTTGCTCGTTCCCATATATGTCACGATGACCGCGTACCCAACATAATCTTACTGTGCTAATCCTACATAGTGTCTGAAGCATTTTGCATCTCCTAATCAAACTTGATTTGATTACCGTTGAATCAGGCGCCCTGATAGCAGCCTGACTGTCGACGTAGATTGTAATATCCTCGTGCGATATCACCTTCGTCGTTGCTAATGAGGCTGCATGTACTATAGCTAGCACCTCCGCCTGAAACACACTGCTGTGGTTTGGCAACCTCACTGATTCCTTTATATTTAACTATTTAGAGAGGATACCCGCACCCGTTCCGCTGGCTGTCTTCGATCCATCCGTAAATATAGCCACCCCTATATCCTTCTCAGAACCTTTCGTAGCCAGTTCATCGGCTTGCTCGTTCCCATATATGTCACGATGACCGCGTACCCAACATAATCTTACTGTGCTAATCCTACATAGTGTCTGAAGCATTTTGCATCTCCTAATCAAACTTGATTTGATTACCGTTGAATCAGGCGCCCTGATAGCAGCCTGACTGTCGACGTAGATTGTAATATCCTCGTGCGATATCACCTTCGTCGTTGCTAATGAGGCTGCATGTACTATAGCTAGCACCTCCGCCTGAAACACACTGCTGTGGTTTGGCGACCTCACTGATTCCTTTATATTTAACTATTTAGAGAGGATACCCGCACCCGTTCCGCTGGCTGTCTTCGATCCATCCGTAAATATAGCAATCCCCTTCTCCAGAATTACCGAATCTCCGTCCCTTGTTGAGATTTTAATGCTGTAGTCTTTCTCAAAGAACATCTGTGGTGTAATATACCCAAATTCTTTATCTAATTTATCTTTCATTTTTCAAATTAATTTATCTTTATAAATATAAACATATGTTAAACATTAAATAAATATATTACATATTTATAACATAAACAAATATACAAAATGTAAATGATTAGTCAAATGCAATGATATATGCAATTGCCGTAACATGATTCGAAATATCAATATTGTGATATTTCGGTCAGTATAATTTATTGAACTATAAAGGACAATAACATAAATGCAATTTAAATGTAACTAGATCCTAAATATCGATTGTGATATTTAGGTCAGTAATATAAATTTGGAAAAAGCACTTGACTAATTATACAAATAATATAAAGTATAATTATTATAAATATATTTTCAAAATTCAGTCTTAAGCGAGCATTAAATAAAGAAAGACGTGAATTCTTAACAAAAACCTCAAAACAAGTATTTTTAATTCAGTTAATATATTCCAAATCAAATCTTCTAACTCGAGAAGATTTATATAAAATATATATATAAGATTCCAGAATTTTACATTGGTGTCAGATGTGGGGTTCGAAGAAAAGTATTTAATAATTCC
Source organism: Rhamphomyia laevipes (assembly GCA_963920725.1). NCBI lineage: Eukaryota > Metazoa > Arthropoda > Insecta > Diptera > Empididae > Rhamphomyia > Rhamphomyia laevipes. The sequence goes on along the minus strand of OY987255.1, from coordinate 52,403,436 downwards.
TTTATATTATCTACTTAATTTGAACCAAAATTCAGTGAAACCCATTAACTCAAAATAATAAAATAACATTCAATATAAAAACAGTGAATAAATAATATATTTATATATATATAAAAAAAAATATATAAAAAGTTTTATTAAAAAAAAAAGAACATTCAAAAAGGTATTACAACTTTTCATTAGAAAAGAGACTAAATTTGTTTAATGTCTTGCTGAGTCTGGCAGACAGTACCTTAATAACAAAAATCATAAATATCAACTTTTAATAAAATACAATAACAAGTGAAAGTGAAAAGATAGAGGTAATCTTTAAACGGAGGCACAAAGCGCCGTTTAACCAGAAGTGCTTAAGGAATCAAAAATCAACATTCATCAAATCAACATTCATCAAAGAATCAACATTCATCATAAATCAACATTCATCAAAGAAAAATTTCATTAACTATGAATCTATCAACTTTAAAGTAAGTCAGACAAATTCTTATCATTTTTAAAATTCTTAACATTATACAAAAAGATATATATATATATATATATATTACTGCTATAATAATTACAATTAATTTTTGTTAATAATAACTAGTAAATAAAATAAATTATTTCACAAATTTGAATAAATATATAACAAAATAATTATATTTTAGTAGAGAGACCTAAGAGAGTTCTGGATCACCTTTCAACAAACCCCTTAATTTGTTAAAAGCATGGTAATAAGTGTGTTTGGTGTGTTTGTGTGTCTGTCGTTTTGTCGTGTTGTCTGTCTGTCGTTTTGTGTGTTGTTTTTGTTTTTTGTTGGAATGTGTAATTAGATTTGTGTGTGTAGGGTGTGGTATTTTGTGTATCTGTCACGTGGGTATGTTGTGTATCTGTCACGTGGTTCTGTTAGGGATTTTGTGTGTGAGTCAGTTGGTGTGTGATTTTCTTGTTTTTGATGTGTGAATTGTTAACATAGTCTAAAATTTGTATGTTGATAATTTGTATGTGTAGTTGTTGTTGTTAAAATTTTTAATTTTTTGTTGTGGTTTTGTGTTCTTATCTTTTCTATATGATTTTTTTTTTTTTTTTTGTATAGGTATAGGAATAGTAATGGAATATTATAATTTAATTGTGGGTTTTGTTTATAAAATTTTTTTCGCGTAGGTAGGGTGATTTTTTTTTATATAGTTTTTTTATTAGTAGATAGTAGAGTATTCTTAGCGGCCATTATTATATAGTTTGTGACGTAGGGGATTCCGAGTGATAATTATTTTATATATAGGTCAATTTTAGAATTTTTGGGTGATAAAATGCTATAAAGTTAACATAAATAAATATTCAACTATAGCGCAATTGGTTTAGTTCCTAAATTTAATTTATATGCTTTAAAAAGACTGAATAAAAAAAAGGTAGCTAGGGTTCGAATCCTGTAATACGCGCAGTTGAATATTTTGTTTTTTACAATTTTTAAATTATGATTTTTCTATTTATTGTCAGTTGTCTAATTAACGTGTTACTATTCAGTCATGACATCATTTGAAGATCTTGAAACAATTAAAGAGTTTGATACTGATGATTATGATGTGAATTTATCATATTCATTAGAGGAATTAAAAAAATTTTTATATGAATATAATGATTTTCTACTTGATGAGCATAAGGAAAAGTTTGAAAATTATCAGAGATTATTAAGTAAATTAGCTAATAATGAAATGGTAAATTCAATTCATGGTTGTCAAGTTGTTTGTGGTCTAGTAATGAAGCTACATCCGGTCCCGATACATGTTTATGTGTTAATCTATATTTCAATCAGAATGATTGTCTAAAGCTTATGAGATTGTATCAGAGATTGTCTCCTAGGAAATAATTATAATTAAAGCAGAGATCAGTTGGTTTTATAGTATTCAATTGAGTAGACTTTGTGAATATGTTAATAGAAGATTTTTTGAGGAAATACTATAGTATTTTATTAGATGAACATAAAAATTTAATAATTGATTACTGTACAAGATTTCCTAATTCTTCAACAAACTCATGTCAACCAATAAAATGTGATTGCATGCATACATGTGCATGTGTAGTTGAATATATAAGAAAACGGAATATTATGGAAATAATGGATTATTATAAAGACAATACAAATTGAATATAAATTAACAGTAGATAATTGATTGAGTTGAGGTGAAGATGTTTTGGTGTGAAAATTTATATCATGGACGTACATATTGTGTGTGCATGAGAAAATGGAAATCTTTCAAAATAGTTTATGTAAAAATTTATGGTTCAGCGTTAGAGATTTGGGCAACTCCTGAAAATGGTGATAGGGTTTTACTACTATGTACAAGAAATGGTGAAATGTTACCATCATATACGAGCTGGAATATTAAATTTCTTGAATGGCAGCATGTTAGCATTGAAGTTTTGGCTGGTGACATGGGAATAGTTGGTGAAATAAGTAATATAACCAATGATAAAAAAAAGCTCCCAAAATATATGAATTTCCAAGTGATTGTCCATTCGCAGTAGAAAATGATTGGGAACTTCTTTAAAAGGAAAAATCAGAATCATCGGGATCATTAGGATTAAAATTAGAATCATTATCTCTTACTACGTCTATATATAGAAAACCTGATATCATAGATTCGAATGTAAAATCAGAATTGATAAAAAGACTTAATAATGCGCTACTACAATTAGAGAATATAAAAAAAACTTTTGATGCTGTATATAATAAATATATGAGAGACAGAATAAAATATTTAATTGATAATTTGAATGTGGTGAAAACGAATTACATCCAAAAAGAAAATACTTCAGTTACAGATGATGACGTTTTACGTTTATTGGTGTTAGTGGAAGATTTTAGAGCTTCTTATGAAATTCATTTACAACAAAAGAAGCAAGGGCAGCAGCAGCAGCATCAACAATAAAATTTCATTCTACGAAATATAATTGAAGAGTAAACTACAACCATAGCATCGAAATAAAAAAGAATGCATTATTTACATATTATTTGCACTATTTTAAGTTTAAGTCTTATTAAGATTTACGGAGCTCCCACAAATAATATTCAATTAAATGAAGATAATAATGGAGATGCTATATTTAATGTTTTACTGCCGAGTAATGAAACAATTCAAGTGCGGTTGACTATAAAACTTCTAAAACATGTTGAAAATGACGATAATTATATTATAAAAAATGCTTCATCATCAACAACAACAACAACAACAAAATTTGATGACGAAACTGTAACCGCAACAAAAACAAAATTGGATGATGATGAAACTGCAACAACAACAACTAGACCAGCAAATATTTTAGGCGAGGATTCATCAGAAAATTATTATGTTACTGTTGAAGAAGCTATTGAAGCTTTTCGAGCTGATTTAATTAGAAAAGAACAGGAAATTGCTGGTATAATCGAGAGTGTAAATATATTTTATAGACATTTTAAACTTGTATATGATGAGAACAAAGAAATCAAATTGAAATGTTCGTATGACAGCAATTTTAAAAAGCAATCATTGAAAATAAAATGTTATGAATATATAGAATTTGATAGTGAAAGAATTTCAAGCAATGGTGAAGTTGAAAGGTTTACAGCATATGACACAACATACAAATCAGATTTTCAAATAATTGATTTACAAAAAGTGAAACAAACATACAAAATGGAAATATCTTAAATATATATAACTTAATGGAGAATAAAGAAAAAAATTATTATAAATATCAAACAAATTTAATATAAATGAATAGTAAAGAATTGATAGCGTTGGAGTTAAGATAAAATCAATATGAAATTATTCTCAACATTATATATTGCGGTACTGTGGACGGTTTTAATTAGTGAATCCGCAGCTAATTCAACAACTGAATCTATAACAGCTGATCTAATGATATTGGTACTGGATTCATCAACAGACTTGCCAACTGATTTGGTATCTGATTCATCAACTAACCCAACAACTGATAAATATGTGGCTTCAATTACTGAATCTATAACAGAATCAACCACAGCTGATTCAATGGCATCGGTGATTGCTTCATCAACTGAGCTGGCAACTAATTCATCAACTAGTCCAACAACTAATAAATATCGAATTTATGACAAATGTAATAATAATAGTGGTAGAGTAGAGTATTCGTTTATAACATTATTATCAGTTTATATAGTTTCACAAGTATTTATATAATTTAATAAAGAATTGTTTTTGAATTTTAATATTATTTGTTTTATTTACTTCAATATATTTTACAATTTTTTTCTTAAATCTAAAGCTCAATTTCTTTATGACATGATCGAAATGAAACTTATTTATTTTTTCATATTTTTATAAGCAGTTGAAGATTTTCCAGATGCTGCTGATGATGATGATGATGAGGGATCTTGCTTTAATGGACATGTGTAACATGCTTTTGCATTTGCGCAAAATAATTTATATTGACATTCTTTAACTTTATCCATATTCTTGCCTTCATTTAATAATTGTTTTTTGTCACTCATTTTCAGAATTTTGTTATTCACTGCGGGTGCTCTATTCTCAATGATAAATTTGCTTGAACTGAATTATTGAAAAATATTATTTTCTGAAGAACTCAAATTTATATATATATAGAATGCATAAACATTATGAGTTTATTTAGCAGTATGTTTACAATAACAAATCTTTTTTGTTTATCCAAGAGTTTTGATTAGAAGGAAATCCAAGCCATTTCACAAAAACTTTATCTCCCTTGGTTTTGACTACTTTTTCAACTAAATATATTCCAGGATATTTTGCTTTTTGTAATTCATGCTCATAGAACCCACCTTTAATAGGGTTCCCCTGATAATCTTCTAATAAGTAAGTTATTGGATTTGTAAGTTGTCTTTTAGTTATCTTGAATATTTCAGTTGTCCAGTTGGGTGTATAACCTTTTTCAAAAACATGTTTAAACTTGCTCACACGAATTGAGTCACCAACTTTAAATTTTGCAGATGGTGCAATTTTAATATGATTATAAACTGTTGCTAAAAGTGTTTTTTCATCTGCTTTCGCGATTTCAGCAGGTTTTCGTTTAATTGTTCTGTGAATTGAATGATTATAATCATGTGCAAGTTTCTGAATGATTGTAGTCCATTTATAGGTTCCATTAAAACTGAATTCTTTCCACATTTTTTCCTTTATTGTCCGATTAAAACGTTCAACAATTGAAGCTTTCAAAGAGCTAAATGTTGAGTAATGATTAATCTTATATTTCACAATTAAATTTTGAAATATTTTGTTGAAAAACTCTTTACCATCATCAGTTTGCAAGTTTTTGGGTTGTCTATTTGAATTTATGAAAATAGATTTAAGCGCCTGAGTAACTGTATCACCAGTTTTATTTTTTATTGCAATAGCCCAACCATATTTTGAAAACGTATCAATTACAGTAAGTAAAAATTTATAACCACCATTTTCTTTAGCATATGCACCCATTTCTACAAGATCGGCTTGCCAAAGATCATCAAAACCTTTGATTATAACACGTCGTCTCTTAAAGTTTCTTCTAACAGGTTTATGCAGCTCCTCAACAACCTTTCTCTTACTCATAATTTAGGTATATGTGCAAAATATTATTATTCATGATCGTTTTTGGTAAAATTAACAACTTCCAACTTAATTATAGCTTGTTCAAAATTTTCCAATATTTCTGTTATTTTTGAATTCTCATCTTTAATATATTGCATTAAACTATCATATGTATCATCAATAGATTTTCGTAGCATTATAATACTCTTATTAAGCGCATCTATTTCATTATCTATGTATCCTTTTGTTGCTGCATCATTAAGATTCGTTGGATTATTAATATTGACAAGACTTTTAAATTGTAGATCATAATTTCCATCAGATGTTAAATAAAAACCAATTCCTGGTCGACCTGGAGCAGATCTTTCAAAATTATCACTTCGACCGAACTTGTCAATAACCATATTGCTTATAGCGAAAAAATACATTTGCAAAATCTTTTATTTATTCAATTAAATTAGCCTCCTTAAGCTCTTCAATTATTGAAATAATTTCGTTATTATGATTGTTGTTGCCAGCTGCTTGAGATGCAATCAAAAGTCTTAATCTATTAACAAGCTCATTTGGATCATCCCAATGAACATATTGTACAGGTTTTGAAGAAAATTGCATTTGTACTGGCTGTATTTTAAGATTTGACAGATTTATCGATCCACCTAATTTTTTTCGCGTATTATGCTTATGAGGCATCAGTTGTCTAATTATATTTGAATATTTTTTTCCTTTACTACCCTTAATTTGTGAATATGAATCATTTGGGTTTTTTAAATGAGCATTCGTCATTAATAATATTTTTTTATAGTCTTTCAAATCTTTTTCAGTGTATAGTTCTTTTTGAGGATTATTTCTAAATATCAATTCACTTAAACCATCTGATTTCTTAAAAACCTCATTATCTATGTAAATATCACCAGTTTTATCATCAATGCTAAAGGTGGATTTCCCCATTTTGAGAATTTTCTGTGTATCATCAAAATATGGTCCATAGGTGTTATCAAGTACAGACTTTTTAGTTGTAGAAGATGATAAACTATTCGTAATATTACATTTTTTCATGGGTGTTTCATAATTATCAGTATTATTAAATGTTAAAGTTGAATTCGGTGTTGAAGTTTTGAAGCTGTCATAACTCAATTTCTCTGGTTTAAGATGCTCATATTTTTCTTCTTCTTTTATTTCAGGTTTTATTGTTATATCCTTAGGCATTTTATGTTCAACTACTTTTATTAAATCGTTTAACGGTTTCACTATAGGTTTGAAAGAATTTTCTAATTCATCTCCTTTAGCTATTTCACCAGATTTTAAAATTGCATATTTTCGTTTCAAAGCTTTTTGAGCTTTTATCATTTCTGTGAAAACTTTTTGTTTCATATTAAGATGTACTAATTAATATATATGTAGCTTAAGCACGGTACTGTCTGCTTATATATCCTGTTATAAACTGATCCGCCCCTCTCTGATCAGATCGCTTATGAACTGCAACAGACCCCTGATTGCAACAGACTCGTGATTGCTGTTCCAAATCTCAGCTTATTCTTCAATCAGTAAAAATTCATCGAAATTCTTTCTATAACCACCATTATCACCCGATCTGTTTTTATCAATTAGTAAAAATCCATAATCATTCTTCCAACATTCTTTGCATACATCTTTGAAATGATTAAATGACATATCAGAGTTTACATGGTCATTATAAATATGTCGAAGATTTAAATCATCTTGCTTGAACAAGATTATGAAATTAGCATTATCGCAAATTAAATGTTTAGGAATATGTGTATACGATTGACATAAATAAAATCTGTCAACATCATTATGTCTGCCCATGCAAAAATATTCTCGTATATTATTTTGCTTTTCACAAGCAACGTCATCAAAAATAAAAACTGAATTTTTTTTAGCTTCCGAGGTTCCATTATTTCACAATTATTTGAAAATTCATAGTACCCCATTCCCTTGATGGAAGTTATCAATTTTCTTAAATATTCATATTTAGGTTGGTGTAATGATTTTGAATATATATAAATATTTTCAAAACACATTCCATTGGGGTCTAATAATATGCTTAACATGACATTGGTTTTACCACAATTTGAGGGTCCTACTATTAACCCTCGTATATTATTTGGTAATAAGGGACCATGTTTACTTTTTTTTTCAACACCCAAACCGACAGTTTCATCAAAATTTTTAATTCTAATTTTAGCATGCTGCTTCACAAACTTCATCTTATTGACTATTTGAAAATCTTAGTATTAATGATTTATATATATATATATATATATATAATTAAATATTTTCTAAAATAAATTTAATTATGAAAAAGTTATCAAAGCTTGAGGTCAATTATATAAATAAATTATGATTAATTATCATTCGGTTAATTGTGAAAAAGGCATCAAAAGAGGAGGAGGTGTTTTAAACTCTCTAATAAATAATTTACCAATTGAATTACATTTGCCTGGATATAATTATTGTGGACCTGGAACTAAACTTAAAACAAGATTAACTCGCGGTGATAGAGGGGTTAATCTATTGGATGAAGCTTGTCGAGAACATGATATAGCATATTCTGAAAATAAAGATATAAATAATAGACATATTGCAGATAAAATATTAGCTGAAAAAGGGTGGGCTCGAGTAACTGCAAAGGATTCCAGTTTAGGTGAGCGTGCTAGCTCTCTTTTACTTACAAACGTTATGAAAGCTAAAGTAAAACTTGGAATGGGTGCTATGCGGAGAAAAAAAAACAAAACTAAAACTAAGACTAAGAACACAAATAAGACTCTAGATGTAAATTCATTTAGAGATGCAGTACAATCTGCTAAAATAGCTGTTAAGACTGCTAACCCAACAAATCAACAAGATGCAATAAAAATAGCGCTTCGAGCTGCTAGAAAAACTTCTAAAGGGAAGAATCGCAAGAAAATCAAAGTACCTAGAGTCTTACCAATACCAAAATTAGGTGGAGTTTTTCCTTTTTTAGTGCCATTATTCGCTGGCCTTTCCGCTGTTGGTGCTCTTTCAGGGGGAGTTGCAGGCATAGCGAAAGCAGTGAGTGATGCTAGTAATGCAAAAAAAGGGTTAGAGGAAAATCATCGTCATAACAAAGCTATGGAAACTATCACAATTGATTCGAGAAATGGTCATGGATTGTACTTAAAACCACATAAAAAAGGATTGGGTCTATTTTTAAAACAACAAAATCAATCAAAAAACTTTTAAAGTTGCTACCTAATCGACCGCTAACCAATATAGATTTACTCAATTTTGGAGAACATTTACCACATTTTAGAGGTGTTTTTATGCGTAATAATCTGCCTTCTAAACCATGGAATCGTGAATGTGGTATAATCAACTTGGATGATTATAGTGGTCCGGGAACACATTGGGTAGCATATTACAAAAGAGAAAATAAACAAGCTCATTACTTTGATAGTTTTGGAAATTTGAGACCACCAATTGAAATTGTGAAATATTTAGGTGTTAATAATTTATTGTACAACTATAATGAAGAACAACAATTTAACACATTTATATGTGGACATTTATGTTTAAATTTTTTATTACAAAATGTTTTTGAAAAAATTGTATAATTTTTAGAGAAAAATATTAATAAAATAATGATATATTTAAAAAAACCATCATTTGTTATCAATTCATCATGTCGTTAACATTGACTCTTAATGGTAATAGCTCATTACTAACTTCTCAATATTTTCCACCTATTCAGTTAAAAGAAAATTATGTTTGTGGATTAGTAGATTTTCAAACATATAATTCAATCCCAAATGTTGATATTGATAATAATAAATTTCATATTGGAGAAAAAATCATCACGATACCTGTGGGATCTTATGAAATTGATGATATAGAGAGGTATATTTGCAAAGCATTGGATATAGATGATAATATGACATCAGATCAGACAGTTCGAAAAAAATTTAATTTGAAAGCAAACAATAATACTTTAAAATGTGAAATCTATTCTGATATAGGAGATATTGATTTTACCAAAGAACAGAGTATTTGTAAGCTCTTAGGTTTTAGTCAAAGAATATTATCTAAAAATGAGTTGCATATATCAGACCTCTATGTTGACATAAATAGAGTTAATACTATACGTGTTGAGTGTAATATTATTGGTGGAACTTATATAAATAATCAACAATCACATATATTGCATCAGTTTTCGATTAAAGTAAGTCCAGGATATAAAATAATTGAAGTACCATTGAATGTGATCTATTTACCAGTAAACGTTGAACGATTAACTTCATTAACATTAAAGCTAACTGATCAAGACGGAAATTTATTAAATTTTAGAGGTGAAAATATAACTGCAAGATTGCATTTAAAGCTTCAAACATGATCATATATAACCAAGAACTTCAAACTAATAAATACTTGAGAAATAACGAATTGAATTTCAATCGTAATCAAATATTCGATCTACACGGACGTTATCCGAGAACCTTAAAGATATTAACACAACAAAATCAACAATTTTTAAAATCAATTGGATTTAAATAGCTTTCATGAACCAATATTTGATGAAAATATTACAAATTCTCAATGGCATAGTTATTCGCCATTTTTGAATTCATTTCAAAATAGTGATATTATAAGAATTGTTATACAGAATCAAAATATAAATATACTACCATCAACTAGTTTGCTATATATAGAAGGCACCGTTTCTAAAACAGCTGATGGAGGAGCTGTTACTAAAACTAAATTAATTAATAATGCAGCAGCATTTCTTTTTGATGAAATTCGATATGAAATTAATGGCAAAGAAATAGATCACAATAGAAATGTCGGCATAACATCATGTTTAAAAAACTATATTTCTTTGAATTCTAATGAAAGCAAAGCTCTTTATAATGCCAGTTGGTCTCCATCAGAATCAATAGACCCCAAAGGATTTTATTTCAATTTTTGTATTCCGTTGAAAAGATTATTAGGGTTTGCTGAAGATTACATGAATATTATACCAAATGCACGACATGAGTTAGTTCTAACTCGTGCCAGAACCGATAAAAATGCTTTAATTTGTACCGATGAAAATGAAAACCCTAAAATAACTTTGTCAAAAGTTCAATGGAAAGTACAACACATATCACTATCTGATACGATGAAGTTAAATTTATATCAGAGCATCAGCAATGGGGAAACAATGAAATTAGCTATTCGAAATTGGGATCTATATGAATATCCATCATTACCTATAAACACTACTCACAATATTTGGCATGTAAAGACTACAACTCAATTAGAAAAACCGAGATTTGTAGTTATAGCTTTTCAGACTGACAAGCTGGATAAATTAAAAGCAGATTCCTCAAAATTTGATCATTGTGGTATTACTGATCTAAAAGTGTATCTTAATTCAGATTGTTATCCATATGAAGATATGAATCTGTCTTTTGATAAAAACCGTTATGCTTTGGTTTATGATGCATATGTAAACTTTCAAAAAAATTACTACAATAAAATTACTGCTGAACCATTACTCTCCTGGAGCGAATTTAAATCGTCTGCAATGATAATAGCAATAGATACTCGTCATCAAAATGAAAATCTGAAAACTGGACCTGTTGATGTAAGAATTGAGATAAAATCCGCTGGAGGAGTACCCGACAATACATATGCTTATTGTCTTATGCTGCACGATCGTTTAGTACATTATAATCCTCTGAGTGGAGAAGTTTCAAAAATAACTTAAAATTTATTACTTTACGATAGAAAAGTTGAATATTAGGCGTTGACAAGTGAAGTTAAAAAAAAAAATATTAGTATAAATGAGTGTAATAATTGATTTACAAGGTTTTGTTGGTAAAAATAACAAATTCATTTTAAAAGAAATTGCAATACTAAGCAATGAAACAGCATTTGAACCATTTGAATGTAAACATTTTATTATTGAAAAATCGTTTAAATTTCATAAATTGCCTCTTGATCTTCAAATTCAAAATTCTTGGTTGTATTACAATCATCATGGCATACATTGGAATACTGGTACAAGCAAATTGGCTGATGTAATTAAATATATGGAAATAAATTTATCAAACAAGAATATATATGTTAAAGGAATACAAAAAATCTCTTGGATTAATAGCTTAATTGGATATATGGATAACTATTGTATGCATGATTTAGAAGATTATAGTTGCCCCAATCTAAAAGTTTTAAAGAATCAGTATTCTACTAACATATCATCAACATGTCTTAACCACAAAGGTGTTGTTGGAGGATGCTGTGCATTACAAAATGTTTATCTATTCAAAAAAATTTTGGAATCTATTGATAGTACCTTTATATAAAATAATTGATTAATAAAAAATAAATATATTATAATTAAAACATTTGCATTTTTATTCATTTTATAGTTTATTTTAAAATACAATTTATATAGAAATAATAAAAACAAATTACTAATCATTATTTTAATTTATAACAAAAATCATATTCCAGATATGTTACCTATTTTATAATGACCCCAGGGCATGGTATCATGCGAATGTTCTAAAAGTTTTCTTTTATCATCATGAGGATTTAACGCAATTTTGTTTTGTTTTAATGAATACACTAAATGATTTCGTGAAGTTATAGTATTTTGGTGACAAGTTAAATTTTTTTTTAAAAATAAACATTCTAAGTAGTCATCGAATGTAATAATATTTTTCACAATAGCATTTTTAACTCCTTTAGCTTTTTTGAATGCATCAACTCCATCAACTCTAATGGAATACATCTTAGATCTGAGTCCAACAAATTCAGTCATTATTTTACCATTATTTTCGTCTTTCATTAAACCAGGTTTCTTTTTATTAACTAGTTGTAAACCATATTTATTATTTTCAGGATAATCGCTGGTATCAAATTTATGAATATCAGATTTCATAATATTATAAATATCATCACATTTTACTTCATAAATTAATGAATCAGTATCTGTATACATCATTTTACAATCAAACCCAAATTTCTCAATCATATAATTATAATGAAAATCATAAACACATATTTTGGATATATCTAAAATACAAAATCCTATATAAATAGGTTTATTCATATATACTTCAGTTTTTTTTAATTCGATAGCAACCAAATTTTCATTAAAAATTCTTGAACTATGAAAAGTGGATTTAGCTATTAATGCATTTGCTCCATATCGTCCATTCCATTTATTTAACAATTTAACTATTCTATATTTTCGAACATTTTCCATAGTCTTTCCAAATATTGCGTTTATCATTAATTTATACAAATTTTTTTCAAAATCATTCCTAGATTTTTTTCGCATTTCCGTATTGAGATCAATATAGCTTTTTAACCAAGGACTTTGTTTAAATTTTAAAATCTTATGTATTTTTACCAGCTTAAGTCCATTTTTTAAAACCTGCTTTAAATTTCTATAATGAATTACATAGTTTTTTTTTGAGTCTAAAGTTGTTAATAATTTCTCAGTTTTACAACTTGGATTTGTTAAATGCTCTGCACAAAAAGGCAAATCACTATGTATATCATGAATTTCTTGAGGATAATCAAGATCTACTTCTAAAATGTATCCATTAGATGAAATATCATGTATTTGCTCAACATCAAAGCAAGTGATCTCAGTATCACTTAACCACTCGAAATCATTTATTGGTAAATATTGTGACATCGCCCATCCATATAAATTGTTTACATCATAATACATCAAATACTTGCTTTCAACATCGGCATCATATGTAGTCATATACTTATTATTGGCTTTGCTATATCTGTTAATTAATAATATATATATATTTATAAAACATTTTTTGTCTAATGAATTAAATAACAATACCTGTTAGAACATTGGCTTAAACCACCTCGAATTCCTCTTTCAATAAATAAAAGCATATCAATGTCAGAAAGAAGCTTTAATGTAACACCTGTGTATTTTAGCATGCAATCCCATGTAAATCCCGGTGTTGTATAATAATTAGCGGGATCCAAACCATATGTTATCATACAATTATTTCGAAAGGATTCAAACACATCTGCTAACAACAAAATATCTGTTTTCATATAAATATCTGAATATTCTCTCAAATTTTTAATTTTAAAAGTAGTCCAAACTTTTTGAGCATGATCGTAATCATTGTCTGATATATTACAATCATTTAGATTATTATAAAAATCTGCTTTGCTTGGTAAATAAGTGATATCTAATTTGTCTGATGCATCAATAAAATCATATGGAAAAAATCCTTTTGTGGTTATTAAATTAAACTGTTCATCACTTAAATTTAACCACTCCGTGCGAGTTATTATTTTTTCACTTGATGGTAAGTATTTAGATAATTTATCTAGTGAATCAGGCATAAAACGAAATGAATCAATGAATTTAAATTTCAAATTTGTATTGATAACTGTTTTTACAAAGGATATATATTTCTCCTTATTTGTTGGTATAAGAGATACTTTTCCAGGAAATTCTAACGCAATATCTTTTATGATGAAGTGCGAATCGTAGCCAGATAAGTTATGGAAAATTATTGGTATTTCTTTTATAAGTTGATATTGTTGATTACATATAGAATGAGCTGCACCTCTATATTTACCAGTTAGATGAGAATGATCTCTAACGCGATCATCTTTTTCACCAAATTCTTTTTCACATATGTGACATACTTGAGCAGTTAGAAACGATGATAATTCACTAACTGTTAGAGGCTTCATTGGCAAAATATTCTCATAAACTTCTACAATTTCTTTAGCAACTTGATTTAATTGTTGTGCAAACCACTTCCCAGCATCTTCCCCACGATATGCTCTATAATAAGATTTGGTATCATCATACGAGCATTTCAAATAATATCCGATGCTATATACTTCATGCTTTTGATAAAATTTTGAATTTTTTGTTTTCTCAATTGAAATAGGTTTAAGAATTGATTCTAAATCTGCATAGATTGCAAAAGGAACCTTCTCTTTGTTTTTAAAATTTTCAAAAGATATATTTGTTTTAGTTGGTATTTTAATTCTACAAGTATTTTGCTTCTCACAATTATCTACATGATCATTCAATTTCTCTTGAGACAAAAAGTAATGTAAACAACGATCACATAAAAATATTTTGCCACGTCTTTTAGATGTTTGACTTGAAACTAGTCTAGATAAATTCTTTATCCAACAGTAATGATATTTCATTAATGTAACAATATCAGTATCAGCATCATCATCATCATCATCATCATCATCATCATCATAATCATCATCATTATCCTTTTCAATATAATAATATTCTTGAACTAATAATAAATTTATATGTCTATCAACTACTTTTGATTTTGTCAGTCTCAGTGGCATTACTTTAAAAACAAATTCTCTAACTTTTTTCAGTATGAATACATTCACAGATATATTATTCAAATTTTCAATTCTCGTAATTTGTTTTATACTAACTGGAAACTTTATTCCTTCCAAATTTAATACAGTTGAATAATGTGGATAGGAGCTAGTTCTATTTACATTACTCGTTGCTGGGTATAAAGCTGATGTAATTGCCCAGGCAAAGCAGCTTTCATCATCATTCTGAACATTTACGCATGCTTTTTTGCGTTGAATTGTATCAGGAATTTCAATATATGTTGATCCAATGAGTCTTTCACAATCATTCATATTTATAGCTAAGTAAATTATTGATGAAAGAGACCAACCACTTCCTCTTTCTTGAAATTCACTAAGCTCTTTCAAAATGGCTTCCAATATATTTGTTTTAAACCAATCCTTATAATCATCATGCATCTCAATTTTTTGGTTTGGTGTGGATAAAAATTTATCTTCAGATATTATCTCATCACCTGATTTATTTAAAAACTCACAACACATTGTTGCATTAATTTTTAAACAATTTTGATTTGATTGTTTAATGCATATTTTAATATTATTTGCAAATGCATTACCAGCATCAGTTAAAAATTCAATTGGATCTTTGTATCCAAAATTCACTATTATAGCTGTTTTGATACGGTTTGCAAAAGCGCTTTCAACATATTCCCATTTCACTTTTACATCGTCAACAACACTACCACCACCAGTTTTACAAAAAAATCTTTTTTCTAACACACACTTAACACTTTGCAACCGCTCAATTTGGTATTCAAAATGTTTTTTAGTACCGATGTTTAATTTTTGTTTTATTGAATGATTTAATTGTTTTAGATAACTATTAATTTCACTAATTTTTACTTTATATTCTTCATTAGATAAATTATTTAAGGTTGTTTCACAAATAATTTTATTAAATAATTCATCATCATATTTAGGTCTTTTTATAATACTTGATTCTTCATCCATATCATTTAAAAATTTATTTTTGTTAGACATTATTACTAATTGAATATTTTTATTAAACTAATAATTTTACAAAAGAAAATCCTATATTTATACATTAATTTTTATCTGAAAAAATTTTAAAACATAATATTGTGAAATCAATATAAATATATATAAATACTTGCGGTTTTATTCTATATAAAAAACTAGAAAACAAATTAAATCATGAAATTATTATTTAATTTGATCGTCCACGTGTTTTATGATAAGAGAAAAAAAAAAGAGTAGAAAACCTTTAAATAATTGGGATGGGTATATAAAATAAAAAAAGTTTATATAGAATTTTAAACAAAAAATTTTTTTTTTATTTATATATAATACAAATATTAATACAAAATTTTTTATTATATTATATAAATATAATTTCAATCCCAATCCTCTTCTACTGGTTCTTCTACTGGTTCTTCTACTGGTTCTTCCACATCTAGATCAACGAATTCAATGTTGGTAGAGATTCCAGCTCTACCAAGTGTTCTGATACCGTAGCGACCATTTTGAAGTTTTTTTAATGTTTCCTCATCCATCCTGCCGTACCGTGCCGGTAAAAACACTTTACAATCTTCTAGTTCAACCAAGATCCTTTCACCATATTTTGTATTAATTTTTTTTAAATCTGCAATCTCGTAAATAAAATTCTCCCTTAGGAGATTTAATTTTTCTATTTTAAGTACCTTCAATTGAAAGGTTTTATTTAATTTTTTTTAAAAATTAGCCATTACTTGATGTTGCTTGATGTAAACTAATAATCATTTTTAAATTTCAGCTACTTTTATAGTCCAAAAAATATGATAAGAAAACTTTTAAGTTTAAAAAAAATATTTTTTTTGGTAGTTCTCACGATATTCTAACTTTTTGATTATCCATAATTAATTATTTATTAAATATTATGGTTTTGTCTGTATCCTGATAGATATGGATAATGAAAAACATGGGAATATTTTTTTGTTTCACCACATATATAAAAAAAAAAAATTTTTGCTATATTTCATACTCTATAAATATCCAAATCTCATGCAAAATATTATTTAGTTAATATAAAACATCCAAATTGAATATTTAATTAATTAACACAAAAATGTCTTGGTTGAACTCAAAAAATATCAGCAATCATTCAATTGAAGCCTTAATTTGTCAAGAAGTACTACCACCTATATTTCGACCAACATTAAAACATCTTGGATTGACAGCATTCTATAATAGTAAATATTTTACAGAAGAATGGTATTGGGAAAATAGACAGAGATACAACTTAGATGAATATCATTTCACAATAGCTGAGCTTCCTATGATGGGCATGAAACGCAAATATTATCAATTTAGATGTTATAATATTATGTAATTGTGAAAATAATATTAGATATAAAATCAAACCAGCGGAATCATAAATAAAATAAATAAATAATATTGTATTTTTAATAATTTTGTATAAACTTAAATAATTTGTTTTATTATAAATAAATAATTTTGTATAAATATAACAGCTGATTTAATTTCATAAATTAACCTTGATATAAAATAATATCAAGGTCGGAATCCCCTACGTCACAAACTATATAATAATGGCCGCTAAGAATACTCTACTATCTACTAATAAAAAAAACTATATAAAAAAAAAAATCACCCTACCTACGCGAAAAAATTTTTATAAACAAAACCCACAATTAAATTATAATATTCCATTACTATTCCTATACAAAAAAAAAAAAAAAAAATCATATAGAAAAGATAAGAACACAAAACCACAACAAAAAATTAAAAATTTTAACAACAACAACTACACATACAAATTATCAACATACAAATTTTAGACTATGTTAACAATTCACACATCAAAAACAAGAAAATCACACACCAACTGACTCACACACAAAATCCCTAACAGAACCACGTGACAGATACACAACATACCCACGTGACAGATACACAAAATACCACACCCTACACACACAAATCTAATTACACATTCCAACAAAAAACAAAAACAACACACAAAACGACAGACAGACAGACAGACAGACAACACGACAAAACGACAGACACACAAACACACCAAACACACTTATTACCATGCTTTTAACAAATTAAGGGGTTTGTTAAAAGGTGATCCAGAACTCTCTTAGGTCTCTCTACTTATTTTAACATTTTTATATATAACTAAGATAAAACGAAATAATTATATTCTACAAATTTTATATATAAAACAAAAAAAAAATTTATTATACATTTAAATATAAATAATGGTATAATTTTTTATTATTGCGTTTGTATTTTATGTGCAAATAGAATTATTTGGCATGTTTGACTAGTAAATTAAATTTGAACATAAGTCTAAGAACTAAAAAAGTTCATAGAACATTAAGTCAGTCAGACATATCCGACCTAATGCCCATAACACATTCGCCCTCGGAAGTTAGAAATCCTACTACCCCTAATTCAGAAACAAATCCATCAGATATTACAAAAATTCCTAGCCTTGAAGAAAATATTAATAAAGAAAAATCTTCTAGTTCTGATACTAAAGGAAATATTAATAAAAAAACTAGATACAAATTCTTTATCAAAAATTAAAGTATCCTCTGATAAACCTACGAACTCCAAGACCTCAGATAAATCAGGTGACAAAGGTAATCCACCTCCAAATTGTAACATTAAAACAACGAATTCTACTCAAGCAAAACAAAAAGAAAATAAGATGACAAGATTCAATATTATTCAATCTACAAAAATGATTCCAGAATTCAGTGGAAATTCTGTTGAATTACATAGATTCTTACAACTCGCGGAAATTCAATACAAAAGAGTAAACGACGATGACGAGGCAGATTTTCTAGATGTCATTGTATCGAAAATATCTGGTCGCGCGTATAACGCAATTTTACGTTACAAAAGTTTCAATAAATGGGAAGATTTGAAAATTTCTCTACTAGAAAAATATTCTAAAACTAGATCTACTCAACTAGTTCAAATTGACGTATTCTCACTATGTCAAGGATTTAAAGAATCAGTGGTAACTTATTCAGAAAGAGCAGAAAAGCTCCTGGATGAATTTAATATTGCCAGTGTAAAAGATTCTATGTCCAATGACGGTAGCGAAGCCGTTCGTGAACTTAACGGTATAACAGTATTAAATAATTTTGTAAATGGATTACGAGATCCATTAAAATTAATAGTCAGATCAGCCAGAAAAACTTCATTAAATGAAGCAATAGAACTGGCCATTGATGAAGAAAAATTAAATAAAACTACTACAGATGAATCAAATAATATTAGGAAACCATACTGTTGTAACTGTAAAACTCAAACCCATTACACTAAGGATTGTCGTAAGACAAATAATAATCTACAAAATAAACAAAATTTTAATCCAAATTTCAAACCCAGATTTTTTCAAAATAATTTTCCTAGATATAATACACCGCGCATAACTGTTCCAAATTCAAATCCACAAATCGCTACAATTATTCAAGACAAAGTCTGTCGGTACTGTAAGAAACCAGGTCATACAATAGAGGAATGTAGAAGACGCGAGTATAATAATAATAGAAAACGAAGTAACATTTTTTTTTTCATTCTAATTTATTATAATGTATATCATTATTACATTTGACAAATAATTGAATGCAAGAATTTTTTTTTTCTGATTAATAATATTAATATTATTATTTTTCTGATTTAAATTATATTAAAATTTAAAATTTTTAAAGTATTAAAAATCTTTAATGATATTAATATTTTCAATAAAATCATTACAATTCGTCTTTTAATTATACAATTTATAAATGCAATTACTATTTCATTTGTTTGTTCATTTGATATATAATAATTATTATTAATGTTATGATTTTGAATCATAATTAATGGACAATATTTTTGAATATAATATATTTATTATAGTATTACGATTTACTTCAGTACAAATATTTTTATCTATTTCAACAATATTATCATAGAATAATTGTATTTTTTTGATATTATTTTAAATTTAACTAATTACAATTATTTGCAATATTCTGAATTTTTTTTTTAATTTTTTATTATTAAACTATTATATTCATAATTATTATCATATTTATCAATAGTGTAAACGTGTGGCTTCGACCCACACCCTGAATACTTTTAAATAGCCGGGCAATGAATTTGAACTAATTTTTGTTTTATTATTATTATTTTACACTTAGAATTTAATTAAATCTTTAATCTACAATTTATTTACGTAGTATTTATATACGTTTAAATTAAATAGAAAGTAACTGGTAATTTTATCATTAGTAATAAAGTACGAAAAAAAATTATTATTAGATGTACGAGTATCTGATAACAAAAAATTGAATTTTGAAACGATTATTTCCTTAAATCTTTGGTGTCATATACACCTAACATATTTCCTTTCATATCAGTGACTTCATACCGATTTTTGCCTAATTGTTTTGACATTTTACCTTTTAGGAATTTTGTTGACATTTTACCTTTTAGGAATTTTGGACAAAATTTAGCGTTCAGTTTTTTTGACATATTACTTAGTATAAAGTTTCTCCGAAAAACTACTTCGCCGGGCTTGAAGGATGTTACACGACTTCGTAAATTATAAGTTTTTTCATGTTTTTGATGGGCTTCGATTAGTTTTTCGCGGACTTTATCATGTATTAATTGCATTTTAAGATGTTGTGGAATAATTTCCATTTCCGTTTCGTTTAATAATTTTAATTGTTTTAATATTTTATACATAGAAGCATGGGTTAGCATATTATATCCAAAAAGAGCTTCATATGGTGATATACATATGCTTTGATGGACAGCGCTTCTCAATGCCGTACCAATATGAGACAGATTTATATCCCAGTCTGTATGATCTTCACGAATATATGCTCTGATAGATTGAATAATTGATATATTAACTCTTTCACTAGCATTAGATTGCGGGGTATATTTTGGTGTTTTTAAATGTAAAATACCATAACTTTCTAGAAATTTTGTGAATGATTTACTTACAAACTGTTTTCCATTATCAGTCATAATGGTTTCAGGTACACCAAAAATTGAAAATACATTATCAACTAAATATTGAATAACAGCGTGAGATTTTGCAACAAGTATTGCTTTAAATAATGGAAATTTTGTTAATTTATCCAAACAAATAAATATGAAAGCATTACCAAGTTTTGACCTAGGGTAAGGACCTAAAAAATCTAGATATAGATGTTGAAATGGACGCTGAACTAAATTTTTTTTGCCCATTGGACCACGCAGAGTAATGTTAGAAGATTTCGACATTTTACAAGTTTCGCAATTATTAATAAATTTTTTTACTTGTATTGCCATATCTGGCCAAAAATAAAATTCGCGTAGTTTATACAACGTTTTAAATATACCACCATGTGAAGCTTGAGGGGGCTCATGTGTCATTGCAATCACGTCATTCGTGAGTCCTTGTGGGACCCAAAGTTTCCAAGCTTTGTCTTCGTCAACAGGATTCCCATTGTATATGCGCGTTCTTTTGTATACAAAATTATCAGAAACTTGAAGATCTGGTAGTTTCTCTTTATTATTTTCGACAAACGAAATTAGTTCTTTATATTCTTCTGATTTGAATTCATCGTGGTTTAAATCTATTGACAATTGTGGTATGTCCATTTTATATAACGCATCCATATGAACTCGTGACAGTACATCTGGTACAACATTTAACGATCCTTTTCTATGTTCAATCTCGAAAGTAAAAGCCTGGAGCTTTAAACTCCACCTAGCCAATCGCCCGTTCAGATCGGTCTGACTCATCAGCCACTTCAAACTTGCATGGTCTGTAATAATTTTAAATTTTTGTCCCTCAATAAAAGGACGAAATCTCTTAACACTAATAACTGCAGCATAACACTCAAGTTCAGTTACACTATAGTTCCTTTGTGCATTATTTAATTTTTGCGAATAGTAACAAATTGGTTTTTCATTACCTTCAAAATCGAGCTGGGTAAGGACACTACCGACGCCCGTTTTTGAAGCATCGCAATGTATTGTGAAAGGTTTTGAAAAATCAGCGTGTACTAACACAGGTGCAGATACTAAAGCATATTTTAATTTATTAAAAGATTCTATAGCTTCAGGTGTTAAGTTAAAACTTTTACTTTTTTACAAGGTGTCAGACAATGGTGCTGCCAAGGTCGCATATTCATTAATGAATCTTCTATACCATCCTGTCATACCAAGAAAACGCCTAACTTGTTTGACAGATTTAGGTTCAGGAAAGTATTTTATCGCAATAAAACCTAAATATTAAAGTTCCTTAAAACAGAACTTCGATTTTTCTACATTTATAGTTAAGCCTCCTGTTCGTAACCTATTGGAAACTTCTTCTAACATTTTCATATGGGTCTCAAAATCAGGTGAAATTATGAGCAAATCATCTAGGTAAACGAATACGTATTCCTTCATTTCAGTAGGTATCACTCTATCCATCAGCCTACACATACGCTGTGCAGCATTACATAAGCCGAATGGCATAACTTTAAACTGATAGAGTGGCCTACCAGGGACCGTGAATGCCGTTTTCTCACGTGATTTTGGCTCTAAAGGGATCTGCCAAAATGCATCCTTTAAATCTACGCTAGATATGAAAAATGTATCAGACAGGCGACTCAATAACCCTTCAATATGGGGAAGTGGATAGGCGTCCTTTTTTGTCACATTATTCACTTTTCTCGAATCTAGACATAGCCGATTTTTACCTGGCTTACGTACCAGCACTACAGGAGAGTTCCAAGGACTTTCACTTTCTTCAATTACTCCCATTTCAAGCATTCTATCCAATTCATCATACAAAAGCTTTTGAATCGCCGGAGAAGTTGGATAATGACGCGATTTAATTGGTACAGTATCACCTGTATCAATAGTATGTTCCATTAAGTGAGTCTTACCTAAGCCCATTTTTGAAAAAGACGGAAAATTTTCACGAATTTTATTCAATCTATCAGTTTGTTCTTTCGTTAATTCATGTAGATCATATTTTTGTTCGATTTTCTTTAAATCAACCTGTAAATCTAATTCTGAAATTATTTCAGGAGCAATTTTAAAAGTTTGCCAAAAATCAATTCCTAGAAATAATTCTTTTGATAAGCTAGGCACGAGATATAATATCTGATTTTTATTTATACCATTATACATAATAGAGCAATTAATTTTACCAACAATTGGTTGATTTTTACCTTCAGCCGTTTGAACGTTCGCGTTAAATTTTTCATAAGTGATATTATTATTTTGTAAAAATTCTAAACACCCAGATCCTAAGGCACTAATGCTTGCACCACTATCTAGCAAACCAAGCATTTCTTTACCAAAGATATTAACTTTAGCATAAGGACGTGGATCTGACGATATATTAAAATACGTCGAAGCAATTTTATATTTTAATTCTTTTCTATTTTTGTATCTTTTTCGTATTGTATTAATTTTTTTGTCTAAATTCGGTTTTAATTTAACAGATTCAATGTCAAAAATTCTTTCTCTAGCCTTATTATAATCTATAATTCGTTGGTGTAGAGTTTTAATTTCTTGTTTTTCGTTTACTTCATTTCTTTTTATTTTTTTATTTTCAGGGTTTTGTAGTATTTCAATTTTATTATTATTAATCTTACTATGTAGGAAAGTTTCATTATATTTATTAATTTCTATATTTGTTTTTATTTCAGGTTCAAATATTTTATTAATATTTAAAGAATTTTCATTTAACTTAAAACTACAAGAATCTGAAGGATTTTCTCCAGCAATTTTTATTCCGGGATTTGTGAATTTGAACGAGAATTCCCGGTCATAACTTTCTCGTCCGTTTTCAGGTTTCCCGTACAACGAGGACAATTTGGAGTGGTAACATCTCGTGTACCACATTTAAAACAAAATGAACTCCTTATATTAGAAGGACATTCAAAAAAACCATGACCTCTCACGCGACAATTCCAACATTCATATTTAGAATGGTCTTTAATATTTTGAAAATTACTATTTTCAGTATATGGTTTACTCCGGTTAAAATTATGCGAATTTAATGCATCAATATCATAATGATCATAATCATTGAAATCATCATATTCAATTTCATTAATTTTTCTAGCTGATTGTTGCTGTTTAAATTTAGCAGCACTTTTATTAATATGTTTTTCAGCTTTCCTACAAATATGAATAAGTTCAGGTAGACTTTTAGTTTTAAATGTAAATATCAATCTTCTAATCGAATCTTTCATATTATGATTTAAAATATCAACAAGTTCACTATCTCTTTTTGGTTTTCTAAGTTTTGCATTTAAATTAATGATATCAGAACTAAATTTTTCAAATGATTCATTAAAATCTTGTTTACGGTCATTCATTTGTGCCGATATTTGGAAATCAGTTTCAATTGACCGATATCTCTCAATTAAAGCTGTTTTTAATTGTTCCCAATTCGCTTCTCTATTTCGTTTCAAGAAATTCCAATACCATCTTTCAACATCACCAGAAACAATGGTGTGAAAATGGTTAACTACCGCATCCCACGAATACCCATAAGCTAATTTTAATCTTTCGATTCTAAAAATAAAATCGTCTATCAACATGTTTTTATTATCGAATTTAAATCCCCATTTATCCATTTCACATTTTTGATGAAATCTATTCGAATTTAAATTATTATTAGATTCAACTCTACGTCGAACATTTATATTACTGTCTATTTCGTCACCTGAATCACTTAATGAATCAGTAGTTGGTATATTACTATTTTGAATGTTACTTTTATTATTATTAAGGTTTTGCGAATTTTTAGATAAATTACTAAGAAATTGATCAAATTGTTGTGACAGATTACCTAAAAGTTGAGAATTAAAATCATCTGATTTCTCACTAGATTTTTGTAAATTAATATTTTGTGGATTATTTTTACCATAATTTCTTTCTCTTTGAAAATTATTATTCGAATTACTTTGATTATTTGAATTATTTGGAATTTCTCTGGGAAACTCTAAATTTGGGATTTATTTTGCAAATTTGAATTAATTTGAGAACTTTTGAGTCTAATATTTTGTGGAATATCATAACTATTATGATTATTAAAATTTAAATTTGGCGAATTACTATTTTGGTCTTGCGAAATTTGAGTATAATTTTGTTGTAATACCTGATGTATTACCAATTTCATTTGCTTCATTTGTTCAGCTAAACTAGAATTTGCTGCACTAGTGGTAAACATTTCAGCAAATTGTTGCTGAATTAAATCTGTACTTTGAGGTTGTTGATTTGAAAACGATAATTGTTTTGGTGGTAAAGTATTGTGTTCCGAAATGATCAATAAATCTTCTATTGAATTAGTAGGTGTCATTATTGGTGTATTTTTATTTTTACCGCGAGAATTTCTATTGTTATATTCTTCAATATCTTGATACTTTAATAATTCAATAGGATCATTTGTAGATGTAGCTAAACCATTATCACTATCATTTGTCAAAATATCTGTTTGATTTTTCTCAACTACAGGTTGTAAAGTTTGTTTATTTATATCTAATTTAGGTTGAGGAGTATGGACAACTTTTGATTGATTTAAACCACCACTATTACTACTGGGAGTATTAATCTGAGGATTTCTTCTGGTATTATAATACCCACCACGAAAATTAGGATTTTTAGGTTTAGCACCACTTTTACCACTTGGTGTACTCATTTTAAATATAATATATTTTACAAAAATTCAAAAATATTTCTGTATAATTACAGATATTTTTTTTTCTTTTTTTTTTAAGAAGCTTATAACTAAAGCTTTTTCAAAAGCTTACCAATAAATATATTATTTTGATTTAATAAATTTTTAAATAAACACTTTGAATTCAATTTAAATATTAATAATTTCAAATTGTTTGTTTGTACTTTGCGAATCCCGACAATAATCAAATCAATAACGTATTGATAAAATTATTTTTCTAGCGAATAGAAAATTTCTATTTTTCTTTTTATATATATTTTATTTTTTTTGTAATTCTTTAAAAGAATCCTACCAATAATAATTATCATTTAATCAAAATTTTAAATTTATATTATACTTATTTTATTCAGACTTTTCCAACTTTCAAACTTTATATACTTTCTAACTTCTTTCTATATATTTTCTAACAAAATATTTCTAACTCTTTCTCTAAATATATATATAACTTTATTCTAACTATATAAATTTCTAACTATATTTTTATTTAGGGGATGTGATGTCCAAATATATATTTTTTTTTTTCAAAGGCAGTCTGTATAAAACACAATTAAATAACATAAATCAACTGAAACTATACAATTATGTTAATATTTTATGTTCGTATTTTTAAGTTTTAATTTAGTTATATTTCGGATATTGGTCCTGGTCGCAAACGCACTAAACTCTGGTAAACAGACTGTTTGTGGGACATACCGAGGATATATTCGAAATATATTTTACCAAAATCTAAAAATTTCAAAGTTGCTTTCGCAATTATAAGCCAGAACGTACTTAGATCTTAGCTATAAGACATAAAGCGTTATTTAAAATTAATTTCTGATGTAATTGAAATAAAAATATATTCAAATAAAATTAAATATATACGTCGCAAACGCGGAACTCGATCTAAAAATCATTGATTTCCGGGACATACGTCTATATTAAATCAATCTTTAATATTTTTTTTTCTTTTTATTAACTTCTTACGATAAAACTCGTGTTCATAATCACCATGTATTTTAAATAAATTTAGATATAAAAATGTAATATTAAGGAAAATCTTAGAAGAAATGACAGAAAAGTAAAATTTGGTACATAAAAATATATGTATGAAATTATTAAATTATCTTACGCATGACTAAAACTATTGAATCTCTTAAAATTCCGTACAGGATTAGAGAAAATATTCTAACGAACTAACTAGCAATGCGTTGGGCGCCATTTGTAATAAATGTTTAATTGATCAAAAGGATCTTATAGATACACTTTCACACTCACACAAAAAATTTAGGGGGAAACATTTATGTCCTTGGAGGATCTCAGCGACTGGTGGCATGCTTGTGGTCGCACGAGCTAGGTCGTCGGATTGGGGGAGATCTTGTCGCTCTCCAAGGCTACAATTTTCATGCCAGATAATTGTGACCAATCAAATACTTTATAGTATCTATGATTGAGATCGTCACACAGGGATAAAACGGGAGACGAACTGAAACTACCAAATGGGGATGAACACGTAAAAAAAATTTAACATAATTGGGTTGTGGTGTTGGTTTTGTACCACCTTATGCCCACCCTGCCTTGTCTATTTTATTTTATATTCCAACATAATTAATTAAAATAGACCCTTTTTATTATGTAAGTGTAATAAACGTTACACCTTACTACTTACGATAGCACAGTTGAAAAATATACTTATATTGCCTACTCTTTGCCATCACACCCCCCAAAATATAATTTAATTAATTACACATCATACTTTTCTTTCTAAATTTCATAATTTATGTTTTATTTTCTTAATAATTTTACTCTTCATTTTTAATTTTTTACTTTTTTAACATAAATTTTAACTATATAAAATATCCTATATAAAATATCCGGTACACCCGGTACTTAACTAATTTCTTTTTATTCAAATTCTTTTAATTTCTATATATATAACTTTTTCTTAATTCTTTTGTAAGTATATTATATATTAAACTATCTCAAACATCTGTTTTTTTAATATTTATTTAATAGTATTGTCATATATAGAGAATAAAAAATTTTGAATTGACCTATATATTATTTTAATTAATGTGACGTCATGAGAAATTTCGTATATTTTTTTTTTTATATGGAAGTAAATTTTAATTTTTTGTAAATAATTTTAAATTGTTTATACACACACAATTACAATTATCATGTATTACGACTGCATGACGTCACCTATTTTACAATTTCATACTATGAGTTTCAATTTCAAATATTTGAAAGTTCAAATATTGTTTTATATTTTAAGAGTTTGCAAAAAAAAAATGAAGTATCTTGTTTTACATATATCTATATATTTCTAAAGATATCTCAAAACTAATGGTATAAACCTATTTATTCGGTACTGTACTATGTTTTGTTTTTAATTATTTTCTAATTTTTATCACCACAACTAATATATATATATGAAAAAGAAAAAAACTGATGGAATTTTTGCTGACTTACCAAGCTTTATTCAATAACATTAGATACATATAATGATGGATTACCGTCGGCTGTGATGCATGCAGCACACTCGAACTGGATTTCCTTTCCTTTTTTTTTTTTTATTTTTTTTTGATTAGCTAAAAATTAATATTTATATAATGAAATTTTTTTTTTCTTTTTTTCACCATATTAATATGTGGTGTATGGTGTATCCTATCAACTTCCTAATTCTTAAGTTAATTTAATTTTATTATATAAAACTAGTGTTTAACTAAGTTATATATCTTTATACACATTTCTGTGTTGATGTTGAACGTCTTTAATTTGTTACTGATGAATAAGTCTAAAAAATGATGGTGCTGTTTTAAAATGTGGGTGGTGTACGCTGGTGGACCTTGAAGCGTTTTTTTTTCCACGCGCACACCACAATTTTAATATTTTTTTTCAGCGACTTTCCTTTTTTCCTTTCTTTGAAATTGATCACGGTAGATCAACTCAATATCGGTTGATTTCACGGATCTCTGTGGATTTATAGATCAATCACTAAAGAAAATAAGAGGTTAAACCCACTCGGTATTGAATAAAAAAAAATGTAAAATTTACCTTTTTTTTTTATTAATTTTTTTTTTTTTAATATCTTCGATTTTTTTTTTTTCAATTAGTGGTTTATCGATTATTTTATTTTTAAATATATTTAAATATATTATAAAACTTTATGGTTTTATACCACAGATAAGCTATATATTAATTTGTTGCACGTGACGGATTGAGCTTTGCTGTTCTAATCTACTCTGTCAAATGACCGGAAAAAGAAAAGCTTTCTTCTTTCTCTTAAAAAGTTTTTTTTTTTTGATTTACCAAGTTGGTAGCAATTAATGATGACGTAACGTAAGTGAGAATTCTCTACCCAACAACAACATTATTTATAATTCTGATCTCCGATATAATATGGATTTTTTTTTTACTTTACGATAATTACTTTAATGGAATATATTTAATTTTATGTTTGTGATTTTTCAAACGCTACAATTTAATAAATTCTCAAAATCATATACAAAATATTTCAAACAAAAATCGAAATACTAAATCAAATACTCAAAATCTCACAAAATCCCTCATGATAAATCAAATAAAAAACAACACATTTTCAAGTATTTTATCCTTAGAAATAGAAGGCACGGGAAACCAAACTACAAATCTATTGTTAGATTCTGGAGCCAATATAAGCATAATAAAAATAATTGCTTTACATGACCACACATATGTCGATTTAAATTCTATAGAGATAAAAGGTATTTCACAAGAACCTATAAAAACTATTATAAGAACTTATAAAAAACTGCTTTCAGTACACCTTATGGTCATTACGAATTTACTCGAATGCCGTTTGGGTTACGTAATGCACCTCCTACTTTCCAAAGGTTGATAACTGGTCTCCAAGGTATACGTTTTTTTGTATATTTGGACGATATAGTTATATATGGAAAAAATCTTATAGATCATAATCAAAAATTAATGGAAGTTCTTGAAGCATTGAAAAAATATAATTTAAAATTACAACCAAATAAATGCAAATTCTTACACAAAGAAGTTTTATATCTTGGTCATGTAATTACTGAAAAAGGTATTAAACCAGATGTAAACAAGATAAAAACTATTTTAAATATCGTTCCGCCGCAAAATCAAAAAGCAATAAAATCATTTCTAGGTTTAATTGGATATTATCGAAAATTTATACGAACATTTTCAGCAATCGCTCAACCCCTCAATAATTTATTAAAAAAAGACGTAAAATTCATATGGGATGAATTTTATGATGAAGCTTATACCAATTTAAAAAAAGCAATAACAGAATATCCAGTTTTACAATATCCTAATTTTAAGAAAGAAATTTATTTAACTACAGATGCGAGCGACACTGCTTTAGGTGCCGTTTTATCACAACAAACAATAGAACACGGTAAAGTAATGGATCTGCCCATTGCTTACGTAAGTAGAACTTTAAATAAGGCCGAACGTAATTACTCCACTATCAAAAACCCTTAGTTTGGATTTTCAATATTAATAATCCAACTTTTAGAATAATGCCCTGGCGCATTAAATTAGAAGAATACGATTATTGTGTAATTCATAAATCGGGTCATTTAAACACAAACGCCGACGCACTTTCAAGATTAGAAATAAGTAACATAAACGTAATTACCTGAGCAAAATTCAATCAAAATTCAATAAGTCAAAATAATAATTCTGCAAATAATAATTCTATAAAGAACGATACATCCCAAGATAATATAAATGATACAAAAATAAATCAACCAGATACAATAGAAAAAACTATTAAAACTCTCACTGATCCTATTGAAATAAAAACTATATTAGAAGAATATCATAATAGTCCAGCTCCATCAGTGAGTAAATCGTACTTTCCAAAAACTCAAGCAAAATTTCTATTTTAAAAACATGAAATCAATTATAAATAAATATATAGCTTCATGTGAAATATGTCAAAAAAATAAGTCAAGTATTAAAACAAAAATCCCAATGAAAATAACGGATACCCCAACAAAAGTTTCCGAAAAAATATCTTTAGATATTTTAGGTCCACTACCTAGTACAGAATCCGCAAATATTTACATTTTAACTTTTCAAGATTTTCTCTCTAAATTTCTATTAGCTATTCCAATTCAAAATCAAGAAGCTGTAACGGTAGCCAATGCTTTTGTACGAAAAGTTATTTGCATTTTTGGTACACAAAAAATTCTTTTAACTGACCAAGGAACGAATTTCATGAGCGTAGTATTCAAAAGGACTTGGTCTTTGTTAAAAATCAAAAAAATTAATACCACCAGTTACCACCCAGAATATAACGGATCCCTAGAAAGAGCACATCGCACTTTGGGGAACTATTTGCGTTGTTATGCAAATAAAGATTCTGATAACTGGGACACATGGTTAGATTTCCCAGTTTTTGCACATAACACAACTCCAAATACTTCCACTAAATTTACGCCTTATGAAATTGTTTTTGGTATGAAACCTGAAATACCATCAGCTATCTCTAGATCAATCGAACCTTTATATAATATGGATGACTATGTTTTAGAACTCAAATCACGACTTCAACATAGTTATAAAGAAGCTCGAAATAATTTAATCAAATCAAAAGAAATAAGCAAAAAATTATATGATGAAAATATAAAAATATTAGATATTAATGTAGGAGATAAAGTACTACTACTAGATAAAGTTAGAAAAATAAAAAATTAACATCTTGTTATTTAGGACCTTATGAAGTAATAAAAATAAATTCACCCGAAAATACTACCATAAAAATTGGTAGAAAAACCAAAATGGTCCATAACAATCTATTAAAAGAATTTATTGATTAACCAAAATTACATTTCCGTTAATTACAAAAAATATAGAATCAATAAATTTCACTAATATTATAATAGAATCAAATTTCATAGATCTCAGTTCTTTAAAAATAGATGTTAATATCTCTGAAACTATACAAATTCCTATAATTCAGAATAATTTAATAAATACAAATGAAAAACTAATAGAATATAGTAAAAGTTTTAAAGATATACAATCGGAAATACAATATCATCAATTGAAAGAAAAAACTCATAAAACAAATTTCATAAAGCAAACAATCTCAATAACTTCTATCATATTTCTTTTATTGCCTATAATTAGTTCTTCAAAGTTACCAATTGTATAAGTTATAAGATATATACAAATAATAATAAAAACAAAAAAAAAAGATTTGTTATGATTTTAGTTTTAAGCAAATTTTCATTTTAAAAAATAATTTTTTTTTTATGAAGGGAGGTGTAATATACCCAAATTCTTTCCAAATTCTTTATCTAATTTACCTTTCATTTTTCAAATTAATTTATCTTTATAAATATAAACATATGTTAAACATTAAATAAATATATTACATATAATAACATAAACAAATATACAAAATGTAAATGATTAGTCAATGATATATGCAATTGCCGTAACATGATTCAATATTGTGATATTTCGGTCAGTATAATTTATTGAACTATAAAGGGCAATAACATAAGTGCAATTTAAATGTAACTAGATCCTAAATATCGATTGTGATATTTAGGTCAGTAATATAATTTAAAAAACAAGCAGTTGACTAATTATACATATAATATTAAGTGAAGTCTTAACAAAAACCTCAAAACAAGTATTTTTAATTCAGTTAAACTATTCCAAATCAAATCTCTAACTCGAGAAGATTATATATATATATATATATATATATATATATATATATATATATATATATATATATAAGATTCCAGAATTTTACAGTGGTACTAGATAGTCTGTTTGCACTCCTCTAGGATCCCATTGATATTCTTCCAGTATAACACTATGTGTATATGGCTTGAATTTTAGGGCATTGGACTCACGAAGTCTCAATGCCGCCTTCGCATCGTTATTTTAACCACCTCGCTCACTTGATGTAGGTCAAGAATTATCTCCATGCCTTTAGTTGGTGTGGTACGAAGAGCTCCCGTAACACTTATTAAATATACCACTGGGCCCCGAATCGGAATTCATTAAAAGAGAAAAGTATTCGTCAGGAATGCTAATGTTAAACGACGCAACGTGAGGAGTTTATTTACTTACATTATGGCATTTAATAAAATTTGTACAAATATGTATAAAACGATTTCTTATAAATGTTAACACTGTGGTGACTCAGGAATCACCCTGTAACATTTCTTACAAAACTCATTTAACATATTAGTTACAATAATTTGTTGTAAGCTAAATGAGTTAGCAACAGCTTAGAATCTAACTTAACATCAATTATCATTGCACATTTGGCAAACGCCGATTGGTTAGTTGCATTCAGCAATTAACCAATTACATGATAATAGATAATAAAAACGAACTTCACAGCTTCGTTTTTATCAGTTGGTTATCAAGATTCTAACGCGATAGTTTGAAATTAAATAAAATTATTTTCCTCGATAAAAAGTTAAATACAAAGTTAAAAAACAAATTATATTTTACAAAAAAACAATAAAATTAGTTAGTTGTTAATATTAAAATAAATATTAAATAAAAGTTAAAATGTTTGTTAATAAATAAAAACATAAACTTAAATAAATTTGAATTTTACAAAGTTAAATAACAAATTATATTTTACACAAAAACAATAAAATTAGTTAATTGTTAGTATTAAAATAAATATTAAATAAAAGTTAAAATGTTTATTAATAAATAAAAACATAAACTTAAATAAATCACTCTTTTATTTATACAATAACAACTACAATTGGTGACCCCGACGTGATGTGAACACGCAACCTTCTGATTTTAACGCGCGTTTATCTAGAATTGAAGCTATGATATCTAGGCTCGACGCCGGTTATAGAGATAACGCTAGATCGCGTAACGTAAACCATTCTAGATCGCGATATAATAATAATAATCAATCGAATCGTCAACGCAACGCGAGAAGTAATTCAAGAAACCGTCAAACTCATTCTGTTTCATCCGAACAACAAGAATTATGTTGGTACCATAGAAAGTTTGGTGATAAAGCGACGAAATGTCGCTGTAATCAAAAATCAATATCGAATCACCCAAACTAGATAACGCACCGCGTATAGCGGCTACCGGTGCGAACAAATATAATAGCCGCCTCTTCGTTCGCGATAAAACAAATGATATAGTTTTTCTAATCGACACGGGTGCAGACTTATCAGTGTTGCCGTGCAAAACATGGTTAACAAATAATAATTCAAGCGTTTCACTGTCCGCTGCAAACGGTTCGATTATAAAAACTGCCGGTTCAAAAGTGTTAAAGATTAATCTGGGACTACGGAGGGATTTCATACACGAATTCATTTTGGCTGACATCGATCGCGCAATTATCGTTGCTCATTTTCTCAAAAAGCATGGGCTTATCGTAGATCTAAAAAATAATAAAATAATAGATCCACACACCCAGCTTTCGATCAGCACGCTTACGTGTAAATCTAAAACGCCAACACCAAAAAATTTCATGGTAAATAATGAATTCTCGACAATTTTATCGGAATTTCCCGAACTGTCACAACCTCCGAATTATTTTAAAGATGTTAAGCATACGGTAGTACATCACATCGTTACGAAAGATCAACTCCCATTCGCGAAACCACGACGACTAGACCCAGCAAGACACGACGCCGCTAAAAATGAATTTGATATAATGGTCGAGATGGGGATCTGTCAACCATCGTCTTCTCCAGTTTCATCTCCATTACACATGGTGCGAAAGAAAAATAATACGGATTGGCGACCGTGCGGTGACTATCGTCGTTTAAATGCCGATACAATTCCCGACCGGTATCCAATCCCGCACATTCAAGATTTTGCGATGCGTTTAGATGGTGCTAAGATTTTTTCAAAAATTGATTTAATTCGAGCGTATCATTTAATCCCAGTAGCGGAGGAGGACATTCATAAAACGGCTATCACAACGCCTTTCGGTCTTTTCGAATTTCGACGTATGCCATTCGGACTACGTAATGCGGCGCAAACTTTTCAGCGGTTTATGAACCAAGTTTGTCGAGGATTAGATTTTGTTTTCGTTTATATCGACGACATCCTCATTGCATCGAACGACCCACAAACGCATAAAAAGCATCTTCGGCAATTATTTCAAAGATTGTCGGAATACGGGATTACGATTAATCCTTCTAAATGTACTTTTGGCGTTACGGAGCTGAGTTTTTTAAGTCATGGCATTACTGTTGAAGGAATTTCGCCTTCAGAAGACCGGGTTGAAATTATTAAAAAATTTCCTACTCCTAAGTCCATTAAGCAAATCCAGCGGTTCGTCGGTATGGTAAATTACTACCACAGGTTTATACCTAAATTAGCCGAATTTTTAAGCCCGATTTACGCTTACGTAGCACAGGAGTTAAAAACGAAAAGTAAAAATAAAATTTTAAAGTGGTCGCTAGCTTTTTTCTCTAGAAAACTTTCATCGGCCGAGCAAAAGTATTCAGCGTTCGACCGAGAGCTACTGGCTATATACGCAGCAATAAAACATTTTCGGTACGCGGTAGAAGGTCGTGAGTTCACGATATTTACCGATCACAAACCGTTGGTGCATGCCATTTGCTCAAAAACTGAACGTAACCCTCGTCAGACCAGACATCTTGATTTTATAGCGCAATTCTCGACGGATATTCGCCATATTCCTGGCAAAGAAAATGTAGTCGCAGACAGTTTATCGCGTTTATCTGAAATAGTTTCAATTGATTTAGACCACTTCGATTTGCAAAAGTTAGCGCAACTCCAGGTAAATGATAAAGAGTTGGAATCATTATTAATAAATACGAAATCTTCCTGGAAACTTAATAAAATACAATTACCAGATTTTGCTGTATATTGCGAAACAACAACGTCAAACAATAGACCTTTTGTACCAATGTCCTTACGTCGTGCCGTTTTTAATAGTTTACATAACTTGGCGCATCCTGGTATTCGTGCAACCAGAAAATTGATTGCATCCAGGTATTTTTGGCCAAATATAAATAGTGACACGAATTTGTGGACTAAGACTTGTATTCCGTGTCAAAAGTTCAAAATTCACCGTCATACAAAATCTGAACTAGGAATTTTCAATATACCGACAGGTCGTTTTGAACATATTCATATGGACCTGGTTGGTCCTTTTCCTGTTTCAGAAGGCAATTCGTATATTTTGACGATAGTGGATCGTTTTACGCGATGGCCCGAAGCATACGGTTTACCAAATATGACAGCTACTGCAGTTGCAAAAGCTTTCGTAGCAAACTATGTTTCGCGATTTGGTGTTCCAGCTAGAATTACGACCGATCAGGGCACCCAATTCGAATCAAAGCTATTTCAAGAGTTGACAAAACTGCTAGGTGTCCATCGCATTCGAACAAGCCCTTACCATCCGCAAGCGAACGGTTTAGTTGAACGGTTCCACGTCAACTAAAAGATACTCTTCGAGTGCGTAATTGTAATGAAAATTGGCACAGCGAACTTCCAATCGTATTACTGGGAATCAGAGCCGCGGTAAAAGAAGATTTACAGTGTTTGCCCGCCGAATTATTGTATGGTCACACTCTAAAGCTTCCGGGAGAATTTTTTATTACTGAAAAGCCTGAACCCACCGTTCATAATATCATTATCGAAAAACTCCGAGCAACAATGCAAAGCCTTATTCCAAAACCAACACGGCTGGGAGAGCAAAAATGTATTTTTATTCCTAAGGATTTGAATTCGTGCAATTTTGTGTTCGTTAGCAATGATAGAATTAAACCGACTTTATCACCGACGTATGACGGGCCATATCGAATTATTCGAAGACTGCGTAAGACTTTTATAATATTAATAAATGATAAACAATCTTCAATTTCCGCTGATAGGCTAAAACCCGCATATGGAATTTCAGCTTTAAAATCGAAATAGATTGTTTCACGAAGTATTTAAAGTTTGTATTATTGCTCTCAAAAAAATTTTTAGTAACAACATATTTGTTACTTTTCGTTCATTTTATATACATATATTTTTATTTAAAATATGTTTTTTATTTTATCACTCGGAGGAGGGTGATGTGGTGACTCAGGAATCACCCTGTAATATTTCTTACAAAACTCATTTAACATATTAGTTACAATAATTTGTTGTAAGCTAAATGAGTTAGCAACAGCTTAGAATCTAACTTAACATCAATTATCATTGCACATTTGGCAAACGCCGATTGGTTAGTTGCATTCAGCAATTAACCAATTACATGATAATAGATAATAAAAACGAACTTCACAGCTTCGTTTTTATCAGTTGGTTATCAAGATTCTAACGCGATAGTTTGAAATTAAATAAAATTATTTTCCTCGATAAAAAGTTAAATATAAAGTTAAATAACAAATTATATTTTACAAAAAAACAATAAAATTAGTTAGTTGTTAGTATTAAAATAAATATTAAATAAAAGTTAAAATGTTTGTTAATAAATAAAAACATAAACTTAAATAAATCACTCTTTTATTTATACAATAACAACTACAACACGAATTCAAAAGTAGTTTCTGCTTGAAAACCTGAAATAAAAATTGTTTTTGGTTATGCAACAACACGTAAAGTAGGTGGGGATGATGATAGTACAACAGACACAGAAGACTGTAACGAATATGGACAAATAGGGAAATAACTCGAATGCGGTTTTTTATTTTTATTTCTATATCTTTTAGAGTTTTTTTCTTGTTTTTAAAATTATTTTATTGAGTCCCGGGGTTAAAATTTCATCGTTAACTTTTAAGGTATCATGTTATCAATATTAACGTTTAAGGTATCTTGAGAGGCGACTGTTTGTATACCGAAATCAAATTTCTCAACCGAATTACTATTTGCCAGCGCAGTCACACTATTGTGCCGAAATGAAAAACAGTCTAAAATTTCTTCAAATTTAATTGGACAAACTATCAAAGTCATTCAACAGCTTGAGAACTCTTTGTCGTTTTTTTTAACTAGTTGTGACTAGGTAGAACTAAAACTTAAAATACAAATCATCAATTTTCTTTTCAAATCTTAAATTAATTGTAAAATTTCTTATAGCACCCACTGGTAGTTTAAAAATTTAACTTAGATGGTGACTTTCAGGTTTATTTCTACCAAATAACTAAATTAGATCGCTAGGCTTTTATCGTTTTAAGTGTCTGTGTCAAGAAGCTTAGATGCTTCTACGTTTACATGTTCCTGTGGTCTTTTTTGATGTTTTATAGCGAACTTGTTTAATTTGGCTTTGTTTTCGTACGGAACTGCATTTCCATTTAGGTAATTCGGAGTAATCATCTTCTTGTTTAATACGAAAAAATCTGTTGGATAGGTATGAAATGAAGCCAGGAACTCAACATGCTGTTTTGGTAGGATTTTATATAGTTTATTTACGAAGCCTCCGTGCCATACCTTATCGAAGGCCTGAGCTACATTGAGAAATATGGATGAACAATACTTTGTTTTCTCTTATAGCTTTTTCGATAGCATCTGTAATGCGATGTACTTGGTCGATGGTCGAATGTTTTTCCCTAAACCCGAATTGGAAGTTGGGAATCAGATTTTTGGATTCGATTATAAGTTTTAATCGTTTCAAGAATAGCTTTTCAAGTAACTTGGAAATTATTGGTAACAATGAAATAGGTCGATATGACTTTGGTTCGTTTAGCGGTTTATCTGGCTTTTGTATCATAATAACCTCCGCTACTTTCCATATGCTTGGTACATATTTTAAGCTAAAGGCAGCATTTATTAAGTATGTTAATATTATGATATCTTTATCCGGAAGTTGATTGAGAATCTCTGGAGTAGTTATTGTTTGTTGGTCTTGTTGCTGAGTTTTTGCTAGTCCCAGGCATTTCCTTACTTCCGCTACAAAAAAAAAGAAGCGGCTCTTTTGTACTATGGTTGCGGTATGATTTACCTCCAAAGCTAGTAACAGCACGGGGTGGGTTCTATGTACAAAAGATGATGCACAAGTAAGGACATAACAAAACAAACATTCATACCGCGAAATAATACAAATGAACTGGGAGACGAGATACTATACTCATTCACTTAGGACGTCGCAACAATAAAAAAAACTAATAAAAAAAAATATATAAACTGATAAAACAAAACTGGAACAAAATTAACGGCAAAGAAAATCAGCAAAGAAAATATCAAATCAAGTATAATGTATAATATTAAAATAACATATAATTTAATATAACCAAAATAACATATGTATATAAATTCAAATATGTACTAATAATGTTAAAATTTAAAAATAATAAACAAAATAAAAGTAAGTTGATATATAAAACACAAAAAAAAATATAATTACAAAACTAATATTTAATTCAAATTAATCTACATAAAAAAAGAAAATATATATATATAAAAAACCATATATATCCAAAATTCGTATATAATAAAAAAAAATATAAACCTATATAATAGCTCTACAGCTGATTGATATAATAATTATATATAACTTATACCTATTTAATTTAATTTCTAAAAAAAATTAATGAAAGTATATAAATGCAATTCGCCGTTCTCTTTAATAAAACTGATTTATGCACCACTACACGATAAAAATTGAGCGCGAGGCTTAAACTCCGACGATATAATAAAACAAATTAAATTAAAAATTACCCTAGATATATAAAAATTCTCAAATTTTTTTATTTTTTTTTTAATAGAAATTTCTTTTAAATTCACAGGGTGAACTTAAAAAAAACAAAAAAAAATATGGCAAAAAAAAATCTCAAAAATGCTTATATATACATAATACATCAATTTCTTCAATAATAAATATATATAATTAAAAAAAATAAAAATTAAAAATAAAATAATATTTCACTTACATTAAATTCAGTTAATCCTTCAGGAAAAGTGAGCTCAAATTTCTTAGGACCTGAAAATCAATGTTTGTTTTTTTTTTTTTTGTAAAAAAAACTGTTTTTTTTTTTTTAATTTTCTTTAAAATTTACACAAAACTAATACTTTTGTCTTATTTTTCTTATTAATTTTCATATACTAAAATATATGTTTATAAATGCACCAAGAAAGATTTATTTTATGCGACAAGAAAAAAAATGGAAACGAAAATTGTTTTACGGCCGAACCAAAAAATAAGAACGCACCTTAATAATTTTTATTACCACTTAAATTAACAATTTATTTAATATTATTAACAAAGTTTATTACTTATAATTTATTTTTTTGTAACAGCGGCAATTGGACCGCGATAAAGAAATACACTAGGAAACTAATTTTATTTAAATAAAATTGTAGTGATTTGTTTTATTAAGTTATTAATTAATATTTTAAATTTAATTTTAAGAAAAAAAAATGAATTTTAACTATGATTTACTAGAATTAATAATTAGTATAAGAATAATGTTATATGGTAACCGAGTATATAGTTTAGTTTAGTTTTACTTGAATTACCATTAATAAGAAAAAAAAGAACAACTTTGTACTACTTTACATGTGGACTGTAGAAAATGAATTTAATTTTATATTTTTTTTATGGTCACTACAAAATTATATTTCTTTTGGTTTTATTATAAATTTGATATTAATTTTAAGGGTTTTTTTTGTTTTGTTTAATGTCTTCGTGATCTAAATCACTTCTGAATTAACCAACTATTATTTTA
Source organism: Rhamphomyia laevipes (assembly GCA_963920725.1). Classification (NCBI taxonomy): domain Eukaryota; kingdom Metazoa; phylum Arthropoda; class Insecta; order Diptera; family Empididae; genus Rhamphomyia; species Rhamphomyia laevipes. The sequence goes on along the minus strand of OY987255.1, from coordinate 52,363,165 downwards.
CTTTACCGAATAATGTTAATTTTAGCTTTAGATATATTTTTTTGTTTTACCACAATTTGTTTAAATACGACTTTAAGAAAATTAAAAACGCGTCCGCTCACGACAATCTACAAACTTAGACAAAAATCAATCAGATCACAGAGACATTATCAAACATTATCTTAGAATATTCTAGAAGAGTTACTGCAACTGTTGTGCACTCTCAAATTGCAGCAGAACATCAAATGTGTGTGTGCAATATTTAATTATACCTTGTATAATTAATGTATTACTACGCGAATTAATTATAATTTTTGGCGGGAATTACTACCACCAATTAAATGAACAGAATTTTACATATATTATTACTAGTTTACATTTGATGATCTGCTGCAACTTGAGAGAGCGAGTAAAAGCTTTTTGAAGCATATCCCAGTTATTTAAGATGCTCCATTTCTGAACATCCCGGGCGACCCTGAAAGATCGCTTTCAGCAAATGGTAGAATAGCTAATTTGGTAAATGGTCTATCGTAGATTCCTTTATCCATTTTTACTGTAGCAACGCGTACGTATCCATCACTTCCAGCAATCGTGTTGATAACTTTACCTAATATCCATTTAGCAGCAGGTAGATTAGATTGATATAGTAGAACTACGTCACCAATTTCGACGTTACGCTTTGATCGCTGCCATTTTGGACGTTGTTGCAGGGATGTTATGTACTCGTGATGCCAGCGCTTCCAAAACCCTTGACTGAGGTGGCGTAAGAGCAACCATTTGTTGTGCAAAGAAGTGTGATGTGTTTCTACGTCAGGTTCAGGAATTGATGTATATGGCTCGCCAATTAGGAAATGAGCCGGAGTTAGAACGTTGACATCTGAATCTGAAACGGCCATTAGTGGACGTGAATTAAGGATGCTTTCAATTCTTGCTAATAACGTATACATCTCTTCGTAAGTTAATATGTGTGTTCCAATAACACGACTTAGATGATTCTTGACGGATTTTACACCGGCTTCCCACAATCCGCCGAAGTGTGGTGAAGCGGGCGGTATGAAGTTCCAGGAAATATTGTCTTTCGTTAAATGATCCATAATGATGCTAGTGCGCTTGTCTGAGAGCAACATTTGATGCATTTCGTCTAGTTTTCGATGTGCACCTTGGAAATTGGTGCCATTATCGCTAAAAATCTCGCTCGGCTTACCACGACGGGCACAAAAACGATCCAGAGCAGCTAGAAATGTATCTGTGGATAAATCGGTTGCTAATTCTAAGTGAATAGCCTTGGTGGTGAAACACACAAACAGGCAGATGTAACTTTTGCAATATTTTGGATTTCGTCCACGGACCGCACGTAAAGTGAATGGTGCAGCATAATCGATACCCACACGATAAAATGGCCTCGCAAATTGCACTCTTTCCGCCGGTAATTCGCCCATCAATTGTTTGATCGTTGCTTTATGTTGCTTAAAGCAAATATTACAGTTGTGCACTAATTTTCGACTTAAGTTTCGACATCCGAAAATCCAGTAATGGTGACGAAGAATAGCGAACAACCCGGAAGCTCCTACGTGCAAATGTTGATGATGCGTATGTTGAATTATGAGATGTGTTATCGTGTTGGTTTTTGGTAATATAATCGGATGTTTTGCAGCGTATGAAAGTGTAGAATGGATAATACGTCCACCAACTCTGAGTAGTTTATCTGAATCGAGGAATGGCGTGAGCGGTAGTAGTGGACTATTAGCCGGCAGCTCTTGTCCGTTGGCTAGGCAATTGATTTCTTTTCTGAATGCTGACTGTTGAGCATATTGTAAGCAGAAAACCTTGGCTTTGTTGATCTCGATGGTTGTAAGCGATGGTGCGTTAGAGTTGCGTGAAATTTTTCTACAGCTGAATCGAAAACAGTAGGCTAGAGTTCGGTATAGTTTCGTCCATGACGAACTTGTTAGCAACAGCTTTATAAGAATGTGATCTTCGCTAACTACAGTGTGATGCGATAGAACGTCTATAGCTGCTTTACGTTCCTCAAGTACTGTTGTGTCTACTGGTACATTTACTATTTCAGTTGGCCACTCAGCGTGTTCGTTAGGCAACCACTCAGGTCCGTACCACCAAAGGTTGTGATTAATTAGATCAGATGGTAACAAACCACGTGACGCACAATCAGCTGGGTTGTGCGATGACTTGACATGTGACCATTTAGCGCGTGGTTCTACGCTAAATACTTCAGCAGTAAACGTTGACCAACGACGTGGCGGTGACGACAAGCAATGTAGCACCAATTGTGAGTCTGTCCAAGCATGAAATGAAAGATGTTTCATCTGAAACGATAAAAAAAGTTTATTAAATAATCTTGCTAATAAAACTGCTGCACACAATTCTAGTCTTGGCAAACTAATTTGCTTAAGCGGCGCGGCTTTAGTTTTAGCGGTAACTAATACAGTCTGAACGCGGTCAAACTCATCACGGCTGCGACAATAAATTACGCGGCGTATGCTTTCTGAGATGCGTCGCAAAACCCGTGAAATTCGACGTCGTTATCCGAACACCAAATCCGGCGTGGTATTTTTAATTGTGTAAAGTTTGCGATTTCGGATCGTAGTTGACGCCATTTAGTGGCGAGATCATCTGGAAGCGAATCGTCTCAATCCAGCTTGCGACACCAGAGTTCTTGGAATAATATCTTGATTAGAACAGTAGCTGGTGCCAAGAACCCTAGCGGATCAAAAACGCGGGCGGCTTCAGAAAGCATATTTCGCTTCGTCCAAGGAACCGGTTCTGGCAAAACTATTTTATATGAAAACGAGTCGTCAGCTGGGCACCAACGCAAACCTATGAGTTTTATGGACGACGAATCCTGAAGCGCCAGTGGTGATAGTTCACGTTCATCCTCTGGTATGGTTAATAATAACTGCAAACTATTCGTGCTCCATTTACGTAGATGGAAGCCAGCTGATGATAGAACTTTTAACAAGTTATTTCTCAATATTGTAACCTCTTCTATCGAATTCGCGCCTGACAGAATATCATCTACATAAAAATCTTTTAGGATTATATCAGCGATTTCAGGATCTGTGGAGTCGATGTCTTTGGCCAGTTGGACTAACGTACGAACCGATAGAAACGGTGCTGAAGTAGTACCATACGTGACGGTGTTGAGCCGGTAGTGTGTTAATGGCTTATTACTGTCGTCTCGCCAAACGATCCTTTGAAAGTCTCGATGTTTGTCTGCCACCCAAATCTGTCTAAACATTTGTTTAATATCTGCTGAAAAGCAGTACTTGTGCCGTCTGAATCGAGTGCAAACACAGAACAGGTCACTTTGAATAGGAGGGCCAATAGATAACGCATGATTTAGAGAGCTTTCGTCGCCATATTTCGCAGACCCATCAAACACGACCCGGAGCTTTGTGGTGCTACTGTCGTCTTTAAAAACCGCGTGATGTGGTAAATAATAGCACTGATTCAGTGGTCGCTCGATTTCATTGCGATCTATTGACGACATGTGACCGAGTGTCAGATATTCCGTCATAAATTCAATATATCGTTGTTTTAAGGTAGCATTTTGTGTGAACTTGCGTTCTATTGACTTCTGTCGCGAGATGGCGGCAGCGAGTGAATTTCCGAACTTCCATTCTCCCTCTTTGAAAGGAAGTTCGACGACGTACTTCCCGTCGCTTGCACGTATGTGTGTTGAAGCAAAGTGAGATTCAGTGCGTTGCTCATCTTCTGAAAGATGTGAGTGCGAAGTGATCTCCTCTAATTCCCAAAAGCTTTTTAGGTCAAAATCGGTTTGCACGGTAGTGTGCAAGGAAGTGATCAACGCAAAAGTTTCTGAATTACCTTCTTTTGTGGTAATTGCCCCCGCAATTACCCACCCGAAATTGTAAGAATTGCACTTGGCGACCCTGCTGGGCCGTGCAAAGTTTGATTTTCTATGATTAAAAACGTTTTATCGGCACCAATTATCATATCAATTGGACCGGGCGTTGGTAGTCAGGATCGGCGAGCTTGATGAGTTTATATGTATGGTTCTGTGCATTAGCTCCAACAAAGTTTGGTAAAAGTGTAGTTAGTTTTGGCATGACATATGCGCTAAGTTTAATCGATTTATCACTGAGTCGCGACTGCAGTGTAAGTGTGACAGAACCTCGTGTAATACCAGCTCCTGTGGATGACATTCCTGATACTGGTATTTTCGCATGAGATCTAGTGAGGCTGAGCCGTTGTGCACAAGCCTCCGAAATAAAGGAACATTGCGATCCTGAGTCTAACAATATACGGATACTATGTGTAGCTCCAAAACGGTCTCGTGTGTTTACTACTGCAGTAGGCAAATAAGTTTTGGATTGTGAACGAGTTGACTCAACGGAGTGAGCCACTACTGACGAATTGTGAGTTGGCAGAATTGAGTGATGTGATTGTATTGGTGTTGATGCCTCGACTGGGATTCCGATAGTTGAGAGCGGCGTTTTTGGCGCATGTTGTTTGTTCGACGAAGCAGGCGTACGTGGCATTTGCGAAGCTGTGTAGAGTAATGTATGATGCCGACGTTGGCATTGACGACATGAGTTTGTCGATTTACAGGATGTTGATCGATGACCTGCTCGCAAGCAGTTGAAAAATATCGATTTGGTTTGAGTGAACGTACGCCGATCGTGTGGAGCCATGGTTAAGAATTGTGAGCATTTATGAAGTTCGTGAGCGGCGTTGCATTTTGAGCATGATAAAATGGTTGTATGAAAACTTTTGAATGAATTATTCTGGACTTTGGGTGAACCGTGTGTAACGGGCTTTGAAATCTTGTCGGTGTACAGAGGCGTAAGTATGTGGCATCGTTTCTCAAGAAATAATACAAATTTAGCAATTGTGGGAAATTGTGAATTAGTACTCGATTCCGCCCAGGCTGTTTGCGTATCGGGGTCAAGTTTTTTTGTTAATAAGTATATCAACCAAATGTCCCGAGTTTCGGCTTCGGCTCCCAATGCTTTTAACCCGCGGAGAATCTCGTCGTCCCCATCGGCTAATTTTCGCAAACTAGAATATCCTGAGGTTGAAGTCCCACTAGATAAATTAAGAAATTTTTGTATGAGTGCGTTAGCGATATGGCCTTTTTTATCATACCGCTTGTTCAATTTGTCCCAGGCCTGTAAATAATTATCATCGGTAACAGACATATGAGTTAATAAATTAGCTGCTTCATCGACTAGGAAGCTCTTTAAGTAATAAAATTTTTGACAAGATGTCAAATTTGTATTATTATGCACTGTGCTTTCGTACAAATCACGAAATGTGCTCCATGTGGTAAATTCTCCCGAAAATGGCTTAATTTGTATTTTTGGTAATTGTTTTTCAGTCTTGACGTTGACCGAAGATGTGTTGAGTGAAACGTGAGAACTATTAGGATTATTTTCTGATGCTGGTGTAAGTTCTTCAAGTTTGTCGTTTAATAATTTAGCTATTCTATAATATGATTCTTCAAAATCTACTAGATCATCATCGGTATGTTCTATGTTTGCTTCAGCCGCTACGTCAATCATGGCGCTATCGATAGTATGGTAATCATGCCAGGCTTGTTCTAATTTAGATTGTTTTAGATTAATATCAGCTAATGTAGTATTATCTGGAAATGATCTAGCATACGTAAATATACGGGTTAATGATCCCTTAACACGACCGCGTTTAGTTTTTAAAACCTTCATTTCAAACTATTTGTTCTCTAATTTACTATAAGTATAAATAAACAGGTACACCCTGTTTAATGGATTTAAATAGTGTTCAATAAATTCCAGCGAGCTAAATAAAATTCCAGAGCGCGAAATAACTTCCAGCACCAAATTAACAAAAAATTAAATTTCAACTACTAATTGTATGTAATATATTGATAATTAAACCCCGAAGTATCATATATTGGTATGGGCAATGATAGTTAATATTTCATTGTTATGTTAATGTTAAATTTTTCAAGACCAATAAATATTTCAATTTAAATTATAATATAATTTATAATATTGCCGATTCAATTGTTATTCCAATAACCAATTTAAAATTCATTTCAATATATATTAAGTTTAATTTTATTTTAACTTTTTTACCAAAAATATATAAGTACAACCTTTTCAATAAATTTTATAAATACCTGATGCACCCTGTACTTGTTTTCGTTTTTATTGATATCCAATAAATTATTTTTTTTTGTGAGAGACAACAATGGTTTTTGAGTACCATATAGTAATATAAAGCATATAGTAATATAAAGCATATCAAATAACATTAAAGATAAATTTAATCAGAATTAAATTTAATTTATTATCCCACGCAAATAAAATGCCGACATCGCATCTATTATTTGCATGGGAAAATAATCATTCATAGTTCTAAGTTTTATATTTCAAAATCTAAGTTTAATTATATTTGTAATCTAAAATTTAAGTCAGTTCGTTTTTACAATTCAAATTGTTAACTTCAAATAATTAATAAATAATAAATAAAGTTAATGATTAAATAACATTAATTAATAATAAATAAAGTTGATAAATGTACTATCATTATAATAAATAATACAATTAAAATTATTAATGAAAATAAAATTGAAATTAACTAACACAAAAAGTCCGATTTTTTTTATTACTTTGAAGAGAATACTCTAGCGAAACAAAACCATTACTGGCGCAGTCGGTTCCTACCAAAATCCAAAAATAAAAATTTGATGAAAAATTTTTAATAAATAAAAGTGAAAACTTTCGTTAGACTAATCTTAATAAAAATAAAATGAAATAAAATTTTCGACGAAGAAAATTTTAGCAATAAATTTTATTAAATATAAAAATCAGTCAAAAGTGTAAAAGTTTAAACATTTTTTTTTTTCTATTAATGTAGTTTTCTTTCATTGAAAAAGAAAACGAAAACTAACAACAAAAAAATAAATAATTAAAATTTTCGATGAAGAAATTTTTTATAAAAATACAGTGAAAAATAATTTGAATAGATACCAAAAAAAAAAAATTATTCAATAAAAAAAAAAGTTGTCAATTGTCATCAAAGTAAGACCATCCAAGGAAAATTTACATCATCCATCAACGCAGACGTATATCATCTATCAACAAGAACTAAAGGCTAGTAATTTATTTTATTATTAACTTATTTTAAATTTATGAAAAAGAAAAAAATCTATTTTATCTTAAATTAAATTAAAATTATTGAGAAATTTATAATAAAAATAAATACATTTATGTAAAACAATAAATACAATCAAACGAATTTGTTTTTAACAAAAAAAAAATCATAATAGGAAATTAAAATATTGTGTAATATAATATTTATTAAGAAAAAAATAACCAAAATTACTGTATGTAATACAAAAATAATTTAATTTTTTTATATTTGTGTTATTATTCTTGATAAAGTATAAATAAATAAATAAATTAATATGGATCAACAAACATTACATGTCATTGAATTTCTTGCCAAGAATATTAGTTGTATTACTCCTTTTAGCGGAGATAAATATAGTTTATCAGGTTTCTTAGCTAGAATTGACAGCCTTATACCCACTATCGATTCACTAGAACCAAATTATAAATTAGTTATATTAGGCTACATAAAAGATAAAGTCGTCGGAAAAGCTAAACAAAACTTACTTAAATATGGTTCAGTAGAAACTTGGTCGGATCTTAAAAAAGCTTTAATTAGAAATCACGGTGAACGAACTCCAACAGTAGACATAATCGACGAGTTAACATTGTGTCGGTGCGAATCTACAGTTGAAATTTTTTATAATAAAGTAAGTTCAATTCTTTGTAAATTGAACAATGCATATATTTTGAAAAACGAAGGCACAACAGAGCAATTTAATGCAAACCAAAGACTAGTTCTTAAACATTTTACTCAAAATTTGCCCCATTTAGCCAAAAACCTTATAGGCTGTCACGATCCACAAACTTTGGATGATGCGTTTGATCTCTTAAATAAATTTGGTTATCTATCTTTCTCAAATAAAAATAACTATTCTATTAAAAATAAGAATCAAAATAATTATAGAAAATCCCAAAATTTTAATAGTTTTACTAATAATGACAATCAACAAAATTATAATACAAATTTATCAAATAATTCAAATAATAATAATTTCAACCAAAGTCATAATCGACATGAAAACAATCGCAGCGGAAACTATTATAGAAATAGTTATAATAATCCGAATAACCAAAATAGATTTAATAACAATAATCGAAATATTAATCATACTTCAAGTATGCAATCACGCCGTTCGAACTACAATAACAGGTTGCCATCTCAAATAAATGAAATCGAACCTATGGATATTTCTACAAACGAAAACCAAAATAATGTTCGCGATTCTCAAAATTTTCGGGGTGGCCAAAGAAACAACTACCCTATATAGTGATTAAGAATAAAATCCGGAATTTAAAATTCATAATTGATAGCGGCGCTGAATCAAGTATAGTAAATCCAAAAATTTGTAATGAAAAATGGAGAATATCATCTGATACAAAACCTATTAAAGTTTTAAATCGAATTATCAAAACGTGCACTCGTTTTAAATTTCCCATTTTTAAAGAATTTAATGAATCAGATGATTATTTTGTAGAATTTGATGAATACAAATTCCACAATAATTTTGATGGTCTTATCGGTAATAATATTCTCGCTAAATTAGATGTAATAATTAATTATAAAGACCGAATTTTAGAAACGCGTAACGCAAAAATACAATTTTATCTCAACGAAGAAGAAGAGATATACACTAAGCAATGCTATTTAGATAATTCTATTAACATTTTTAGTAATGAAAATTTTTGCGAAAATAATCCTATTGTAAGCATTTCTCCGAACTTAAACAAAAATGATTCAAGGAAGCTACAAACTTTATTAAAATCTTATAATGATCTGTTTTTTAAACAAGGTGATAATTTATCATTTACAAACGATGTCAAACATGAAATAAAATTAATAAACGATATTCCAATTTATAGTAAGCTTTATCGCTACCCGGAAGTTCATAGGAAAGAAGTTGAAAAACAGATCAATGAAATGTTAGAGCAAAAAATCATAAAACCTAGTAATAGCCCATTCAACTCTCCAATCTGGGTCGTACCAAAGAAATCTAATAACACTGATACAAAAACATGGCGGATAGTTGTAGATTATAGGAAACTGAACGAACAAACTGTTGACGATAAATTCCCAATGCCTAATATCGAAAATATTTTTGATAAACTTGGCAAGTGCAATTATTTCAGTACGCTGGATTTAGCAAAAGGTTTCCACCAGATTGAAGTGGCATTGAAAGACCAATCTAAAACGGCCTTCTCTACTGCTAATGGCCATTTCGAATTTCTAAGAATGCCGTTTGGCTTAAAAAACGCGCCATCAACTTTCCAGCGGTTGATGAATAATGTTTTAAAAGATTTCATTAATAAAATCTGCGTAGTATATCTTGACGATATTTTGATTTTTTCCACTAGTTTCGATGAACACTTGTTGTCAATAAAGAAGATATTGCAAAAATTGAGGGAAGCCAATTTGAAATTACAAATTGATAAATGTTGTTTTGCTAAGGAATCCACAAATTATTTAGGTCACATTGTAACAAGCCGTGGTGTAAAACCTGACGACGGAAAAGTAAAAACCATACAAAAAATGGTACTGCCTACCACAATTAAAGGAATAAGACAATTCCTTGGTATTACAGGATTTTATCGTAAATTTATACGAGATTACGCTAGGGTTGCTTATCCGATGGTAAAATATTTGAAAAAAAACGTGAAAATAAATTTAAAAGATACTGAATATATTAGTTCATTTAATAAATTAAAAACACTCCTAACTAGTGACCCAGTTTTGAAACCACCTGATTTTGACAAACACTTCATTCTTACTACAGATGCCTCAAACATCGCCATAGGTGCTGTATTGAGCCAATCAAACCACCCTATCTGTTATGCCTCCCGTACTTTAAATGATCATGAACAGAAATATTCAGCAATAGAAAAGGAGCTTTTGGCAATTGTATGGGCAGTAAAACATTTTAGAATGTACGTGTATGGCCGACAGTTTACTATTCGCACTGACCATAAACCTCTGGTATGGCTCAGCAATTTAAAAGAACCAAATATGAAACTTCAAAGGTGGAAAATTCAATTAAACGAATATAATTTTAAAATTTGTTGTTTAAAAGGTAAAGAAAATAACGTAGCTGATGGACTAAGTAGATACACTGATTACGAAGAGGAGATAAATCTAAATATTCTATTTAACAACAACGATTCTAACGATGAAGTTGAATCTATGGTGGCTACTATTCATAGTGCAAAGGATGATGAACTTGATTATATTTATATTACAGAAAAACCTATTAACTTATATAAAAACCAAATTTATTTACAAAAAGGAGACAAAGAAAAGTCTTTTATTAAAATAGTTAATAGAAAAATTCAAAACTTTGTTGTTATTGAAGAAAATAGTAATATCTTAGAAATTATGAAGAAACTTTTAATAGATAAAGGTATTATGTGTATCTACTGTAATGATGATGAACTTTACATTAAATTTCAAAACGCTTACGTTAAATATTTTTCTAGAAATAAAAACTTAAAAATACTTAAATCAAATACTATACTAATAAATATCACAGATAGAGAAAAAATGCTTCATTTAATTAAAGAAGAGCACATAAGTAAAAATCACCGTGGTATTAACGAAGTTTTTAATGAAATTAAACAAAAATATTATTATCCAAATCTATTAGAAATAATAACAAAATTTATCAATAACTGTGAAGTATGTTTACTAGCTAAACATGACCGACACCCTATCAAGATCCCGTATAAAATAACAGAGACTCCCCACAATTTTAATGAAATTGTGCATGTGGATATCTGGTTCCCATATCGAAATATAATGTACTTAACAACCATCGATAAGTTTAGTAAATATGCGACTATTCACAAACTTAACGATAGAACATGGATTTCGATATTGAAAGCCTTAAAAGAGCGGATTCAGTTCCTAGGCAAGATGAAAAAAATTATATATGATAACGAACGCTGTATATTACATCATTCTGTTGAACTTTTCTTAAAAGAAAACCAAATAGAATCACATGTTACAACAGCAGGCAATAAAACAGGCAATGCGGATATTGAAAGGCTACATGGAACATTAAACGAGCACCTACGTATATTAGAAGTGGAAAAATCAAGTGAAGAGCTCGATGATAAATTATTTAAAATTCTTACAATTTATAATAACACCATACACACAACAACAAAACTTCGCCCTATAGATTTTATACAAAAAAATTTAGATCAAAACGACATAAAGAATTTAGCAAATGAATTTAAAAATAGGAAAAAGAATCAAATTCAAAAATTAAATAAAGCCCGCGATAAACCATTTACATTACATGATAATGTAGTATTAAATCGTAATATTCAAAAAAATAAACCTAAATACAAGAAATTATGTAAGTTTAAAAAAGATGGTAATTACACTGTCGACGTCAGTAATAATCGGAAAATCCGATACAATACAAAACAACAAAAACGAAAATTTAAATACCAAAATGAAAATTAAACTATCCCTTTTCTGCTTTCAGATGCGTCTTCTACTGGTCTTCTTATATTTGCTTGCAAATGCTGCTGGCCAAGCAATCGAAATAACAAATATTAATAATGAAAATGGTTATACTCTACTAAAACTTGATAAAAAATTTATCGTCGATTCCTATATAAAAATTCTCCACATAATTGATTTAAACCAGTATAAGGAAATTATAAATGCTATAGAAATAAATATTAAATCGTTGAAGCTAGGTATGCAATCTGATGAGTATAGGTTATTGAATCGTGAATTAATGATAGCAAAACACAATTTAAATACAATATTACCAAATATATTTAATACAAATAGATATAAAAGAGGTTTAGCTAATTTTATTGGAACAGGTCTCAAATTCATAACAGGTACAATGGACAATGATGACGCTACTGAAATTTACGAACATCTGCGAAATTTAGATAAAAACTCTGTACAAATGACCGACCAACTTAACAAACAAGTTGTAATTAACAACAATTTAATTAAAAATTTGGACGAGATAGTAAAACATGTAAATAATCAACAATCAGAATTAAATGATTATCTTAGAAATATTACTAATAAATCGAATGAGTTGTTCTTACTGGTAGATAAATCAAAATTTATGTTACAAATTTACGCAGACATAAATTTAATAAATAAGCAAATAGAAAAAATCTCTGATACCATACTAATGAGCAGACTCGAAGTACTTCCGCACGACGTATTAACAGATGAAGAAACATACAAATACAATATTTCAGCAACATTACTACCTTTTATTAAAAATAGCATATTAACAAAAGACAAAAACCTCATTTTCGTAATAAGCGTACCAAAATTTACAGATGAAACATATTATAATAGCTTAATAATCCCTTTTCCGAATGAATATCAGGAAGAATTAGATTATAACATTGAAAAGGTCATAGTTAGAGATAATAATGTTTACATAAATGATAGAGACATAATTTTGAAAAAAAACTTAAAGTTCCATAAAAATTTGTGTATTCGTAATTCATTCGAAAAATACAATATTTGTAAATTAAAATTAAATAATATCACTTCTGTGGAAGAAATTCATGATGATATTATTATAACAAAGAGCTTAGCTGCTACCGAGATAGCGCAAAATTGTGTAAAACGTAGAATAATTATCAAGAATAATAACATAATAAAATTTAGTAATTGTAAAATACAAATAAATAATTTGATATTTAAAAATGTAAAGGAAAATTTTACTAGTAGCAATGTAATTCCTATTATTCATGTAAATTTTACCAAATTAATTAATAATTTAACGTTAGAAAATTTAAATACAGAAAATATTCAAAATAGGGAAACAATAAAATATATTGAATTTAAAAATTATGTAGCTAACTATTCATTTTTTGGTATAAGTCTAATAATTATAATAATATTACTTATATTAATTTGTATTATCTTTAAAGCAAAATGTAAATTTGGAAAAAAAAATGAGACTATTACAAAGATTGAATTATCTTCTCCACGAATTCAATACAAACTTAGTCCAGCTGCCTCTACTTATTCTCTCCCTCAAATACTTTCATTTGCAGAGGCTGCAAACACCTCTGGCAGGGGAGGAGTAATATAAAGCATATAGTAATATAAAGCATATCAAATAACATTAAAGATAAATTTAATCAGAATTAAATTTAATTTATTATCCCACGCAAATAAAATGCCGACATCGCATCTATTATTTGCATGGGAAAATAATCATTCATAGTTCTAAGTTTTATATTTCAAAATCTAAGTTTAATTATATTTGTAATCTAAAATTTAAGTCAGTTCGTTTTTACAATTCAAATTGTTAACTTCAAATAATTAATAAATAATAAATAAAGTTAATGATTAAATAACATTAATTAATAATAAATAAAGTTGATAAATGTACTATCATTATAATAAATAATACAATTAAAATTATTAATGAAAATAAAATTGAAATTAACTAACACAAATGTCCGATTTTTTTTATTACTTTGAAGAGAATACTCTAGCGAAACAAAACCATTACTATATAATTGTTGTTGTAAATTTCGCTTTATAAGAATGTGATCTTTATAAGAATGTGATCTTCGCTAACTACAGTGTGATGCGATAGAACGTCTATAGCTGCTTTACGTTCCTCAAGTACTGTTGTGTCTACTGGTACATTTACTATTTCAGTTGGCCACTCAGTGTGTTCGTTAGGCAACCACTCAGGTCCGTACCAGCAAAGGTTGTGATTAATTAGATCAGATGGTAACAAACCACGTGACGCACAATCAGCTGGGTTGTGCGATGACTTGACATGTGACCATTTAGCGCGTGGTTCTACGCTAAATACTTCAGCAGTAAACGTTGACCAACGACGTGGCGGTGACGACAACCAATGTAGCACCAATTGTGAGTCTGTCCAAGCATGAAATGAAAGATGTTTCATCTGAAACGATAAAAAAAGTTTATTAAATAATCTTGCTAATAAAACTGCTGCACACAATTCTAGTCTTGGCAAACTAATTTGCTTAAGCGGCGCGGCTTTAGCTTTAGCGGTAACTAACACAGTCTGAACGCGGTCAAACTCATCACGGCTGCGACAATAAATTACGCGGCGTATGCTTTCTGAGATGCGTCGCAAAACCCGTGAAATTCGACGTCGTTATCCGAACACCAAATCCGGCGTGGTATTTTTAATTGTGTAAAGTTTGCGATTTCGGATCGTAGTTGACGCTATTTAGTGGCGAGATCATCTGGAAGCGAATCGTCCCAATCCAGCTTGCGACACCAGAGTTCTTGGAATAATATCTTGATTAGAACAGTAGCTGGTGCCAAGAACCCTAGCGGATCAAAAACGCGGGCGGCTTCAGAAAGCATATTTCGCTTCGTCCAAGGAACCGGTTCTGGCAAAACTATTTTATATGAAAACGAGTCGTCAGCTGGGCACCAACGCAAACCTATGAGTTTTATGGACGACGAATCCTGAAGCGCCAGTGGTGATAGTTCACGTTCATCCTCTGGTATGGTTAATAATAACTGCAAACTATTCGTGCTCCATTTACGTAGATGGAAGCCAGCTGATGATAGAACTTTTAACAAGTTATTTCTCAATATTGTAACCTCTTCTATCGAATTCGCGCCTGACAGAATATCATCTATATAAAAATCTTTTAGGATTATATCAGCGATTTCAGGATCTGTAGATTCGATGTCTTTGGCCAGTTGGACTAACGTACGAACCGATAGAAACGGTGCTGAAGTAGTACCATACGTGACGGTGTTGAGCCGGTAGTGTGTTAATGGCTTATTACTGTCGTCTCGCCAAACGATCCTTTGAAAGTCTCGATGTTTGTCTGCCACCCAAATCTGTCTAAACATTTGTTTAATATCTGCTGAAAAGCAGTACTTGTGGCGTCTGAATCGAGTGCAAACACAGAACAGGTCACGTTGAATAGGAGGGCCAATAGATAACGCATGATTTAGAGAGCTTTCGTCGCCATATTTCGCAGACCCATCAAACACGACCCGGAGCTTTGTGGTGCTACTGTCGTCTTTAAAAACCGCGTGATGTGGTAAATAATAGCACTGATTCAGTGGTCGCTCGATTTCATTGCGATCTATTGGCGACATGTGACCGAGTGTCAGATATTCCGTCATAAATTCAATATATCGTTGTTTTAAGGTAGCATTTTGTGTGAACTTGCGTTCTATTGACTTCTGTCGCGAGATGGCGGCAGCGAGTGAATTTCCGAACTTCCATTCTCCCTCTTTGAATGGAAGTTCGACGACGTACTTCCCGTCGCTTGCACGTATGTGTGTTGAAGCAAAGTGAGATTCAGTGCGTTGCTCATCTTCTGAAAGATGTGAGTGCGAAGTGATCTCCTCTAATTCCCAAAAGCTTTTTAGGTCAAAATCGGTTTGCACGGTAGTGTGCAAGGAAGTGATCAACGCAAAAGTTTCTGAATTACCTTTTTTTGTGGTAATTGCCCCCGCAATTACTCACCCGAAATTGTAAGAATTGCACTTGGCGACCCTGCTGGGCTGTGCAAAGTTTGATTTTCTATGATTAAAAACGTTTTATCGGCACCAATTATCATATCAATTGGACCGGGCGTTGGTAGTCAGGATCGGCGAGCTTGATGAGTTTATATGTATGGTTCTGTGCATTAGCTCCAACAAAGTTTGGTAAAAGTGTAGTTAGTTTTGGCATGACATATGCGCTAAGTTTAATCGATTTATCACTGAGTCGCGACTGCAGTGTAAGTGTGACAGAACCTCGTGTAATACCAGCTCCTGTGGATGACATTCCTGATACTGGTATTTTCGCATGAGATCTAGTGAGGCTGAGCCGTTGTGCACAAACCGCCGAAATAAAGGAACATTGCGATCCTGAGTCTAACAATATACGGATACTATGTGTAGCTCCAAAACGGTCTCGTGTGTTTACTACTGCAGTAGGCAAATAAGTTTTGGATTGTGAACGAGTTGACTCAACGGAGTGAGCCACTACTGACGAATTGTGAGTTGGCAGAATTGAGTGATGTGATTGTATTGGTGTTGATGCCTCGACTGGGATTCCGATAGTTGAGAGCGGCGTTTTTGGCGCATGTTGTTTGTTCGACGAAGCAGGCGTACGTGGCATTTGCGAAGCTGTGTGGAGTAATGTATGATGCCGACGTTGGCATTGACGACATGAGTTTGTCGATTTACAGGATGTTGATCGATGACCTGCTCGCAAGCAGTTGAAAAATATCGATTTGGTTTGAGTGAACGTACGCCGATCGTGTGGAGCCATGGTTAAGAATTGTGAGCATTGGTGAAGTTCGTGAGCGGCGTTGCATTTTGAGCATGATAAAATGGTTGTATGAAAACTTTTGAATGAATTATTCTGGACTTTGGGTGAACCGTGTGTAACGGGCTTTGAAATCTTGTCGGTGTACCGAGGCGTAAGTATGTGGCATCGTTTCTCAAGAAATAATACAAATTTAGCAATTGTGGGAAATTGTGAATCAGTACTCGATTCCGCCCAGGCTGTTTGCGTATCGGGGTCAAGTTTTTTTGTTAATAAGTATATCAACCAAATGTCCCGAGTTTCGGCTTCGGCTCCCAATGCTTTTAACCCGCGGAGAATCTCGTCGGCCCCATCGGCTAATTTTCGCAAACTAGAATATCCTGAGGTTGAAGTCCCACTAGATAAATTAAGAAATTTTTGTATGAGTGCGTTAGCGATATGGCCTTTTTTATCATACCGCTTGTTCAATTTGTCCCAGGCCTGTAAATAATTATCATCGGTAACAGACATATGAGTTAATAAATTAGCTGCTTCATCGACTAGGAAGCTCTTTAAGTAATAAAATTTTTGACAAGATGTCAAATTTGTATTATTATGCACTGTGCTTTCGTACAAATCACGAAATGTGCTCCATGTGGTAAAGTCTCCCGAAAATGGCTTAATTTGTATTTTTGGTAATTGTTTTTCAGTCTTGACGTTGACCGAAGATGTGTTGAGTGAAACGTGAGAACTATTAGGATTATTTTCTGATGCTGGTGTAAGTTCTTCAAGTTTGTCGTTTAATAATTTAGCTATTCTATAATATGATTCTTCAAAATCTACTAGATCATCATCGGTATGTTCTAGGTTTGCTTCAGCCGCTGCGTCAATCATGGCGCTATCGATAGTATGGTAATCATGCCAGGCTTGTTCTAATTTAGATTGTTTTAGATTAATATCAGCTAATGTAGTATTATCTGGAAATGAACTAGCATACGTAAATATACGGGTTAATGATCCCTTAACACGACCGCGTTTAGTTTTTAAAACCTCCATTTCAAACTATTTGATCTCTAATTTACTATAAGTATAAATAAACAGGTACACCCTGTTTAATGGATTTAAATAGTGTTCAATAAATTCCAGCGAGCTAAATAAAATTCCAGAGCGCGAAATAACTTCCAGCACCAAATTAACAAAAAATTAAATTTCAACTACTAATTGTATGTAATATATTGATAATTAAACCCCGAAGTATCATATATTGGTATGGGCAATGATAGTTAATATTTCATTGTTATGTTAATGTTAAATTTTTCAAGACCAATAAATATTTCAATTTAAATTATAATATAATTTATAATATTGCCGATTAATTTATAATATTGCCGATTCAATTGTTATTCCAATAACCAATTTAAAATTCATTTCAATATATATTAAGTTTAATTTTATTTTAACTTTTTTACCAAAAATATATAAGTTCAACCTTTTCAATAAATTTTATAAATACCTGATGCACCCTGTACTTGTTTTCGTTTTTATTGATATCCAATAAATTATTTTTTTTTGTGAGAGACAACAATGGTTTTTGAGTACCATATAATTGTTGTTGTAAATTTCGTTGAATAAATTTATAACTTGTAGTGTGATCGGTGTAATAATTTACCATATAATATACAAAATGTATATATATTTTTTGCCAATATAAGAAAAAATATATAAAATATATATGGACTTCCTGCTCTGTGTATGATGATGATACAAAAGATATATTTTGTTTCAGCTTTATATAATAATTTTTGAACTAATAACTATTGGCAATTTAAGATAATGGCCGGTAATTTAATTAACAATATAATTTATATAAAATGTATGAAAAAACACAACTTTAAATTTTCAGATATCTTTATTTTTATTATAATCTTCCGTAAAAAATATTTTTAATATGTGTAATATTAAATTTTTAATTTGTTTCAAATAATTACCAACTTTTAACTTTCCTTGAATTTCTTGGATTACCTTTTGATGATTAAATCTTCTTCTTGATAATTTTCTTGATATTTTTGATGCACTGTTCTTGGAAAACTCTTTTCCAATCCGGTTTCGATTGAGGACCAAATGTTTATAAATGCACCAAGAAAGATTTATTTTATGCGACAAGAAAAAAAATGGAAACGAAAATTGTTTTACGGCCGAACCAAAAAATAAGAACGCACCTTAATAATTTTTATTACCACTTAAATTAACAATTTATTTAATATTATTAACAAAGTTTATTACTTATAATTTAATTTTTTTGTAACAGCGGCAATTGGACCGCGATAAAGAAATACACTAGGAAACTAATTTTATTTAAATTAAATTGTAGTGATTTGTTTTATTTAGTTATTAATTAATATTTTAAATTTAATTTTAAGAAAAAAAATGAATTTTAACTATGATTTACTAGAATTAATAATTAGTATAAGAATAATGTTATATGGTAACCGAGTATATAGTTTAGTTTAGTTTTACTTGAATTACCATTAATAAGAAAAAAAAGAACAACTTTGTACTACTTTACATGTGGACTGTAGAAAATGAATTTAATTTTATATTTTTTTATGGTCACTACAAAATTATATTTCTTTTGGTTTTATTATAAATATGATATTAATTTTAAGGGTTTTTTTTTTGTTTTGTTTAATGTCTTCGTGATCTAAATCACTTCTGAATTAACCAACTATTATTTTACTTTACCGAATAATGTTAATTTTAGCTTTAGATATATTTTTTTGTTTTACCACAATTTGTTTAAATACGACTTTAAGAAAATTAAAAACGCGTCCGCTCACGACAATCTACAAACTTAGACAAAAATCAATCAGATCACAGAGACATTATCAAACATTATCTTAGAATATTCTAGAAGAGTTACTGCAACTGTTGTGCACTCTCAAATTGCAGCAGAACATCAAATGTGTGTGTGCAATATTTAATTATACCTTGTATAATTAATGTATTACTACGCGAATTAATTATAATTTTTGGCGGGAATTACTACCACCAATTAAATGAACAGAATTTTACATATATTATTACTAGTTTACATTTGATGATCTGCTGCAACTTGAGAGTGCGAGTAAAAGCTTTTTGAAGCATATCCCAGTTATTTAAGATGCTCCATTTCTGAACATCCCGGGCGACCCTGAAAGATCGCTTTCAGCAAATGGTAGAATAGCTAATTTGGTAAATGGTCTATCGTAGATTCCTTTATCCATTTTTACTGTAGCAACGCGTACGTATCCATCACTTCCAGCAATCGTGTTGATAACTTTACCTAATATCCATTTAGCAGCAGGTAGATTAGATTCATATAGTAGAACTACGTCACCAATTTCGACGTTACGCTTTGATCGCTGCCATTTTGGACGTTGTTGCAGGGATGTTATGTACTCGTGATGCCAGCGCTTCCAAAACCCTTGACTGAGGTGGCGTAAGAGCAACCATTTGTTGTGCAAAGAAGTGTGATGTGTTTCTACGTCAGGTTCAGGAATTGATGTATATGGCTCGCCAATTAGGAAATGAGCCGGAGTTAGAACGTTGACATCTGAATCTGAAACGGCCATTAGTGGACGTGAATTAAGGATGCTTTCAATTCTTGCTAATAACGTATATATCTCTTCGTAAGTTAATATGTGTGTTCCAATAACACGACTTAGATGATTCTTGACGGATTTTACACCGGCTTCCCACAATCCGCCGAAGTGTGGTGAAGCGGGCGGTATGAAGTTCCAGGAAATATTGTCTTTCGGTAAATGATCCATAATGATGCTAGTGCGCTTGTCTGAGAGCAACATTTGATGCATTTCGTCTAGTTTTCGATGTGCACCTTGGAAATTGGTGCCATTATCGCTAAAAATCTCGCTCGGCTTACCACGACGGGCACAAAAACGATCCAGAGCAGCTAGAAATGTATCTGTGGATAAATCGGTTGCTAATTCTAAGTGAATAGCCTTGGTGGTGAAACACACAAACAGGCAGATGTAACTTTTGCAATATTTTGGATTTCGTCCACGGACCGCACGTAAAGTGAATGGTGCAGCATAATCGATACCCACACGATAAAATGGCCTCGCAAATTGCACTCTTTCCGCCGGTAATTCGCCCATCAATTGTTTGATCGTTGCTTTACGTTGCTTAAAGCAAATATTACAGTTGTGCACTAATTTTCGACTTAAGTTTCGACATCTGAAAATCCAGTAATGGTGACGAAGAATAGCGAACAACCCGGAAGCTCCTACGTGCAAATGTTGATGATGCGTATGTTGAATTATGAGATGTGTTATCGTGTTGGTTTTTGGTAATATAATCGGATGTTTTGCAGCGTATGAAAATGTAGAATGGATAATACGTCCACCAACTCTGAGTAGTTTATCTGAATCGAGGAATGGCGT
The DNA here is from genome assembly GCA_963920725.1 of Rhamphomyia laevipes. Taxonomy (NCBI): domain Eukaryota; kingdom Metazoa; phylum Arthropoda; class Insecta; order Diptera; family Empididae; genus Rhamphomyia; species Rhamphomyia laevipes. The sequence goes on along the minus strand of OY987255.1, from coordinate 52,342,369 downwards.
GAGCGGTAGTAGTGGACTATTAGCCGGCAGCTCTTGTCCGTTGGCTAGGCAATTGATTTCTTTTCTGAATGCTGACTGTTGAGCATATTGTAAGCAGAAAACCTTGGCTTTGTTGATCTCGATGGTTGTAAGCGATGGTGCGTTAGAGTTGCGTGAAATTTTTCTACAGCTGAATCGAAAACAGTAGGCTAGAGTTCGGTATAGTTTCGTCCATGACGAACTTGTTAGCAACAGCTTTATAAGAATGTGATCTTCGCTAACTACAGTGTGATGCGATAGAACGTCTATAGCTGCTTTACGTTCCTCAAGTACTGTTGTGTCTACTGGTACATTTACTATTTCAGTTGGCCACTCAGCGTGTTCGTTAGGCAACCACTCAGGTCCGTACCACCAAAGGTTGTGATTAATTAGATCAGATGGTAACAAACCACGTGACGCACAATCAGCTGGGTTGTGCGATGACTTGACATGTGACCATTTAGCGCGTGGTTCTACGCTAAATACTTCAGCAGTAAACGTTGACCAACGACGTGGCGGTGACGACAAGCAATGTAGCACCAATTGGGAGTCTGTCCAAGCATGAAATGAAAGATGTTTCATCTGAAACGATAAAAAAAGTTTATTAAATAATCTTGCTAATAAAACTGCTGCACACAATTCTAGTCTTGGCAAACTAATTTGCTTAAGCGGCGCGGCTTTAGTTTTAGCGGTAACTAATACAGTCTGAACGCGGTCAAACTCATCACGGCTGCGACAATAAATTACGCGGCGTATGCTTTCTGAGATGCGTCGCAAAACCCGTGAAATTCGACGTCGTTATCCGAACACCAAATCCGGCGTGGTATTTTTAATTGTGTAAAGTTTGCGATTTCGGATCGTAGTTGACGCCATTTAGTGGCGAGATCATCTGGAAGCGAATCGTCTCAATCCAGCTTGCGACACCAGAGTTCTTGGAATAATATCTTGATTAGAACAGTAGCTGGTGCCAAGAACCCTAGCGGATCAAAAACGCGGGCGGCTTCAGAAAGCATATTTCGCTTCGTCCAAGGAACCGGTTCTGGCAAAACTATTTTATATGAAAACGAGTCGTCAGCTGGGCACCAACGCAAACCTAAGAGTTTTATGAACGACGAATCCTGAAGCGCCAGTGGTGATAGTTCACGTTCATCCTCTGGTATGGTTAATAATAACTGCAAACTATTCGTGCTCCATTTACGTAGATGGAAGCCAGCTGATGATAGAACTTTTAACAAGTTATTTCTCAATATTGTAACCTCTTCTATCGAATTCGCGCCTGACAGAATATCATCTACATAAAAATCTTTTAGGATTGTATCAGCGATTTCAGGATCTGTGGAGTCGATGTCTTTGGCCAGTTGGACTAACGTACGAACCGATAGAAACGGTGCTGAAGTAGTACCATACGTGACGGTGTTGAGCCGGTAGTGTGTTAATGGCTTATTACTGTCGTCTCGCCAAACGATCCTTTGAAAGTCTCGATGTTTGTCTGCCACCCAAATCTGTCTAAACATTTGTTTAATATCTGCTGAAAAGCAGTACTTGTGGCGTCTGAATCGAGTGCAAACACAGAACAGGTCACTTTGAATAGGAGGGCCAATAGATAACGCATGATTTAGAGAGCTTTCGTCGCCATATTTCGCAGACCCATCAAACACGACCCGGAGCTTTGTGGTGCTACTGTCGTCTTTAAAAACCGCGTGATGTGGTAAATAATAGCACTGATTCAGTGGTCGCTCGATTTCATTGCGATCTATTGACGACATGTGACCGAGTGTCAGATATTCCGTCATAAATTCAATATATCGTTGTTTTAAGGTAGCATTTTGTGTGAACTTGCGTTCTATTGACTTCTGTCGCGAGATGGCGGCAGCGAGTGAATTTCCGAACTTCCATTCTCCCTCTTTGAAAGGAAGTTCGACGACGTACTTCCCGTCGCTTGCACGTATGTGTGTTGAAGCAAAGTGAGATTCAGTGCGTTGCTCATCTTCTGAAAGATGTGAGTGCGAAGTGATCTCCTCTAATTCCCAAAAGCTTTTTAGGTCAAAATCGGTTTGCACGGTAGTGTGCAAGGAAGTGATCAACGCAAAAGTTTCTGAATTACCTTCTTTTGTGGTAATTGCCCCCGCAATTACTCACCCGAAATTGTAAGAATTGCACTTGGCGACCCTGCTGGGCCGTGCAAAGTTTGATTTTCTATGATTAAAAACGTTTTATCGGCACCAATTATCATATCAATTGGACCGGGCGTTGGTAGTCAGGATCGGCGAGCTTGATGAGTTTATATGTATGGTTCTGTGCATTAGCTCCAACAAAGTTTGGTAAAAGTGTAGTTAGTTTTGGCATGACATATGCGCTAAGTTTAATCGATTTATCACTGAGTCGCGACTGCAGTGTAAGTGTGACAGAACCTCGTGTAATACCAGCTCCTGTGGATGACATTCCTGATACTGGTATTTTCGCATGAGATCTAGTGAGGCTGAGCCGTTGTGCACAAGCCTCCGAAATAAAGGAACATTGCGATCCTGAGTCTAACAATATACGGATACTATGTGTAGCTCCAAAACGGTCTCGTGTGTTTACTACTGCAGTAGGCAAATAAGTTTTGGATTGTGAACGAGTTGACTCAACGGAGTGAGCCACTACTGACGAATTGTGAGTTGGCAGAATTGAGTGATGTGATTGTATTGGTGTTGATGCCTCGACTGGGATTCCGATAGTTGAGAGCGGCGTTTTTGGCGCATGTTGTTTGTTCGACGAAGCAGGCGTACGTGGCATTTGCGAAGCTGTGTAGAGTAATGTATGATGCCGACGTTGGCATTGACGACATGAGTTTGTCGATTTACAGGATGTTGATCGATGACCTGCTCGCAAGCAGTTGAAAAATATCGATTTGGTTTGAGTGAACGTACGCCGATCGTGTGGAGCCATGGTTAAGAATTGTGAGCATTGGTGAAGTTCGTGAGCGGCGTTGCATTTTGAGCATGATAAAATGGTTGTATGAAAACTTTTGAATGAATTATTCTGGACTTTGGGTGAACCGTGTGTAACGGGCTTTGAAATCTTGTCGGTGTACCGAGGCGTAAGTATGTGGCATCGTTTCTCAAGAAATAATACAAATTTAGCAATTGTGGGAAATTGTGAATCAGTACTCGATTCCGCCCAGGCTGTTTGCGTATCGGGGTCAAGTTTTTTTGTTAATAAGTATATCAACCAAATGTCCCGCGTTTCGGCTTCGGCTCCCAATGCTTTTAACCCGCGGAGAATCTCGTCGGCCCCATCGGCTAATTTTCGCAAACTAGAATATCCTGAGGTTGAAGTCCCACTAGATAAATTAAGAAATTTTTGTATGAGTGCGTTAGCGATATGGCCTTTTTTATCATACCGCTTGTTCAATTTGTCCCAGGCCTGTAAATAATTATCATCGGTAACAGACATATGAGTTAATAAATTAGCTACTTCATCGACTAGGAAGCTCTTTAAGTAATAAAATTTTTGACAAGATGTCAAATTTGTATTATTATGCACTGTGCTTTCGTACAAATCACGAAATGTGCTCCATGTGGTAAATTCTCCCGAAAATGGCTTAATTTGTATTTTTGGTAATTGTTTTTCAGTCTTGACGTTGACCGAAGATGTGTTGAGTGAAACGTGAGAACTATTAGGATTATTTTCTGATGCTGGTGTAAGTTCTTCAAGTTTGTCGTTTAATAATTTAGCTATTCTATAATATGATTCTTCAAAATCTACTAGATCATCATCGGTATGTTCTAGGTTTGCTTCAGCCGCTGCGTCAATCATGGCGCTATCGATAGTATGGTAATCATGCCAGGCTTGTTCTAATTTAGATTGTTTTAGATTAATATCAGCTAATGTAGTATTATCTGGAAATGATCTAGCATACGTAAATATACGGGTTAATGATCCCTTAACACGACCGCGTTTAGTTTTTAAAACCTTCATTTCAAACTATTTGTTCTCTAATTTACTATAAGTATAAATAAACAGGTACACCCTGTTTAATGGATTTAAATAGTGTTCAATAAATTCCAGCGAGCTAAATAAAATTCCAGAGCGCGAAATAACTTTCAGCACCAAATTAACAAAAAATTAAATTTCAACTACTAATTGTATGTAATATATTGATAATTAAACCCCGAAGTATCATATATTGGTATGGGCAATGATAGTTAATATTTCATTGTTATGTTAATGTTAAATATTTCAAGACCAATAAATATTTCAATTTAAATTATAATATAATTTATAATATTGCCGATTCAATTGTTATTCCAATAACCAATTTAAAATTCATTTCAATATATATTAAGTTTAAGTTTATTTTAACTTTTTTACCAAAAATATATAAGTACAACCTTTTCAATAAATTTTATAAATACCTGATGCACCCTGTACTTGTTTTCGTTTTTATTGATATCCAATAAATTATTTTTTTTTGTGAGAGACAACAATGGTTTTTGAGTACCATATAATTGTTGTTGTAAATTTCGCTTTATAAGAATGTGATCTTTATAAGAATGTGATCTTCGCTAACTACAGTGTGATGCGATAGAACGTCTATAGCTGCTTTACGTTCCTCAAGTACTGTTGTGTCTACTGGTACATTTACTATTTCAGTTGGCCACTCAGTGTGTTCGTTAGGCAACCACTCAGGTCCGTACCAGCAAAGGTTGTGATTAATTAGATCAGATGGTAACAAACCACGTGACGCACAATCAGCTGGGTTGTGCGATGACTTGACATGTGACCATTTAGCGCGTGGTTCTACGCTAAATACTTCAGCAGTAAACGTTGACCAACGACGTGGCGGTGACGACAACCAATGTAGCACCAATTGTGAGTCTGTCCAAGCATGAAATGAAAGATGTTTCATCTGAAACGATAAAAAAAGTTTATTAAATAATCTTGCTAATAAAACTGCTGCACACAATTCTAGTCTTGGCAAACTAATTTGCTTAAGCGGCGCGGCTTTAGTTTTAGCGGTAACTAACACAGTCTGAACGCGGTCAAACGCATCACGGCTGCGACAATAAATTACGCGGCGTATGCTTTCTGAGATGCGTCGCAAAACCCGTGAAATTCGACGTCGTTATCCGAACACCAAATCCGGCGTGGTATTTTTAATTGTGTAAAGTTTGCGATTTCGGATCGTAGTTGACGCTATTTAGTGGCGAGATCATCTGGAAGCGAATCGTCTCAATCCAGCTTGCGACACCAGAGTTCTTGGAATAATATCTTGATTAGAACAGTAGCTGGTGCCAAGAACCCTAGCGGATCAAAAACGCGGGCGGCTTCAGAAAGCATATTTCGCTTCGTCCAAGGAACCGGTTCTGGCAAAACTATTTTATATGAAAACGAGTCGTCAGCTGGGCACCAACGCAAACCTATGAGTTTTATGGACGACGAATCCTGAAGCGCCAGTGGTGATAGTTCACGTTCATCCTCTGGTATGGTTAATAATAACTGCAAACTATTCGTGCTCCATTTACGTAGATGGAAGCCAGCTGATGATAGAACTTTTAACAAGTTATTTCTCAATATTGTAACCTCTTCTATCGAATTCGCGCCTGACAGAATATCATCTATATAAAAATCTTTTAGGATTATATCAGCGATTTCAGGATCTGTAGATTCGATGTCTTTGGCCAGTTGGACTAACGTACGAACCGATAGAAACGGTGCTGAAGTAGTACCATACGTGACGGTGTTGAGCCGGTAGTGTGTTAATGGCTTATTACTGTCGTCTCGCCAAACGATCCTTTGAAAGTCTCGATGTTTGTCTGCCACCCAAATCTGTCTAAACATTTGTTTAATATCTGCTGAAAAGCAGTACTTGTGGCGTCTGAATCGAGTGCAAACACAGAACAGGTCACGTTGAATAGGAAGGCCAATAGATAACGCATGATTTAGAGAGCTTTCGTCGCCATATTTCGCAGACCCATCAAACACGACCCGGAGCTTTGTGGTGCTACTGTCGTCTTTAAAAACCGCGTGATGTGGTAAATAATAGCACTGATTCAGTGGTCGCTCGATTTCATTGCGATCTATTGGCGACATGTGACCGAGTGTCAGATATTCCGTCATAAATTCAATATATCGTTGTTTTAAGGTAGCATTTTGTGTGAACTTGCGTTCTATTGACTTCTGTCGCGAGATGGCGGCAGCGAGTGAATTTCCGAACTTCCATTCTCCCTCTTTGAATGGAAGTTCGACGACGTACTTCCCGTCGCTTGCACGTATGTGTGTTGAAGCAAAGTGAGATTCAGTGCGTTGCTCATCTTCTGAAAGATGTGAGTGCGAAGTGATCTCCTCTAATTCCCAAAAGCTTTTTAGGTCAAAATCGGTTTGCACGGTAGTGTGCAAGGAAGTGATCAACGCAAAAGTTTCTGAATTACCTTTTTTTGTGGTAATTGCCCCCGCAATTACTCACCCGAAATTGTAAGAATTGCACTTGGCGACCCTGCTGGGCTGTGCAAAGTTTGATTTTCTATGATTAAAAACGTTTTATCGGCACCAATTATCATATCAATTGGACCGGGCGTTGGTAGTCAGGATCGGCGAGCTTGATGAGTTTATATGTATGGTTCTGTGCATTAGCTCCAACAAAGTTTGGTAAAAGTGTAGTTAGTTTTGGCATGACATATGCGCTAAGTTTAATCGATTTATCACTGAGTCGCGACTGCAGTGTAAGTGTGACAGAACCTCGTGTAATACCAGCTCCTGTGGATGACATTCCTGATACTGGTATTTTCGCATGAGATCTAGTGAGGCTGAGCCGTTGTGCACAAGCCTCCGAAATAAAGGAACATTGCGATCCTGAGTCTAACAATATACGGATACTATGTGTAGCTCCAAAACGGTCTCGTGTGTTTACTACTGCAGTAGGCAAATAAGTTTTGGATTGTGAACGAGTTGACTCAACGGAGTGAGCCACTACTGACGAATTGTGAGTTGGCAGAATTGAGTGATGTGATTGTATTGGTGTTGATGCCTCGACTGGGATTCCGATAGTTGAGAGCGGCGTTTTTGGCGCATGTTGTTTGTTCGACGAAGCAGGCGTACGTGGCATTTGCGAAGCTGTGTGGAGTAATGTATGATGCCGACGTTGGCATTGACGACATGAGTTTGTCGATTTACAGGATGTTGATCGATGACTTGCTCGCAAACAGTTGAAAAATATCGATTTGGTTTGAGTGAACGTACGCCGATCGTGTGGAGCCATGGTTAAGAATTGTGAGCATTGGTGAAGTTCGTGAGCGGCGTTGCATTTTGAGCATGATAAAATGGTTGTATGAAAACTTTTGAAAGAATTATTCTGGACTTTGGGTGAACCGTGTGTAACGGGCTTTGAAATCTTGTCGGTGTACCGAGGCGTAAGTATGTGGCATCGTTTCTCAAGTAATAATACAAATTTAGCAATTGTGGGAAATTGTGAATCAGTACTCGATTCCGCCCAGGCTGTTTGCGTATCGGGGTCAAGTTTTTTTGTTAATAAGTATATCAACCAAATGTCCCGAGTTTCGGCTTCGGCTCCCAATGCTTTTAACCCGCGGAGAATCTCGTCGGCCCCATCGGCTAATTTTCGCAAACTAGAATATCCTGAGGTTGAAGTCCCACTAGATAAATTAAGAAATTTTTGTATGAGTGCGTTAGCGATATGGCCTTTTTTATCATACCGCTTGTTCAATTTGTCCCAGGCCTGTAAATAATTATCATTGGTAACAGACATATGAGTTAATAAATTAGCTGCTTCATCGACTAGGAAGCTCTTTAAGTAATAAAATTTTTGACAAGATGTCAAATTTGTATTATTATGCACTGTGCTTTCGTACAAATCACGAAATGTGCTCCATGTGGTAAAGTCTCCCGAAAATGGCTTAATTTGTATTTTTGGTAATTGTTTTTCAGTCTTGACGTTGACCGAAGATGTGTTGAGTGAAACGTGAGAACTATTAGGATTATTTTCTGATGCTGGTGTAAGTTCTTCAAGTTTGTCGTTTAATAATTTAGCTATTCTATAATATGATTCTTCAAAATCTACTAGATCATCATCGGTATGTTCTAGGTTTGCTTCAGCCGCTGCGTCAATCATGGCGCTATCGATAGTATGGTAATCATGCCAGGCTTGTTCTAATTTAGATTGTTTTAGATTAATATCAGCTAATGTAGTATTATCTGGAAATGAACTAGCATACGTAAATATACGGGTTAATGATCCCTTAACACGACCGCGTTTAGTTTTTAAAACCTCCATTTCAAACTATTTGATCTCTAATTTACTATAAGTATAAATAAACAGGTACACCCTGTTTAATGGATTTAAATAGTGTTCAATAAATTCCAGCGAGCTAAATAAAATTCCAGAGCGCGAAATAACTTCCAGCACCAAATTAACAAAAAATTAAATTTCAACTACTAATTGTATGTAATATATTGATAATTAAACCCCGAAGTATCATATATTGGTATGGGCAATGATAGTTAATATTTCATTGTTATGTTAATGTTAAATTTTTCAAGACCAATAAATATTTCAATTTAAATTATAATATAATTTATAATATTGCCGATTCAATTGTTATTCCAATAACCAATTTAAAATTCATTTCAATATATATTAAGTTTAATTTTATTTTAACTTTTTTACCAAAAATATATAAGTTCAACCTTTTCAATAAATTTTATAAATACCTGATGCACCCTGTACTTGTTTTCGTTTTTATTGATATCCAATAAATTATTATTTTTTGTGAGAGACAACAATGGTTTTTGAGTACCATATAATTGTTGTTGTAAATTTCGTTGAATAAATTTATAACTTGTAGTGTGATCGGTGTAATAATTTACCATATAATATACAAAATGTATATATATTTTTTGCCAATATAAGAAAAAATATATAAAATATATATGGACTTCCTTCTCTGTGTATGATGATGATACAAAAGATATATTTTGTTTCAGCTTTATATAATAATTTTTGAACTAATAACTATTGGCAATTTATGATAATGGCCGGTAATTTAATTAACAATATAATTTATATAAAATGTATGAAAAAACACAACTTTAAATTTTCAGATATCTTTATTTTTATTATAATCTTCCGTAAAAAATATTTTTAATATGTGTAATATTAAATTTTTAATTTGTTTCAAATAATTACCAACTTTTAACTTTCCTTGAATTTCTTGGATTACCTTTTGATGATTAAATCTTCTTCTTGATAATTTTCTTGATATTTTTGATGCACTGTTCTTGGAAAACTCTTTTCCAATCCGGTTTCGATTGAGGACCAAATGTTTATAAATGCACCAAGAAAGATTTATTTTATGCGACAAGAAAAAAAATGGAAACGAAAATTGTTTTACGGCCGAACCAAAAAATAAGAACGCACCTTAATAATTTTTATTACCACTTAAATTAACAATTTATTTAATATTATTAACAAAGTTTATTACTTATAATTTAATTTTTTTGTAACAGCGGCAATTGGACCGCGATAAAGAAATACACTAGGAAACTAATTTTATTTAAATTAAATTGTAGTGATTTGTTTTATTTAGTTATTAATTAATATTTTAAATTTAATTTTAAGAAAAAAAATGAATTTTAACTATGATTTACTAGAATTAATAATTAGTATAAGAATAATGTTATATGGTAACCGAGTATATAGTTTAGTTTAGTTTTACTTGAATTACCATTAATAAGAAAAAAAAGAACAACTTTGTACTACTTTACATGTGGACTGTAGAAAATGAATTTAATTTTATATTTTTTTATGGTCACTACAAAATTATATTTCTTTTGGTTTTATTATAAATATGATATTAATTTTAAGGGTTTTTTTTTTGTTTTGTTTAATGTCTTCGTGATCTAAATCACTTCTGAATTAACCAACTATTATTTTGCTTTACCGAATAATGTTAATTTTAGCTTTAGATATATTTTTTTGTTTTACCACAATTTGTTTAAATACGACTTTAAGAAAATTAAAAACGCGTCCGCTCACGACAATCTACAAACTTAGACAAAAATCAATCAGATCACAGAGACATTATCAAACATTATCTTAGAATATTCTAGAAGAGTTACTGCAACTGTTGTGCACTCTCAAATTGCAGCAGAACATCAAATGTGTGTGTGCAATATTTAATTCTACCTTGTATAATTAATGTATTACTACGCGAATTAATTATAATTTTTGGCGGGAATTACTACCACCAATTAAATGAACAGAATTTTACATATATTATTACTAGTTTACATTTGATGATCTGCTGCAACTTGAGAGTGCGAGTAAAAGCTTTTCGAAGCACATCCCAGTTATTTAAGATGCTCCATTTCTGAACAATATATATAAAATAATTTTAAGTGGTAAAACAAACTTTAGCAATACCACTAAAATTTGTTTCCAACAAAAATTTTCTGCAATGTCTCAAAAAAAATTTATATGTCAAAAAAAAAATCGAAACCGATTACCGTCATTATTGCCATTACGACGGAATATAATTCAAATAAGTTAATGAACGATAATATATTTACTTTTCTAGATTTATACTAGATTTTATTTACCTTTTTTATATATATTACAATAAAACGCGATCCCTGATTATAAAAAAAAAATATTACTAATAGTAAAATATTACTAAATATTTAATATAACTATAAAAATAAAATTATTAACAACCAAAAGAATTCGCGATAAAAAAAAAAATACTTTCTACCCGTTTGAATAACACTTTAGTAACTGACCTAATAATAAAATTCAACAGTACCTATATAATATATATAATAATAAAAAAAAAATTCTGACTATTACAAATGATATATAAAAAAATTAACTCCTACACTCTCTCTCGACGCTGACACTAAAACGTACAACCGCGACAATATTACTACTATTCTTTTTTCAATTTTTTTTCTGAACATTTAACAGAAAACTTCTTTAAAAATTACAGAATCTGTAATCCACATGTAAAATATATTTTAAAAAAAATTTTCTTTATAAATACATATACAAATTTTAATTTTCACCTGAATATTATTTTTGAACAATCACAAGCAAAAGTACACACCATTACACAACATGTTTGTTTTACGATAAGGTCAACAATTGTCCTTTTCTTCAAACAAATATGAAAAAGGTGTGAATTTGTAACTATATACTCTGTTTTTATAACTAATTTGATAAAAGGTATAAAATATTACATTTTCGCACCCAATGTGGGAACTCGACCTACGACCCAAATATTCCTCATGCTCTCCTACTGAGCTGGGCAACATTGATACTAAACTGACAATAAATACAAATTATGAGCGGTATGAATAAAAAAAAAAAATTATATAAATAAGTTATAAATATAAATGTTTGACAAATAAAAATCAAATATCTACTATGCCTACTATATATTACACTATATAATATAAATTAACTTATAAACGATAATTTTATGTACGTAAATATTTACCATGGTATACACCATGAATTTTATTACCAGCTAAATCTGCTAATTTGTAAGAATTTTTTCTTACTTTGGTTTTACTCTAAAAGCAACTTTTTCGCTAATTTCGCTTTAAAATGGTTTGACATATCACTTTGTGCAAAGTTACGCCTAAAACTTTCTGACCTGATACAAATGTTACTTCACGAGTTTTGAGATTCATTTCAGCGTTTTTATTAAAATTATTGGAATTAATGTCGGTTTCTCTATGACTCCTAGTATTCATGTGGTGACCCTTTTGATTACCAGTAGGTGTCATATTGAATTTAGCACAAAAATAAATAACTTTTATAAATAAAAAAAATAAATATCTATAAATAATTTAAGGAATAATTTTTTTTTTTTTATGTTTTTTTGAAAGAAAAACCGTGTTTCTATAGATACACAAATTTAAGCAAACAAAATCTCTTAAATTTATAAATAATGTAGAAATATAATGAATGCAAAATAGGTTAACTAGTAAGAATTTTTTATTGTTTTATAACTCATGTAAAAACGTATAAGCAAAATTAAAATATGTCTTGTCAATGTCAGTAATAAAAGTTAAAAAAAAATTGTTTCGAAAAATACAAACTAAAAGTAATTTAATAAAACATATCGTCGACTGAAAATTAATTTGGTCCATACGCCATTTTCGTGTTTTTTGACTTAAGAATGTAGACTATGGTAACAAATGACCCTCTTTCAGAATCTTTCATCAGTTTTTTAAAAATCTAATTGGTTGCTGAGATATTTAATGGTAAGTTTGTACCATATCCATTTTTTTAACAATTTTTAATATTAGTTTGGGCCATATCCCAGTTTTCGGAGTATGGAACAATAAGTCAATACATTTTTTAAAAGTTTTTTTGTGACTATTAGTTTGTTCTATATCTATTATCAATAGATATAGACTTTTTTTGACGAATGGTTTTTTCATGATTTTTGATTATTACAAACTGCTAATTGCAATCTAGCACACTTCTTTTATTTTTTATTTTATATTTTTAATTTAAATTTTTAAGCCTCAAATTAGCAGGTGACAGTGGAGGGAAGTAGTAGCGTTCTTTACAGAATTGCGAAGCCTAAAGCTAGTGGTAACTTGTTAATTTGTATGGTTTTTGACGCTGGTACGCTATTTCAGTTCTTCCTTAGCGAATAATTTTTATTTTTTATTTTATTTATTTTTTACTTATAGTTTTAGAAGTACTTTAGTTCTAACAATTTTACTTTTTTAATTTTTTAATGATTTGAATTAGCAGGTGACGACATAGGGAAGTAGTAGCTTTTTTCTGAATTGTGAAGCCCTATGTAAGTGGTAGCTTGTTAATTCAAATTTTAATGTTTTTTTGCTTTAATTTTTATATATTTATTTTTATTTTATTTATTTAATTTATTTAACTGTTTGTATTAAGCAGTAAGTGTCTAATCTAGTAATATCTGCTTTGTTTTCGGTGGTGGAAACATTAGAGCTTAATCCATTGCGGATAGTAAATTATTTCTCAGCATGTGAGAAAGTGCAAGAAATCAAGGTAAAGGATAAAAAGATAATTTCTTTCTATATATATGTTTCTCTTTAACATAACATACTAACATTATCTCTCCTTATGCTTGTTTTCCCTGATCCAAACAAATTATCGGTCACTTTTTCGGGCCCCATTTTCTTTACTACGAGAAGATGGAGCTTGGCTCTGAGATTGATGAGGATTAGATACTCGATTACTAATTAAAAATATGTGTGGAACACTATTTTTTTTTATTTTTATCAGAACTAGTTTGTTCTACGTACATATGAAATTAGTTGTCATACAAAATATCGTATGGATATGGTACAAACTGAAATAACTTTTATTATAAGAAATGTTGGCCATATCCATAGCCCTAATACATACGATCGCAAAAAGTATATAAGAAAGTCATTGTGGCAAAAAAGTCAAAGTTGGCAGACGTCTCAAAAATGAAATCACCGCCACCTCATAGTATGTCTCCACGAACTTTATGGTAAAATTGTTTGTTGATTTTAAATTTTTATTTAATTTATTTAATAATCTTTAAAATAGTATGATGAATATAATCCTACCAGATTCAGATTCTGAATCAATATCCTATAAGGAAGTACCAAATTCATCAAGCGAGTCTTCCTCGCATTTAGATTTTTCGGGTAAATAAAATGCCTTTGTTATATTTATTTACTTTTATATAATTTATTTGTAAAGTGACGATGTAGATAGGGATCTAAATTATGTGCCAGGATAAAATATAGTTCGCCGTAATAGTTTTGATGGTATTTTTTTAAGTAATCTCTTTTTATTCGTCTTATGATAGCTTTTTTCATAAAATATAGATAATTACCATGATCATCAATTTCATAATGATATTTCGGCTTAAAACTGGACCATCAAATTCCAGTTTTACCGGTATGAGTTTACATATTTATGTATACAGTATATTAAATAATAATAATAATTTTTCAGTATTACTACCATCAGATGTTGATTTATTTAATAATAATTTTCTACTTTGCAATTTAAAAAGAAATTTTAAATTTCAAAATTCATACTACTACTTTGATAGAAAAAAAGGTAAAAAAAGTAAGAAAAGTTCAAGTTAATTTAACTTTTACATTTCTTGCGAATATTTCAATGTTCTTACCTTTGTTATAAATGTTCCAATACCATTTCATACATTTTAACTTTGAAATTTCGGACACTTTTACAATTCTTACCTGTTTTATATTAGTTATAAATTATGCTATATATCTTTGATTACTTATCGAATATAAAATGAATATGTTTAATTATATTAAGTATAATAATAGAAAAAATATAAAATAATAAAAAAATACAAAATAAAAAAAAATTATATAATAATAAAAAAAAAATATATATACAATAAATATATATATACAAAATATTGTGATTTCTCACATTTGCATTAAAGAAATCGCTCACGGTTACTGCTCTAGGCTGTATTTCCGGGGTAAATCAGAAATCGATGTGACAAATTCATTATTGAATCAAGATTTAATACTTTTTTACTCTGTTACCTAAACATTACTACTGGTGCACTTAACCTACAGAAATGGCATAACAGTGGGAATTACTACCACCAATTAAATGAACAGAATTTTACATATATTATTACTAGTTTACATTTGATGATCTGCTGCAACTTGAGAGTGCGAGTAAAAGCTTTTCGAAGCACATCCCAGTTATTTAAGATGCTCCATTTCTGAACAATATATATAAAATAATTTTAAGTGGTAAAACAAACTTTAGCAATACCACTAAAATTTGTTTCCAACAAAAAATTTCTGCAATGTCCCAAAAAAAAATTATATGTTAATCGAAACCGATTACCGTCATTATTGCCATTACGACGGAATATAATTCAAATAAGTTAATGAACGATAATATATTTACTTTTCTAGATTTATACTAGATTTTCTTCACCTTTTTTAAATATATTACAATAAAACGCGATCCCTGATTATAAAAAAAAAATATTACTAATAGTAAAATATTACTAAATATTTAATATAACTATAAAAATAAAATTATTAACAACCAAAAGAATTCGCGATAAAAAAAAATACTTTCTACCCGTTTGAATAACACTTTAGTAACTGACCTAATAATAAAATTCAACAGTACCTATATAATATATATAATAATAAAAAAAAAAATCTGACTATTACAAATGATATATAAAAAAATTAACTCCTACACTCTCTCTCGACGCTGACACTAAAACGTACAACCGCGACAATATTACTACTATTCTTTTTTCAATTTTTTTTCTGAACATTTAACAGAAAACTTCTTTAAAAATTACAGAATCTGTAATCCACATGTAAAATATATTTTAAAAAAAATTTTCTTTATAAATATACAAATTTTAATTTTCACCTGAATATTATTTTTGAACAATCACAAGCAAAAGTACACACCATTACACAACATGTTTGTTTTACGATAAGGTCAACGATTGTCCTTTTCTTCAAACAAATATGAAAAAGGTGTGAATTTGTAACTATATACTCTGTTTTTATAACTAATTTGATAAAAGGTATAAAATATTACATTTTCGCACCCAATGTGGGAACTCGACCTACGACCCAAATATTCCTCATGCTCTCCTACTGAGCTGGGCAACATTGATACTAAACTGACAATAAATACAAATTATGAGCGGTATGAATAAAAAAAATTATATAAATAAGTTATAAATATAAATGTTTGACAAATAAAAATCAAATATCTACTATGCCTACTATATATTACACTATATAATATAAATTAACTTATAAACGATAATTTTATTTACGTAAATATTTACCATGGTATACACCATGAATTTTATTACCAGCTAAATCTGCTAATTTGTAAGAATTTTTTCCTACTTTTGCTTTTACTCTAAAAGCAACTTTTTCGCTAATTTCGCTTTAAAATGGTTTGACATATCACTTTGTGCAAAGTTACGCCTAAAACTTTCTGACCTGATACAAATGTTACTTCACGAGTTTTGAGATTCATTTCAGCGTTTTTATTAAAATTATTGGAATTAATGTCGGTTTCTCTATGACTCCTAGTATTCATGTGGTGACCCTTTTGATTACCAGTAGGTGTCATATTGAATTTAGCACATAAATAAATAACTTTTATAAATAAAAAAAATAAAATATCTATAAATAATTTAAGGAATAATTTTTTTTTTTATGTTTTTTTGAAAGAAAAACCGTGTTTCTATAGATACACAAATTTAAGCAAACAAAATCTCTTAAATTTATAATTAATGTAGAAATATAAAGAATGCAAAATAGGTTAACTAGTAAGAATTTTTTATATTGTTTTATAACTCATGTAAAAACGTATAAGCAAAATTAAAATATGTCTTGTCAATGTCAGTAATAAAAGTTCAAAAAAAAAAATTGTTTCGAAAAATACAAACTAAAAGTAATTTAATAAAACATATCGTCGACTGAAAATTAATTTGGTCCATACGCCATTTTCGTGTTTTTTGACTTAAGAATGTAGACTATGGTAACAAATGACCCTCTTTCAGAATCTTTCATCAGTTTTTTTAAAAATCTAATTGGTTGCTGAGATATTTAATGGTAAGTTTGTACCATATCCATTTTTTTAACAATTTCTAATTTTAGTTTGGGCCATATCCCAGTTTTCGGAGTATGGAACAATAAGTCAATACATTTTTTAAAAGTAGTAGCATTCTTTACAGAATTGCGAAGCCTAAAGCTAGTGGTAACTTGTTAATTTGTATGGATTTTGACGCTGGTACGCTATTTCAGTTCTTCCTTAGCGAATAATTTTTATTTTTTATTTTATTTATTTTTTACTTATAGTTTTAGAAGTACTTTAGTTCTAACAATTTTACTTTTTTAATTTTTTAATGATTTGAATTAGCAGGTGACGACATAGGGAAGTAGTAGCTTTTTTCTGAATTGTGAAGCCCTATGTAAGTGGTAGCTTGTTAATTCAAATTTTAATGTTTTTTTGCTTTAATTTTTATATATTTATTTTTATTTTATTTATTTAATTTATTTAACTGTTTGTATTAAGCAGTAAGTGTCTAATCTAGTAATATCTGCTTTGTTTTCGGTGGTGGAAACATTAGAGCTTAATCCATTGCGGATAGTAAATTATTTCTCAGCATGTGAGAAAGTGCAAGAAATCAAGCTAAAGGATAAAAAGATAATTTCTTTCTATATATATGTTTCTCTTTAACATAACATACTAACATTATCTCTCCTTATGCTTGTTTTCCCTGATCCAAACAAATTATCGGTCACTTTTTCGGGCCCCATTTTCTTTACTACGAGAAGATGGAGCTTGGCTCTGAGATTGATGAGGATTAGATACTCGATTACTAATTAAAAATATGTGTGGAACACTATTTTTTTTTATTTTTATCAGAACTAGTTTGTTCTACGTACATATGAAATTAGTTGTCATACAAAATATCGTATGGATATGGTACAAACTGAAATAACTTTTATTATAAGAAATGTTGGCCATATCCATAGCCCTAATACATACGATCGCAAAAAGTATATAAGAAAGTCATTGTGGCAAAAAAGTCAAAGTTGGCAGACGTCTCAAAAATAAAATCACCGCCACCTCATAGTATGTCTCCACGAACTTTATGGTAAAATTGTTTGTTGATTTTAAATTTTTATTTAATTTATTTAATAATCTTTAAAATAGTATGATGAATATAATCCTACCAGATTCAGATTCTGAATCAATATCCTATAAGGAAGTACCAAATTCATCAAGCGAGTCTTCCTCGCATTTAGATTTTTCGGGTAAATAAAATGCCTTTGTTATATTTATTTACTTTTATATAATTTATTTGTAAAGTGACGATGTAGATAGGGATCCAAATTATGTGCCAGGATAAAATATAGTTCGCCGTAATAGTTTTGATGGTATTTTTTTAAGTAATCTCTTTTTATTCGTCTTATGATAGCTTTTTTCATAAAATATAGATAATTACCATGATCATCAATTTCATAATGATATTTCGGCTTAAAACTGGACCATCAAATTCCAGTTTTACCGGTATGAGTTTACATATTTATGTATACAGTATATTAAATAATAATAATAATTTTTCAGTATTACTACCATCAGATGTTGATTTATTTAATAATAATTTTCTACTTTGCAATTTAAAAAGAAATTTTAAATTTCAAAATTCATACTACTACTTTGATAGAAAAAAAGGTAAAAAAAGTAAGAAAAGTTCAAGTTAATTTAACTTTTACATTTCTTGCGAATATTTCAATGTTCTTACCTTTGTTATAAATGTTCCAATACCATTTCATACATTTTAACTTTGAAATTTCGGACACTTTTACAATTCTTACCTGTTTTATATTAGTTATAAATTATGCTATATATCTTTGATTACTTATCGAATATAAAATGAATATGTTTAATTATATTAAGTATAATAATAGAAAAAATATAAAATAATAAAAAAATACAAAATAAAAAAAAATTATATAATAATAAAAAAAAAATATATATACAATAAATATATATATACAAAATATTGTGATTTCTCACATTTGCATTAAAGAAATCGCTCACGGTTACTGCTCTAGGCTGTATTTCCGGGGTAAATCAGAAATCAATGTGACAAATTCATTATTGAATCAAGATTTAATACTTTTTTACTCTGTTACCTAAACATTACTACTGGTGCACTTAACCTACAGAAATGGCATAACAGCAGGAATTACTACCACCAATTAAATGAACAGAATTTTACATATATTATTACTAGTTTACATTTGATGATCTGCTGCAACTTGAGAGTGCGAGTAAAAGCTTTTCGAAGCACATCCCAGTTATTTAAGATGCTCCATTTCTGAACAATATATATAAAATAATTTTAAGTGGTAAAACAAACTTTAGCAATACCACTAAAATTTGTTTCCAACAAAAATTTTCTGCAATGTCCCAAAAAAAAATTATATGTTAATCGAAACCGATTACCGTCATTATTGCCATTACGACGGAATATAATTCAAATAAGTTAATGAACGATAATATATTTACTTTTCTAGATTTATACTAGATTTTCTTCACCTTTTTTAAATATATTACAATAAAACGCGATCCCTGATTATAAAAAAAAAATATTACTAATAGTAAAATATTACTAAATATTTAATATAACTATAAAAATAAAATTATTAACAACCAAAAGAATTCGCGATAAAAAAAAATACTTTCTACCCGTTTGAATAACACTTTAGTAACTGACCTAATAATAAAATTCAACAGTACCTATATAATATATATAATAATAAAAAAAAAAATTCTGACTATTACAAATGATATATAAAAAAATTAACTCCTACACTCTCTCTCGACGCTGACACTAAAACGTACAACCGCGACAATATTACTACTATTCTTTTTTCAATTTTTTTTCTGAACATTTAACAGAAAACTTCTTTAAAAATTACAGAATCTGTAATCCACATGTAAAATATATTTTAAAAAAAATTTTCTTTATAAATATACAAATTTTAATTTTCACCTGAATATTATTTTTGAACAATCACAAGCAAAAGTACACACCATTACACAACATGTTTGTTTTACGATAAGGTCAACGATTGTCCTTTTCTTCAAACAAATATGAAAAAGGTGTGAATTTGTAACTATATACTCTGTTTTTATAACTAATTTGATAAAAGGTATAAAATATTACATTTTCGCACCCAATGTGGGAACTCGACCTACGACCCAAATATTCCTCATGCTCTCCTACTGAGCTGGGCAACATTGATACTAAACTGACAATAAATACAAATTATGAGCGGTATGAATAAAAAAAATTATATAAATAAGTTATAAATATAAATGTTTGACAAATAAAAATCAAATATCTACTATGCCTACTATATATTACACTATATAATATAAATTAACTTATAAACGATAATTTTATTTACGTAAATATTTACCATGGTATACACCATGAATTTTATTACCAGCTAAATCTGCTAATTTGTAAGAATTTTTTCCTACTTTTGCTTTTACTCTAAAAGCAACTTTTTCGCTAATTTCGCTTTAAAATGGTTTGACATATCACTTTGTGCAAAGTTACGCCTAAAACTTTCTGACCTGATACAAATGTTACTTCACGAGTTTTGAGATTCATTTCAGCGTTTTTATTAAAATTATTGGAATTAATGTCGGTTTCTCTATGACTCCTAGTATTCATGTGGTGACCCTTTTGATTACCAGTAGGTGTCATATTGAATTTAGCACATAAATAAATAACTTTTATAAATAAAAAAAATAAAATATCTATAAATAATTTAAGGAATAATTTTTTTTTTTTATGTTTTTTTGAAAGAAAAACCGTGTTTCTATAGATACACAAATTTAAGCAAACAAAATCTCTTAAATTTATAATTAATGTAGAAATATAAAGAATGCAAAATAGGTTAACTAGTAAGAATTTTTTATATTGTTTTATAACTCATGTAAAAACGTATAAGCAAAATTAAAATATGTCTTGTCAATGTCAGTAATAAAAGTTCAAAAAAAAAAATTGTTTCGAAAAATACAAACTAAAAGTAATTTAATAAAACATATCGTCGGCTGAAAATTAATTTGGTCCATACGCCATTTTCGTGTTTTTTGACTTAAGAATGTAGACTATGGTAACAAATGACCCTCTTTCAGAAACTTTCATCAGTTTTTTAAAAATCTAATTGGTTGCTGAGATATTTAATGGTAAGTTTGTACCATATCCATTTTTTTAACAATTTCTAATTTTAGTTTGGGCCATATCCCAGTTTTCGGAGTATGGAACAATAAGTCAATACATTTTTTAAAAGTTTTTTTGTGACTATTAGTTTGTTCTATATCTATTATCAATAGATATAGACTTTTTTTGACGAATGGTTTTTTCATGATTTTTGATTATTACAAACTGCTAATTGCAATCTAGCACACTTCTTTTATTTTTTATTTTATATTTTTAATTTAAATTTTTAAGCCTCAAATTAGCAGGTGACAGTGGAGGGAAGTAGTAGCGTTCTTTACAGAATTGCGAAGCCTAAAGCTAGTGGTAACTTGTTAATTTGTATGGATTTTGACGCTGGTACGCTATTTCAGTTCTTCCTTAGCGAATAATTTTTATTTTTTATTTTATTTATTTTTTACTTATAGTTTTAGAAGTACTTTAGTTCTAACAATTTTACTTTTTTAATTTTTTAATGATTTGAATTAGCAGGTGACGACACAGGGAAGTAGTAGCTTTTTTCTGAATTGTGAAGCCCTATGTAAGTGGTAGCTTGTTAATTCAAATTTTAAAGTTTTTTTGCTTTAATTTTTATATATTTATTTTTATTTTATTTATTTAATTTATTTAACTGTTTGTATTAAGCAGTAAGTGTCTAATCTAGTAATATCTGCTTTGTTTTCGGTGGTGTAAACATTAGAGCTTAATCCATTGCGGATAGTAAATTATTTCTCAGCATGTGAGAAAGTGCAAGAAATCAAGGTAAAGGATAAAAAGATAATTTCTTTCTATATATATGTTTCTCTTTAACATAACATACTAACATTATCTCTCCTTATGCTTGTTTTCCCTGATCCAAACAAATTATCGGTCACTTTTTCGGGCCCCATTTTCTTTACTACGAGAAGATGGAGCTTGGCTCTGAGATTGATGAGGATTAGATACTCGATTACTAATTAAAAATATGTGTGGAACACTATTTTTTTTTATTTTTATCAGAACTAGTTTGTTCTACGTACATATGAAATTAGTTGTCATACAAAATATCGTATGGATATGGTACAAACTGAAATAACTTTTATTATAAGAAATGTTGGCCATATCCATAGCCCTAATACATACGATCGCAAAAAGTATATAAGAAAGTCATTGTGGCAAAAAAGTCAAAGTTGGCAGACGTCTTCTCAAAAATGGAATCACCGCCACCTCATATGTCTCCACGAACTTTATGGTAAAATTGTTTGTTGATTTTAAATTTTTATTTAATTTATTTAATAATCTTTAAAATAGTATGATGAATATAATCCTACCAGATTCAGATTCTGAATTAATATCCTATAAGGAAGTACCAAATTCATCAAGCGAGTCTTCCTCGCATTTAGATTTTTCGGGTAAATAAAATGCCTTTGTTATATTTATTTACTTTTATATAATTTATTTGTAAAGTGACGATGTAGATAGGGATCCAAATTATGTGCCAAGATAAAATATAGTTCGCCGTAATAGTTTTGATGGTATTTTTTTAAGTAATCTCTTTTTATTCGTCTTATGATAGCTTTTTTCATAAAATATAGATAATTACCATGATCATCAATTTCATAATGATATTTCGGCTTAAAACTGGACCATCAAATTCCAGTTTTACCGGTATGAGTTTACATATTTATGTATACAGTATATTAAATAATAATAATAATTTTTCAGTATTACTACCATCAGATGTTGATTTATTTAATAATAATTTTCTACTTTGCAATTTAAAAAGAAATTTTAAATTTCAAAATTCATACTACTACTTTGATAGAAAAAAAGGTAAAAAAAGTAAGAAAAGTTCAAGTTAATTTAACTTTTACATTTCTTGCGAATATTTCAATGTTCTTACCTTTGTTATAAATGTTCCAATACCATTTCATACATTTTAACTTTGAAATTTCGGACACTTTTACAATTCTTACCTGTTTTATATTAGTTATAAATTATGCTATATATCTTTGATTACTTATCGAATATAAAATGAATATGTTTAATTATATTAAGTATAATAATAGAAAAAATATAAAATAATAAAAAAATACAAAATAAAAAAAAATTATATAATAATAAAAAAAAAATATATATACAATAAATATATATATACAAAATATTGTGATTTCTCACATTTGCATTAAAGAAATCGCTCACGGTTACTGCTCTAGGCTGTATTTCCGGGGTAAATCAGAAATCGATGTGACAAATTCATTATTGAATCAAGATTTAATACTTTTTTACTCTGTTACCTAAACATTACTACTGGTGCACTTAACCTACAGAAATGGCATAACAGAGAAATTATTATTAGAAATCTTAATTTAAAAAAAAATATATTAACAGCTAGATATTCTAAAATATGAAATCGATATGGATGTTCAGTATAAAACCAACAACTTTCCAGGTAATTCATAACATTAAATATCCTGATCAAATTAATAAATATATTTATAATTACAAAAAGAATAATATATAGATATTATATAACCATAAAGTCGCTAAGGGTGTTGCGTAAAGCAAGTATTTTCCCAGGTAAATTATAGCTATAAAAATCTAAAATTCTTGTAAAAAAATTAAATAAAAAAATTGTATAATAAAATTTACAATAAAAGAAGATTTATATCAAGATGTAAATTCAGCTTAAACTACTCTACAAAGAAAAATACTATTTTGAACTCTATATAGCTGAAGTACAAAAAATATACCGGGCTATTGCAAGGAAAAATTTCGATTTCGAAGTCAAAATAATTTACATGATTCAAATTTTAAAAAAATTAATTCGATATCATTGAGCCAGAATAGATGCTCATTCGTTGGGCGCCATTTTGTTATTTGTTGGTCTTGTTGCTGAGTCTTTTGCTAGTCCCAGGCATTTCCTTACTTCCGCTACAAAAAAAAACAAGCTCTTTTGTACTATGGTTGCGGTATGACTTACCTCGCAAAGCTAGCAACAGCACGAGGTGGGTTGTGTGTACAAAAGATGATGCATAAGTAAGGACATAACAACAACAAACATAATACAAGTGAACTGGGAGCCGTCATTATTGCCATTCCGACGGAATATAATTGAAATAACTTAATGAATGATAATATATTTACTTTTCTAGATTTATACTAGATTTTCTTCACCTTTTTTTATATATATTACAATAAAATGCGATCCCTGATTAAAAAAAAAATATTACTAATAGTAAAATATTACTAAATATTTAATATAACTATAAAAACAAAATTATTAACAACCAAAAGAATTCGCGATAAAAAAAAATACTTTCTACCCGCTTGAATAACACTTCAGTAACTGACCTAATAATAAAATTTAACAGTATATAATATATATAATACTAAAAAAAAATTTCTGACTATTACAAATGATATATAAAAAAAATTAATTGCTACACTCTCTCTCGACGCTGACACTGGCGGGAAAATTTTTGATTTTCTAAGTTTTTTTTCTTTTTTACTTATTTTTTTCTTTTGGAACAAGTATGCAATTTCATAGATTTTCTTTTCTTCTTATTTAAACTCCATATAGAACTTTAATTATCAGCTACGATAGCCACGCCCAGCGAGCTCACTGGCTAAGCCTGCAAAAAATTAACTAATTAGATCAACAAAAATGACCTAAGTCTAAATAAAACTATTTTTTCCTCTTTTACCTGAGCTTTTATCTTTTATTAAAAGAAAATTTACGATGTAATTCTTTTTTCTTTTTCCTTTCCTTTTTCGTTTTGTTTAAATCTAAAAAGGATTTAAACAATAAATTTTTTTCAGGTGTGTGGAGAAACTATTACTTCAACACAAAAAAAAATACTAGATTATACTGCAATTAATATTTTTCTATTTTTCTACTGACACTTACTTCTCGTGAGACTACTTAATCATAAGTAAGAATATATGGAAATTATCCCACCACGAAAAATTTTTCCAACGGATAAAACTACTAAATTAACATAAAAATTAACGTTAAACTACCATGACAGTATACTTAACTAAAGAGACATCTTTTGACCGACACTAAAACGTACTACCGCGACAATATTACTACTATTCTTTTTTCTCTTTTTTTCTGAACATTTAACAGCAAACTTCTTTAAAAATTACAGAATCTGTAATCCACATGTAAAATACATTTAAAAAAAAAATTCTTTATAAATATACAAAATTTAACTTTCACCTGAATATTATTTTTGAACAATCACAAGCAAAAGTACACACCATAACATAATCAGGTCATAACCCAGAGCTTTTTTCTTGTTAAACTTATTTTTAATTACCTCTGACACTTCTCTACGTGAAACTTGTTTTATATTTTGGTTGTCATTGTTTGATATTTCTTCTAGAACATGTGGGTTGTGAGAATCGTTAGGACTGAAGATGTTAGCAAGGTGATGAGCAAATGCGTCTGCTTTTTGTTTGTTGTCCTTTGCCCATGTACCGCCTTTTTTTAATAGGTGGATTATGTTTTATTGGGTTGTTTAGGTTTTTGGTGGCCTTCCATATCGAGTAGTCTGTTTTCTCATCTGCTGCAAGATTTTCTAAATATTTTGTCATTGATATCTCCTTAAATTTTAAAAATTTTCTTTTGAGATGTTGAGTCTTTCTATTTAGGATGTTTTTATCTGTTGGATTTCTAGATTGCTGCCACCTACTTCTGGCTTTCCTTTTTTCTACTACTAGTCCTCTAATTTCACTTGGGTAATTAACACCTTTTGATTTAAATGTAGCTTCTCTTGTGTTATTCCAAGCAGATATTTGGATTAACTTAGTGAACTTTTCTGCTTCTAGATCAAGCTGTTATATTGTTCGTAAGTACAAGTTTAAGTCGACTTCACTCTCTATTTGTAATTGGAAGCTTACCCAGTCCGTTGTGTTATTGGACAATATTTCATCTTTAAGAGTTAATATAACTGCTCAGTGATCTGAATTTAGGTCCAGGTTGTCTTCCAGCTCTACAAAGTTTAGGCGATATCCTTCTCGAAATAAAGAAATCTAGAAGATCTGGTACTTTGTTCAAGTCTGTTGGCCAGTACGTTGGATTTCCAGTAGAGTGATAATTACAACCCGAATCGACAGTATATGCTTTTAGCTCTCTACCTTTTGTTGTGGTTAGTCGGGACCCCCAATAGACGTGTTTTGCGTTAAAATCTGCCCTAATTATAAATTTATCTCCTAATTTTTGAAAAATGTTTACGTAGTCGGATTTTTTAAGCTTGTATTTAGGTGGACTGTACACGGAGCAATATTTAATTTCTGTTGATTTGTAGTAACTTCTGTGAGTTGAATTTATTCGCTCTGCAGGCTGGGATCTACGAGATGTTTTAAATTTTCTTTTATTATGATAGCGCTTCCACCACTAGCTTGGTTGTCCGGATAATTTGTCATATATGTTTTCTATCCTCTAATTTTTAAATACATTTGTTGTAAAATGGGTTTTAGATAATAGGGATATATCAATATTTAACAATTCCATGAATATTTGCAACTCACGAGTTTTGTTTTTGCCATTAGCATTCCATGTAGCAATTCTAAGATCTTTTGGAGTCATTATGTTGTTGCTTGGATGTTCGCTCCAGGACTACTATGTAGTGTTTGCCTGATTATTTCTTTTGTTCTGGAGTTTCTGCGCAATTACGCAACCTCTGTAGTCTAAATAGATAGACTACCTACCAGCACATTTTACACAACGTGTTTCTATTTGGCAGTATTTAGATGTATGTAAATATCTTTGGCATCGTTTGCATTGTGGTATTAGCTTGTTGTTCTAAGAGTTTCTATTTTCACTTTCATGTGGTTGAGATATTGAATTTCGTAAAAAAAATTATGTGTTCGTTATTCTCAAAGCTTAGCTTGAATAAAGGAAGTTTAGCTACGTGATCAATCCCATTTACTTTCTTTTTAATTATTTTGTTTTCAACGCTGATGATTTTAAATTTTCTGTCTAATAATTCGCTTTTGATGTGTTCGGGGTCACATGACGGATGTAAATAACTAGCCATAACTCTGATTGGTCTAGTCTGTTTGTTTTCATATGAATGCCATTCCAGATTTGCTTCGTTAGCATATTTAATTAAATTTCTATATTCAGACTCAGACTCAGAGTTAACGTTAATTTTAATTTGATTATTATTTAATAGATTAGCACTATAGTCTAGATTATTAATCTTAAGAGCTTGATTTAATTCCGTTTAGTTGATTAAGTTACTAATAATAACTGGTGTAGGTTAACGATTTTTGGTTGGCTTGCATTTGCTGGTTGATCAATAATTTTCGGAATTTCACTGCTTTGTGCTTGTGAACCATTCACATAAGCAACAGATGACTTTGATTTGATTTCGTTTTTTCTGTTGCCAATGGTTTGTGTTTGTTTTTTATTAAAACTGCTAATATTGGTAACAGGTGAATAAATAAGACTAATTACCTTGTTATTAGATGATGGGTTGCTATTATCATTTTTAGGTGTTTTAATTTTGATTACTGGAGGTGGATTATCTGTTTTAGCTTAACTTGATTCAGATGTTCTTCTTTTTTTACTTTTTGTTGTTCTTGATTCCATAGCTCGTCGCATTATCGCCCGGAATCCATTACACCACAATATGGAACAACACAATTATAAGGAAATCTTCAATTTTATGTCCTTTTTGTAGGCAAATTGTTGTCAATAGTGAAAATATATATATATATATATAGTAGTTTTATCTTGTGTAAAACATGATAGTAAACATCATTTTTTATTTATTTACTAATTCCGTTGGTAATTTTCTACTTTGTATTTCCTTTTCCGGAAAAGGCAAATAGCAACGGCCTTTATTTCTCACTTATGTGGGTTATAAAGCTCGAACATTATTTTTATAAAGGAATTTCTCACGTTTTTGTGGGCGATAATTCCCACTTGGGTGAGAATTATCGGATAATTCCCACTTGGGTGTGAATTATCGCCCGAATGGATTTCGGTCGATAATGCTCACCCAAGTGGAAATTAT
Source organism: Rhamphomyia laevipes (assembly GCA_963920725.1). NCBI lineage: Eukaryota > Metazoa > Arthropoda > Insecta > Diptera > Empididae > Rhamphomyia > Rhamphomyia laevipes. Next base: position 52,314,543 of record OY987255.1, on the reverse strand, counting down.
CGCCCTAACATTATTTGTATAAAGGGCATTATTTGTGATTTATTTTTTTGTTTGTAAAGTTTATGTGTAAAGATTTCGAATCATTTAATTTCATTATCCATTTAACTGTCCAGTCTTGAATAGAATTATTTGCTCTTTGATTCATATCAATTGCTAGCATAGCCGTGTCATCTGCGAACGTTGCTACTAGCACTTCTTCTTGTACATCGCATTACAGATGCTATCGAAAAAGCTATAAGAGAAAACAAAGTATTGTTCATCCATATTTCTCGATGTAGCTCAGGCCTTCGATAAGGTATGGCACGAAGGCCTCCTAAATAAACTATATAAAATCCTACCAAAACAGCATGTTGAGTTCCTGGTTTCATTTCATACCTATCCATACTACTATTCTTTTTTCTCTTTTTTTTCTGAACATTTAACAGAAAACTTCTTTAAAAATTACAGAATCTGTAATCCACATGTAAAATACATTTTAAAAAAAAATTTCTTTATAAATATACAAATTTTAACTTTCACCTGAATATTATTTTTGAACAATCACTAGCAAAAGTACACACCATTACACAACATGGTTGTTTTACGATAAGTTCAACAATTGTCCTTATCTTCAAACAAATACGAAAAAGGTGTGAATTTGTAACTATATACTCTGTTTTTATAACTAATTTGATAAAAGGTATCTTTAAAATATTACATTTTCGCACCCAATGTGGGGACTCGACCTACGACCCAAATATTCCTCATGCTCTACCTACTGAGCTGGGCAACATTGATACTAAACTGACAATAAATACAAATTATGAGCGGTATGAATAAAAAAAAAACTATATAAATAAGTTATAAATATAAATGTTTGACAAATAAAAATCAAATATCTACTATGCCTACTATATATTACACTATATAATATAAATTAACTTATAAACGATAATTTTATGTACGTAAATATTTACCATGGTATACACCATGAATTTTATTACCAGCTAAATCTGCTAATTTGTAAGAATTTTTTCCTACTTTTGCTTTTACTCTAAAAGCAACTTTTTCGCTAATTTCGCTTTAAAATGGTTTGACATATCACTTTGTGCAAAGTTACGCCTAAAACTTTCTGACCTGATACAAATGTTACTTCACGAGTTTTGAGATTCATTTCAGCGTTATTATTAAAATTATTGGAATTAATGTCGGTTTCTCTATGACTCCTAGTATTCATGTGGTGACCCTTTTGATTACCAGTAGGTGTCATATTGAATTTAGCACAAAAATAAATAACTTTTATAAATAAAAAAATAAAATATCTATAAATAATTTAAGGAATAATTTTTTTTTTTTTTATGTTTTTTTGAAAGAAAAACCGTGTTTCTATAGATACACAAATTTAAGCAAACAAAATCTCTTAAATTTATAAATAATGTAGAAATATAATGAATGCAAAATAGGTTAACTAGTAAGAATTTTTTATTGTTTTATAACTCATGTAAAAACGTATAAGCAAAATTAAAATATGTCTTGTCAATGTCAGTAATAAAAGTTAAAAAAAAATTGTTTCGAAAAATACAAACTAAAAGTAATTTAATAAAACATATCGTCGACTGAAAATTAATTTGGTCCATACGCCATTTTCGTGTTTTTTGACTTAAGAATGTAGACTATGGTAACAAATGACCCTCTTTCAGAATCTTTCATCAGTTTTTTAAAAATCTAATTGGTTGCTGAGATATTTAATGGTAAGTTTGTACCATATCCATTTTTTTAACAATTTCTAATTTTAGTTTGGGCCATATCCCAGTTTTCGGAGTATGGAACAATAAGTCAATACATTTTTTAAAAGTTTTTTTGTGACTATTAGTTTGTTCTATATCTATTATCAATAGATATAGACTTTTTTTTGACGAACGGTTTTTTCATGATTTTTGATTATTACAAACTGCTAATTGCAATCTAGCACGCGTCTTTTATTTTTTATTTTATATTTTTATTTTAAATTTTTAAGCCTCAAATTAGCAGGTGACAGTGGAGGGAAGTAGTAGCGTTCTTTACAGAATTGCGAAGCCTAAAGCTAGTGGTAACTTGATAATTTGTATGGTTTTTGACGCTGATACGCTATTTCAGTTCTTCCTTAGCGAATAATTTTTATTTTTTATTTTATTTATTTTTTACTTATAGTTTTAGAACTACTTTAGTTCTAACAATTTTACTTTTTTAATTTTTTAACGATTTGAATTAGCAGGTGACGACATAGGGAAGTAGTAGCTTTTTTCTGAATTGTGAAGCCCTATGTAAGTGGTAGCTTGTTAATTCAAATTTTAATGTTTTTTTGCTTTAATTTTAATATATTTATTTTTATTTTATTTATTTAATTTATTTAACTGTTTGTATTAAGCAGTAGGTGTCTAATCTAGTAATATCTTTGTTTTCGGTGGTGGAAACATCAGAGCTTAATCCATTGCGGATAGTAAATTATTTCTCAGCATGTGAGAAAGTGCAAGAAATCAAGCTAAAGGATAAAAAGATAATTTCTTTCTATATATATGTTTCTCTTTAACATAACATATTATCATTATCTCTCCTTATGCTTGTTTTCGCTGATCCAAACAAATTATCGGTCACTTTTTCGGGCCCCATTTTCTTTACTACGAGAAGATGGAGCTTGGCTCTGAGATTGATGAGGATTAGATACTCGATTACTAATTAAAAATATGTGTGGAACACTATTTTTTTTTATTTTTATCAGAACTAGTTTGTTCTACGTACATATGAAATTAGTTGTCATACAAAATATCGTATGGATATGGTACAAACTGAAATAACTTTTATTATAAGAAATGTTGGCCATATCCATAGCCCTAATACATACGATCGCAAAAAGTATATAAGAAAGTCATTGTGGTAAAAAAGTCAAAGTTGGCAGACGTGTCAAAAATGGAATCACCGCCACCTCATATGTCTCCACGAACTTTACGGTAAAATTGTTTGTTGATTTTAAATTTTTATTTAATTTATTTAATAATCTTTAAAATAGTATGATGAATATAATCCTACCAGATTCATATTCTGAATCAATATCCTATAAGGAAGTACCAAATTCATCAAGCGAGTCTTCCTCGCATTTAGATTTCTCGGGTAAATAAAATGCCTTTGTTATATTTATTTACTTTTATATAATTTATTTGTAATAAGTGACGATGTAGATAGGGATCCAAATTATGTGCCAGGATAAAATATAGTTCGCCGTAATAGTTTTGATAGCTTTTTTCATAAAATATAGATGATTACCATGATCATCAATTTCATAATGATGTTTCGGCTTAAAACTGGACCATCAAATTCCAGTTTTACCGGTAAGAGTTTACATATTTATGTATACAGTATATTAAATAATAATAATAATTTTTCAGTATTACCACCATCAGATGTTGATTTATTTAATAATAATTTTCTACTTTGCAATTTAAAAAGAAATTTTAAATTTCAAAATTCATACTACTACTTTGATACAAAAAAAGGTAAAAAAAGTAAGAAAAGTTCAAGTTAATTTAACTTTTACATTTCTTGCGAATATTTCAATGTTCTTACCTTTGTTATAAATGTTCCAATACCTTTTCATACATTTTAACTTTGAAATTTCGGACACTTTTACAATTCTGACCTGTTTTACATTAGTTATAAATTATGCTATATATCTTTGATTACTTATCGAATATAAAATGAATATGTATAATAATAGAAAAAATATAAAATAATAAAAAAATACAAAATAAAAAAAAATTATATAATAATAAAAAAAAAATATATATACAATAAATATATACATATATACAAAATATTGTGATTTCTCACATTTGCATTAAAGAAATCGCTCACGGTTACTGCTCTAGGCTGTATTTCCGGGGTAAATCAGAAATCGATGTGACAAATTCATTATTGAATCAAGATTTAATACTTTTTTACTCTGTTACCTAAACATTACTACTGGTGCACTTAACCTACAGAAATGGCATAACAGAGAAATTATTATTAGAAATCTTAATTTAAAAAAAAATATATTAACAGCTAGATATTCTAAAATATGAAATCGATATGGATGTTCAGTATAAAACCAACAACTTTCCAGGTAATTCATAACATTAAATATCCTGATCAAATTAATAAATATATTTATAATTACAAAAAGAATAATATATAGATATTATATAACCATAAAGTCGCTAAGGGTGTTGCGTAAAGCAAGTATTTTCCCAGGTAAATTATAGCTATAAAAATCTAAAATTCTTGTAAAAAAATTTAAAAAAAAAATTGTATAATAAAATTTACAATAAAAGAAGATTTATATCAAGATGTAAATTCAGCTTAAACTACTCTACAAAGAAAAATACTATTTTGAACTCTATATAGCTGAAGTACAAAAAATATACCGGGCTATTGCAAGGAAAAACTTTGATTTCGAAGTCAAAATAAATTACATGATTCAAATTTAAAAAAAAAATAATTCGATATCATTGAGCCAGAATAGATGCTCATTCGTTGGGCGCCATTTTGTTATTTGTTGGTCTTGTTGCTGAGTCTTTTGCTAGGCCCAGGCATTTCCTTACTTCCGCTACAAAAAAAACAAGCTCTTTTGTACTATGGTTGCGGTATGATTTACCTCGCAAAGCTAGCAACAGCACGGGGTGGGTTGTGTGTACAAAAGATGATGCATAAGTAAGGACATAACAACAACAAACATTCACACCGCGAAATAATACAAGTGAACTGGGAGCCGTCACTATTGCCATTCCGACGGAATATAATTGAAATAACTTAATGAATGATAATATATTTACTTTTCTAGATTTATACTAGATTTTCTTCACCTTTTTTATATATATTACAATAAAATGCGATCCCTGATTATAAAAAAAAAATATTACTAATAGTAAAATATTACTAAATATTGAATATAACTATAAAAACAAAATTATTAACAAACAAAAGAATTCGCGATAAAAAAAAATACTTTCTACCCGCTTGAATAACACTTTAGTAACTGACCTAATAATAAAATTCAACAGTATATAATATATATAATAATAAAAAAAAATTTCTGACTATTACAAATGATATATAAAAAAAATTAATTGCTACACTCTCTCTCGACGCTGACACTGGCGGGAAATTTTTGATTTTCTAAGTTTTTTTTCTTTTTTACTTATTTTTTTCTTTTGGAACAAGTATGCAGTTTCATAGATTTTCTTTTCTTCTTATTTAAACTCCAGATAGAACTTTAATTATCAGCTACGATAGCCACGCCCAGCGAGCTCACTGGCTAAGCCTGTAAATAATTAACTAATTATTAAAATACATTTAGAAAAAAAATTCTTTATAAATATACAAAATTTAACTTTCACCTGAATATTATTTTTGAACAATCACAAGCAAAAGTACACACCATAACATAATCAGATCATAACCCGGAGCTTTTTTCTTGTTAAACTTATTTTTAATTACCTCTGACACTTCTCTACGTGAAACTTGTTTTATATTTTGGTTGTCATTGTTTGATATTTCTTCTAGAACATCTGGGTTGTGAGAATCGTTAGGACTGAAGATGTTAGCAAGGTGATGAGCAAATGCGTCTGCTTTTTGTTTGTTGTCCTTTGCCCATGTACCGCCTTTTTTTAATAGGTGGATTATGTTTTATTGGGTTGTTTAGGTTTTTGGTGGCCTTCCATATCGAGTAGTCTGTTTTCTCATCTGCTGCAAGATTTTCTAAATATTTTGTCATTGATATCTCCTTAAATTTTAAAAAAAATCTTTTGAGATGTTGAGTCTTTCTATTTAGGATGTTTTTATCTGTTGGATTTCTAGATTGCTGCCACCTACTTCTGGCTTTCCTTTTTTCTACTACTACTCTTCTAATTTCACTTGGGTAATTAACACCTTTTGATTTAAATGGAGCTTCTCTTGTGTTATTCCAAGCAGATATTTGGATTAACTTAGTGAGCTTTTCTGCTTCTAGATCAAGCTGTTATATTGTTCGTAAGTACAAGTTTAAGTCGACTTCACTCTCTATTTGTAATTGGAAGCTTACCCAGTCCGTTGTGTTATTGGACAATATTTCATCTTTAAGAGTTAATATAACTGCTCAGTGATCTGAATTTAGGTCCAGGTTGTCTTCCAGCTCTACAAAGTTTAGGCGATATCCTTCTCGAAATAAAGAAATCTAAAAGATCTGGTACTTTATTCAAGTCTGTTGGCCAGTACGTTGGATTTCCAGTAGAGTGATAATTACAACCCGAATCGACAGTATATGCTTTTAGCTCTCTACCTTTTGTTGTGGTTAGTCGGGACCCCCAATAGACGTGTTTTGCGTTAAAATCTGCCCTAATTATAAATTTATCTCCTAATTTTTGAAAAATGTTTAGGTAGTCGGATTTTTTAAGCTTGTATTTAGGTGGACTGTACACGGAGCAATATTTAATTTCTGTTGATTTGTAGTAACTTCTGTGAGTTGAATTTATTGGCTCTGCAGGCTGGGATCTACGAGATGTTTTAAATTTTCTTTTATTATGATAGCGCTTCCACCACTAGCTTGGTTGTCCGGATAATTTGTCATATATGTTTTATATCCTCTAATTTTTAAATACATTTGTTGTAAAATGGGTTTTAGATAATAGGGATATATCAATATTTAACAATTCCATGAATATTTGCAACTCACGAGTTTTGTTTTTGCCATTAGCATTCCATGTAGCAATTCTAAGATCTTTTGGAGTCATTATGTTGTTGCTTGGATGTTCGCTCCAGGACTATTAGCTTCCATTTTGTCCATTCTAGTTGATAGAGAGTTAACTGAGTTTAGTATGACTTGAAACATTTGCGTCACGTTATTAGGAATATTTTGTTGTTGGTTATCAAAATTGATATTTTTAACAGTTTGAGCGTATGTGGCGTATTTGGAATTACTTTGTGCTGTATCGTTTTTTTTGTTTGTTCATTTTGGTAATATCGTTCTTACTATGCAGTGTTTGCCTGATTACTTCTTTTGTTCTGGAGTTTCTGCGCAATTACGCAACCTCTGTAGTCTAAATAGATAGGTGGTTACCTACCAGCACATTTTACACAACGTGTTTCTATTTGGCAGTATTTAGCTGTATGTCAATATCTTTGGCATCGTTTGCATTGTGGTATTAGCTTGTTTGTTCTAAGAGTTTCTATTTTCACTTTCATGTGGTTGAGGTATTGAATTTCGTAAAAAAAATTATGTGTTCGTTATTCTCAAAGCTTAGCTTGAATAAAGGAAGTTTAGCTACGTGATCAATCCCATTTACTTTCTTTTTAATTATTTTGTTTTCAACGCTGATGATTTTAAATTTTCTGTCTAATAATTCGCTTTTGATGTGTTCGGGGTCACATGACGGATGTAAATATCTAGCCATAACTCTGATTGGTCTAGTCTGTTTGTTTTCATATGAATGCCATTCCAGATTTGCTTCGTTAGCATATTTAATTAAATTTCTATATTCAGACTCAGAGTTAACGTTAATTTTAATTTGATTATTATTTAACAGATTAGCACTATAGTCTAGATTATTAATCTTAAGAGCTTGATTTAATTCCGTTTAGTTGATTAAGTTACTAATAATAACTGGTGTACGTTAAGGATTTTTGGTTGGCTTGCATTTGCTGGTTGATCAATAATTTTCGGAATTTCACTGCTTTGTGCTTGTGAACCATTCACATAAGCAACAGATGACTTTGATTTGATTTCGTTTTTTCTGTTGCCAATGGCTTGTGTTTGTTTTTTATTAAAACTGTTAATATTGGTAACAGGTGAATAAATAAGACTAATTACCTTGTTATTAGATGATGGGTTGCTATTATCATTTTTAGGTGTTTTACTTTTGATTACTGGAGGTGGATTATCTGTTTTAGCTTTACTTGATTCAGATGTTCTTCTTTTTTTACTTTTTGTTGTTCTTGATTCCATAGCTCGTCACTGAACCTGTATTATCATCCAATAGCAGGTTTTAAACCCTAGGCGACTCACATTCATCTGAAGATATATTTTTTCTCTTAGGTGTAGTATTATATGTAGCAGTGATATACTTGGAATTGAAATTTTGTATTGTTTTCGCGTGAATAAATTTTTCTTGAATTAACAATTCCGCTGAGAAAGCGTTGAAATCAGCTAGGGAATATTCTGAGATTGTCTTCTTTGTCTACCTCTGGACGTACCATCTGGATCATTATCAGAATTTTTTACTAATATGTTATTTGTACAGGCTTGTTTGTTTTTATCATCTTTTTTTCCGTTGGTAATTGCTGCTTGCGGCGGTGTTCTCTGGAGAGTCGTACTTTTAACAAACGGATCAGCTTCTTGATTTTTATTATTATTTTATTTGTATTTTTATTTTTAACCACTGGCGACTTATCTGCACCTACAATGAAGTCAGACAAACCCTCGTCGGCAAACGTGGCCTCTGCCGACACTTTGGTAGATATCCCTACCATGTTTTTATTGGTGCAGGGCGATATTTCCCACTTGTGTGAGCATTATCGCCCGGAATCCATTACACCACAATATGGAATAACACAATTATAAGGAAATCTTCAATTTTATGTCCTTTTTGTAGGCAAATTGTTGTCAATAGTGAAAAAATATATATATATATAGTAGTTTTATCTTGTGTAAAACATGATAGTTAACATCATTTTTTATTTATTTACTAATTCCGTTGGTAATTTTCTACTTTGTATTTCCTTTTCCGGAAAAGGCAAATAACAACGGCCTTTATTTCTCACTTATGTGGGTTATAAAGCTCGAACATTATTTTTATAAAGGAATTTCTCACGTTTTTGTGGGAGATAATTCCCACTTGGGTGAGAATTATCGCCCGAATGGATTTCGGTCGATAATGCTCACCCAAGTGGAAATTATCGCCCTAACATTATTTGTATAAAGGGCATTATTTGTGATTTATTTTTTTGTTTGTAAAGTTTATGTGTAAAGATTTCGAATCATTTAATTTCATTATCCATTTAACTGTCCAGTCTTGAATAGAATTATTTGCTCTTTGATTCATATCAATTGCTAGCATAGCCGTGTCATCTGCGAACGTTGCTACTAGCACTTCTTCTTGTACATCGCATTACAGATGCTATCGAAAAAGCTATAAGAGAAAACAAAGTATTGTTCATCCATATTTCTCGATGTAGCTCAGGCCTTCGATAAGGTATGGCACGAATGCCTCCTAAATAAACTATATAAAATCCTACCAAAACAGCATGTTGAGTTCCTGGCTTCATTTCATACCTATCCATACTACTATTCTTTTTTCTCTTTTTTTCTGAACATTTAACAGAAAACTTCTTTAAAAATTACAGAATCTGTAATCCACATGTAAAATACATTTTTAAAAAAAATTTCTTTATAAATATACAAATTTTAACTTTCACCTGAATATTATTTTTGAACAATCACAAGCAAAAGTACACACCATTACACAACATGGTTGTTTTACGATAAGTTCAACAATTGTCCTTATCTTCAAACAAATACGAAAAAGGTGTGAATTTGTAACTATATACTCTGTTTTTATAACTAATTTGATAAAAGGTATCTTTAAAATATTACATTTTCGCACCCAATGTGGGGACTCGACCTACGACCCAAATATTCCTCATGCTCTCCTACTGAGCTGGGCAACATTGATACTAAACTGACAATAAATACAAATTATGAGCGGTATGAATAAAAAAAAAAACTATATAAATAAGTTATAAATATAAATGTATGACAAATAAAAATCAAATATCTACTATGCCTACTATATATTACACTATATAATATAAATTAACTTATAAACGATAATTTTATGTACGTAAATATTTACCATGGTATACACCATGAATTTTATTACCAGCTAAATCTGCTAATTTGTAAGAATTTTTTCCTACTTTTGCTTTTACTCTAAAAGCAACTTTTTCGCTAATTTCGCTTTAAAATGGTTTGACATATCACTTTGTGCAAAGTTACGCCTAAAACTTTCTGACCTGATACAAATGTTACTTCACGAGTTCTGAGATTCATTTCAGCGTTATTATTAAAATTATTGGAATTAATGTCGGTTTCTCTATGACTCCTAGTATTCATGTGGTGACCCTTTTGATTACCAGTAGGTGTCATATTGAATTTAGCACAAAAATAAATAACTTTTATAAATAAAAAAAATAAAATATCTATAAATAATTTAAGGAATATTTTTTTTTTTTTTTATGTTTTTTTGAAAGAAAAACCGTGTTTCTATAGATACACAAATTTAAGCAAACAAAATCTCTTAAATTTATAAATAATGTAGAAATATAAAGAATGCAAAATAGGTTAACTAGTAAGAATTTTTATATTGTTTTATAACTCATGTAAAAACGTAAGCAAAATTAAAATATGTCTTGTCAATGTCAGTAATAAAAGTTAAAAAAAAAATTGTTTCGAAAAATACAAACTAAAAGTAATTTAATAAAACATATCGTCGACTGAAAATTAATTTGGTCCATACGCCATTTTCGTGTTTTTTGACTTAAGAATGTAGACTATGGTAACAAATGACCCTCTTTCAGAATCTTTCATCAGTTTTTTAAAAATCTAATTGGTTGCTGAGATATTTAATGGTAAGTTTGTACCATATCCATTTTTTTAACAATTTCTAATTTTAGTTTGGGCCATATCCCAGTTTTCGGAGTATGGAACAATAAGTCAATACTCCGTTGTGTTATTGGACAATATTTCATCTTTAAGAGTTAATATAACTGCTCAGTGATCTGAATTTAGGTCCAGGTTGTCTTCCAGCTCTACAAAGTTTAGGCGATATCCTTCTCGAAATAAAGAAATCTAAAAGATCTGGTACTTTGTTCAAGTCTGTTGGCCAGTACGTTGGATTTCCAGTAGAGTGATAATTACAACCCGAATCGACAGTATATGCTTTTAGCTCTCTTCCTTTTGTTGTGGTTAGTCGGGACCCCCAATAGACGTGTTTTGCGTTAAAATCTGCCCTAATTATAAATTTATCTCCTAATTTTTGAAAAATGTTTAGGTAGTCGGATTTTTTAAGCTTGTATTTAGGTGGACTGTACACGGAGCAATATTTAATTTCTGTTGATTTGTAGTAACTTATGTGAGTTGAATTTATTCGCTCTGCAGGCTGGGATCTACGAGATGTTTTAAATTTTCTTTTATTATGATAGCGCTTCCACCACTAGCTTGGTTGTCCGGATAATTTGTCATATATGTTTTATATCCTCTAATTTTTAAATACATTTGTTGTAAAATGGGTTTTAGATAATAGGGATATATCAATATTTAACAATTCCATGAATATTTGCAACTCACGAGTTTTGTTTTTGCCATTAGCATTCCATGTAGCAATTCTAAGATCTTTTGGAGTCATTATGTTGTTGCTTGGATGTTCGCTCCAGGACTATTAGCTTCCATTTTGTCCATTCTAGTTGATAGAGAGTTAACTGAGTTTAGTATGACTTGAAACATTTGCGTCACGTTATTAGGAATATTTTGTTGTTGGTTATCAAAATTGATATTTTTAACAGTTTGAGCGTATGTGGTGTATTTGGAATTACTTTGTGCTGTATCGTTCTTTTTGTTTGTTCATTTTGGTAATATCGTTCTTACTATGCAGTGTTTGCCTGATTACTTCTTTTGTTCTGGAGTTTCTGCGCAATTACGCAACCTCTGTAGTCTAAATAGATAGATGGTTACCTACCAGCACATTTTACACAACGTGTTTCTATTTGGCAGTATTTAGCTGTATGTCAATATCTTTGGCATCGTTTGCATTGTGGTATTAGCTTGTTTGTTCTAAGAGTTTCTATTTTCACTTTCATGTGGTTGAGGTATTGAATTTCGTAAAAAAAATTATGTGTTCGTTTTTCTCAAAGCTTAGCTTGAATAAAGGAAGTTTAGCTACGTGATCAATCCCATTTACTTTCTTTTTAATTATTTTGTTTTCAACGCTGATGATTTTAAATTTTCTGTCTAATAATTCGCTTTTGATGTGTTCGGGGTCACATGACGGATGTAAATATCTAGCCATAACTCTGATTGGTCTAGTCTGTTTGTTTTCATATGAATGCCATTCCAGATTTGCTTCGTTAGCATATTTAATTAAATTTCTATATTCAGACTCAGAGTTAACGTTAATTTTAATTTGATTATTATTTAACAGATTAGCACTATAGTCTAGATTATTCATCTTAAGAGCTTGATTTAATTCCGTTTAGTTGATTAAGTTACTAATAATAACTGGTGTACGTTAAGGATTTTTGGTTGGCTTGCATTTGCTGGTTGATCAATAATTTTCGGAAATTCACTGCTTTGTGCTTGTGAACCATTCACATAAGCAACAGATGACTTTGATTTGATTTCGTTTTTTCTGTTGCCAATGGTTTGTGTTTGTTTTTTATTAAAACTGTTAATATTGGTAACAGGTGAATAAATAAGACTAATTACCTTGTTATTAGATGATGGGTTGCTATTATCATTTTTAGGTGTTTTACTTTTGATTACTGGAGGTGGATTATCTGTTTTAGCTTTACTTGATTCAGATGTTCTTCTTTTTTTACTTTTTGTTGTTCTTGATTCCATAGCTCGTCACTGAACCTGTATTATCATCCAATAGCAGGTTTTAAACCCTAGGCGACTCACATTCATCTGAAGATATATTTTTTCTCTTAGGTGTAGTATTATATGTAGCAGTGATATACTTGGAATTGAAATTTTGTATTGTTTTCGCGTGAATAATTTTTTCTTGAATTAACAATTCCGCTGAGAAAGCGTTGAAATCAGCTAGGGAATATTCTGAGATTGTCTTCTTTGTCTACCTCTGGACGTACCATCTGGATCATTATCAGAATTTTTTATTAATATGTTATTTGTACAGGCTTGTTTGTTTTTATCATCTTTTTTTCCGTTGGTAATTGCTGCTTGCGGCGGTGTTCTCTGGAGAGTCGTACTTTTAACAAACGGATCAGCTTCTTGATTTTTATTATTATTTTATTTGTATTTTTATTTTTAACCACTGGCGACTTATCTGCACCTACAATGAAGTCAGACAAACCCTCGTCGGCAAACGTGGCCTCTGCCGACACTTTGGTAGATATCCCTACCATGTTTTTATTGGTGCAGGGCGATATTTCCCACTTGTGTGAGCATTATCGCCCGGAATCCATTACACCACAATATGGAACAACACAATTATAAGGAAATCTTCAATTTTATGTCCTTTTTGTAGGCAAATTGTTGTCAATAGTGAAAAAATATATATATATATAGTAGTTTTATCTTGTGTAAAACATGATAGTAAACATCATTTTTTATTTATTTACTAATTCCGTTGGTAATTTTCTACTTTGTATTTCCTTTTCCGGAAAAGGCAAATAACAACGGCATTTATTTCTCACTTATGTGGGTTATAAAGCTCGAACATTATTTTTATAAAGGAATTTCTCACGTTTTTGTGGGAGATAATTCCCACTTGGGTGAGAATTATCGCCCGAATGGATTTCGGTCGATAATGCTCACCCAAGTGGAAATTATCGCCCTAACATTATTTGTATAAAGGGCATTATTTGTGATTTATTTTTTTGTTTGTAAAGTTTATGTGTAAAGATTTCGAATCATTTAATTTCATTTTTCATTTAACTGTCCAGTCTTGAATAGAATTATTTGCTCTTTGATTCATATCAATTGCTAGCATAGTCGTGTCATCTGCGAACGTTGCTACTAGCACTTCTTCTTGTACATCGCATTACAGATGCTATCGAAAAAGCTATAAGAAAAAACAAAGTATTGTTCATCCATATTTCTCGATGTAGCTCAGGCCTTCGATAAGGTATGGCACGAATGCCTCCTAAATAAACTATATAAAATCCTACCAAAACAGCATGTTGAGTTCCTGGCTTCATTTCATACCTATCCATACTACTATTCTTTTTGCTTCATATATCTAAAGATATATGAAGCTTTGCGGTGGGGATGCAAAAAAAAAAAAATTGAGGTTTTAATGGATTTATCCATTTTCGATATCAGGGAATCCGAATCCGCAATAAAAATTTCTGTGTCCACCGTACGCCGTACGCAGGGTAAAAATGCTCTTTTTGCAATGCTTAGAAATAGTAGTAAACCAATTCCGATTTTGACAAAATTTTACAGAAATGTAAAGAAATATTGGAAGTGTGTCGTGGTGGAGTGCATTTTCAAATAAGTCAATTGCAACCCCCTTAAAAAAGGGGTCGAACACACCCCTTTTTATGCACACGAAAAAACACTGCTTATATATTATGGGATTTTAATGCCGTTTCCTCAGTACGTACATACATACTATCTAATTAAATTTTTAAAAAATGGGGGGTATCAGACGTAGCCCCACGTTTTTATGGGGCTTTGAAATTTGAATTTTGGAAATTTAAAATAGCAATAAAATCCTCTATATTTAAACTAGGATATTGTACTTTCTACATAAGGTAGAGAGGGTAAAAGTATTTCGAAATTATATGGAAATTAACCCCCTCACCCCTTTCAGGTTGCAAAGGGAGGGTATTAATAAAATATGTTACACCCCCTCTGTGAAGGGGTAGATTTAAAAACTGAGAAAATACTTTGTTAATAATATAGTCTTACATCTTTACCGAAAAAATCAACCCTCTAACCTCAATCAAAAGTAAACATTTTGAAAATTCATACATTTTCTATTTAAATTTGATTTTTTTAAGATTTAAAAGTCCATAAAAACTAAACTATAAGAGATGGGATGGTTTAACTTTTAACTTAGGTCTATCAGATTAGATTCATTCTAAATAAATTCATTTTGTTACCACCCGCCCCCTTTGGGTGGATAAGGGGGTGTGTTTATAAAATAACTTACTCCTCCTCTGCGGAGGGGTAGATTTTAAAACTGAGAAATTAGTTTCTTAATAATATAGTCTTAAATCTTTACCGAAAAAATCAACCCTCTAACCTCAACCCCCGCTATTTTACAGTGGTATAATTTAAAGGGATGCGAATATATGCCACAAAAGGGTGATTGAACACAAGATATATGAAGCACTCTTCCAACTTGGCAGCTTTTTTCTCTTTTTTTCTGAACATTTAACAGAAAACTTCTTTAAAAATTACAGAATCTGTAATCCACATGTAAAATACATTTTTAAAAAAAATTTCTTAATAAATATACAAATTTTAACTTTTACCTGAATATTATTTTTGAACAATCACAAGCAAAAGTACACACCATTACACAACATGTTTGTTTTACGATAGGGTCAACAATTGTCCTTTTCGTCAAACAAATATTAAAAAAGTTTGAATTTGTAACTATATACTCTGTTTTTATAACTAATTTGATAAAAGGTATCTTTAAAATATTACATTTTCGCACCCAATGTGGGGACTCGACCTACGACCCAAATATTCCTCATGCTCTACCTACTGAGCTGGGCAACATTGATACTAAACTGACAATAAATACAAATTATGAGCGGTATGAATAAAAAAAAAAAATTATATAAATAAGTTATAAATATAAATGTTTGACAAATAAAAATCAAATATCTACTATGCATACTATATATTACACTATATAATATAAAAATATTAACTTTAAATTAATTTATAAACGATAATTTTATGTACGTAAATCTTTACCATGGTATACACCATGAATTTTATTACCAACTAAATCTTCTAATTTGTAAGAATTTTTTCCTACTTTTGCTTTTACTCTAAAAGCAACTTTTTCGCTAATTTCGCTTTAAAATGGTTTGACATATCACTTTGTGCAAAGTTACGCCTAAAACTTTCTGACCTGGTACAAATGTTACTTCACGAGTTCTGAGATTATTGGAATTAATGTCGGTTTCTCTATGACTCCTAGTATTCATGTGGTGACCCTTTTGATTACCAGTAGGTGTCATATTGAATTTAGCACAAAAATAAATAACTTTTATAAATAAAAAAAATAAAATATATATAAATAATTTAAGGAATAATTTTTTTTTTTATGTTTTTTTGAAAGAAAAACCGTGTTTCTATAGATACACAAATTTAAGCAAACAAAATCTCTTAAATTTATAACTAATGTAGAAATATAAAGAATGCAAAATAGGTTAACTAGTAAGAATTTTTTATATTGTTTTATAACTCATGTAAAAACGTAAGCAAAATTAAAATATGTCTTGTCAATGTCAGTAATAAAAGTTCAAAAAAAAAAATTGTTTCGAAAAATACAAACTAAAAGTAATTTAATAAAACATATCGTCGACTGAAAATTAATTTGGTCCATACGCCATTTTCGTGTTTTTTGACTTAAGAATGTAGACTATGGTAACAAATGACCCTCTTTCAGAATCTTTCATCAGTTTTTTAAAAATCTAATTGGTTGCTGAGATATTTAATGGTAAGTTTGTTCCATATCCATTTTTTTAACAATTTCTAATTTTAGTTTGGGCCATATCCCAGTTTTCGGAGTATAGAACAATAAGTCAATACATTTTTTAAAAGTTTTTTTGTGACTATTAGTTTGTTCTATATATCTATTATCAATAGATATAGATTTTTTTTTTTGACGAATGGTTTTTTCATGATTTTTGATTATTACAAACTGCTAATTGCAATCTAGCACGCTTCTTTTATTTTTTATTTTATATTTTTATTTTAAATTTTTAAGCCTCAAATTAGCAGGTGACAGTGGAGGGAAGTAGCAGCGTTCTTTACAGAATTGCGGAGCTTAAAGCTAGTGGTAACTTGTTAATTTGTATGGTTTTTGACGCTGGTACGCTATTTCAGTTATTCCTTAGCGAATAATTTTTATTTTTTATTTTATTTATTTTTTACTTATAGTTTTAGAACTACTTTAGTTCTAACAATTTTACTTTTTTAATTTTTCAATGATTTGAATTAGCAGGTGACGACATAGGGAAGTAGTAGCTTTTTTCTGAATTGTGAAGCACTATGTAAGTGGTAGCTTGTTAATTCAAAATTTAATGTTTTTTTGCTTTAATTTTTATATATTTATTTTTATTTTATTTATTTAATTTATTTAACTGTTTGTATTAAGCAGTAAGTGTCTAATCTAGTAATATCTGCTTTGTTTTCGGTGGTGGAAACATCAGAGCTTAATCCATTGCGGATAGTAAATTATTTGTCAGCATGTGAGAAAGTGCAAGAAATCAAGCTTAAGGATAAAAAGATAATTTCTTTCTATATATATGTTTCTCTTTAACATAACATACTAACATGATCCAAACAAATTATAGGTCACTTTTTCGGGCCCCATTTTCTTTACTACGAGAAGATGGAGCTTAGCTCTGAGATTGATGAGGATTAGATACTCGATTACTAATTAAAAATATGTGTGGAACACTATTTTTTTTATTTTTATCAGAACTAGTTTGTTCTACGTACATATGAAATTAGTTGTCATACAAAATATCGTATGGATATGGTACAAACAGAAATAACTTTTATTATAAGAAATGTTGGCCATATCCATAGCCCACTTGATTTATATATACTAGATTAAAAAAAACTTAATTCGATATCATTGAGCCAGAATAGATGCTCATTCGTTGGGCGCCATTTTGTTATTTGTTGGTCTTGTTGCTGAGTCTTTTGCTAGTCCCAGGCATTTCCTTACTTCCGCTACAAAAAAAACAAGCTCTTTTGTACTATGGTTGCGGTATGATTTACCTCGCAAACCTAGCAACAGCACGGGGTGGGTTGTATGTACAAAAGATGATGCATAAGTAAGGACATAACAACAAACATTCACACAGCGAAATAATACAAGTGAACTGGGAGCCGTCATCATTGCCATTCCGACGGAATATAATTCAAATAACTTAATGAACGATAATATATTTACTTTTCTAGATTTATACTAGATTTTCTTCACCTTTTTTATATATATTACAATAAAATGCGATCCCTGATTATAAAAAAAAAATATTACTAATAGTAAAATATTACTAAATATTTAATATAACTATAAAAACAAAATTATTAGCAACCAAAAGAATTCGCGATAAAAAAAAATACTTTCTACCCGCTTGAATAACACTTTATTATTTACCTAATAATAAAATTCAACAGTATATAATATATATAATAATAAAAAAAAAAATCTGACTATTACAAATGATATATAAAAAAAAAGCTGCTAACTAGGGGGAGCAGATAACTCATAGTATGTTGTTTAACAGCGATTTATATCCAAAAGTTTTTTGTAATTAACATTATCTTTGTAACAAACAGTGGTTTCTTCAAAAATTGCTCATCTTTATTATTTATTGATTTAATTTTATATTTTTATTTGTTTAATAATAAATAATATTATTAAAATAACTATAATAAGTATAAATATGCGTAATCACGAGTCCAACCTGTGTACAAAATTTCATTGAAATTGTATAATATTTACCATATGTTCTAGAACATATGCAATATTAATCGGAAATTTAAGCATGGACCCCCTCAGGCTACTAACTTCTACCTTAGTCTACACATGCGTAATCACGAACCAACCTGTGTACAAAATTTCATTGAAATTGAATAATATTTACCATATGTTCTAGAACATATGAAATATTAATCGGAAATTTAAGCATGGACCCCCTCAGGCTACTAACTTCTACCTTAGTCTACACATGCGTAATCACGATTCCAACCTGTGTACAAAATTTCATTGAAATTGAATAATATTTACCATATGTTCTAGAACATATGAAATATTAATCGGAAATTTTAGCATGGACCACCTCAGGCTACTAACTTCTACCTTAGTCTACACATGCGTAATCACGAATGCAACCTGTGTACAAAATTTCATTGAAATTGAATAATATTTACCATATGTTCTAGAACATATGAAATATTAATCGGAAATTTAAGCATGGACCCCCTCAGGCTACTAACTTCTACCTTAGTCTACACATGCGTAATCACGAATCCAACCTGTGTACAAAATTTCATTGAAATTGAATAATATTTACCATATGTTCTAGAACATGAAATATTAATCGGAAATTTAAGCATGGACCCCCTCAGGCTACTAACTTCTACATTAGTCTACACATGCGTAATTACGATTCCAACCTGCGTACAAAATTTCATTGAAATTGAATAATATTTACCATATGTTCTAGAACATATGAAATATTAATCGGAAATTTTAGCATGGACCACCTCAGGCTAGTAACTTCTACCTTAGTCTACACATGCGTAATCACGAATCCAACCCGCGTACAAAATTTCATTGAAATTGAATAATATTTACCATATGTTCTAGAACATATGAAATATTAATCGGAAATTTTAGCATGGACCCCCTCAGGCTACTAACTTCTACCTTAGTCTACACATGCGTAATCACGAATCCAACATGTGTACAAAATTTCATTGAAATTGAATAATATTTACCATATGTTCTAGAACATATGAAATATTAATCGGAAATTTTAGCATGGACCCCCTGAAGGTATTAACTTCTAACATGGCCAACACATGCATAATTAGAAGGTCTACCTTTGTACCAAATTTCATTAAAATCAGATAATAATTACATGCTATAAAACACGTAATTATATAAAATTCGGAAACTAAAACTGTTTTCTAGGAACCCCCTGAAGGTCCCCAAATTTCAGGAGAGCCAACTAGATCCCAAAATTAGCCTATATATAAAATATCTTTGAAATCGGTTAACAATTACTATATGCTGTAGAACATATGAAAAAAAAAAAATTAAAAATTAAATCGGAAATTTAACATGGACCCCCTAATCCTACTAACCTGTAATTTGGTCAACCAATGTAGAATCATGAACTCAACCTGTGTACCAAATTTCATTGAAATCGGATAATAATTACAAGCTGTAGAGCATAAAGAAAATATTCTTCGGAAACTAAGTTGCTCATATATTAGTTTCCCATGAACGTACTGTTGTTGTGATCATACTTCTGATGTCTTACCTCTGTTTGTTTTTATTATCTATGGCCTGATCGTCTTCTTTTTAAATTAATACTACTGATCGTTTTCTTTTTAAATTACTACTTTTATTTATCTTTTATTCTTTCCTACAATCTACTAATTAAATTAGTCTACTAATAAGTATATGAATAACTTATTGAATCTGATTGTGTTAGGGTCAGAATTGAAAGACAATTGAATATAAAATTTCCACGACTTATATAGTGCTAAATTGCCCTTTCAGCAAATCAATTGTTATTAAACGTTAATTAATTAGTAATATAAATTATTATTACAGCATTGTGTAATCAGACTTTACCACTGTTTCAGTTGCCAATTCAATAATGCTGAACTAGCATTTTGATATTACTAAATGCTCCACAAAACAATATAAACAAAGAAAAGGTTATTCACATATGCATTAAAATATATGCATTATAATATAAATAAATTATGAATGTATTTTTTGTTCATTAACCTTTTCTTTGCTTTATTTATTATTTTGTTGTTATCGCATTAAATATTATTGTTTACATTTTGACTTATATGTGTCACATATAAGTTAAGGTATTTGCTGATGCGCCTTTTTCGATTTTATTTGAAGGTCGCATTTACTATAACAGAAATGTAAACAATAATATCAGAGCTGGAAACAATGATAAAACGCATTACACAACACCTCCCTTTTCCGCGATAAAAATTATATATAATTTTTTAAAAATTTGATATTCAATTCTCTTTCAATTTTTTACAATAATATTAATAGATTTATAATAGTTAAATTAATGCCAAACAGAAAACCTTAAAATTTAATAAAACCTTACAATATATAATTAAAAACTTAAATAAATATTTATTAATAAATTCCCCTAATATAAAATGTAATATATATTTTCAAAACAATTTTTTTTTAAAAAATAAAAAAACATTTATTAATAAATTTCCTTAATGCAAATATGTAAATTTTTTTTCTCTTTTTTTTTATTACGGTATTACAATATATCATATAATCATAAATATTAAAAATTAATTTTCAAATAATTTCTATTTATATAATACATTTAAAATTTTTTTTATTATTTACTTTATTATATTTTATAACTTTATCTGATAATTAAAAAAAACTTATAATTTTATTGTCATTGATAGGTTTTTATTCGCTTTTATTTTTGTTAAAAAAAATTAATTATTAGATTTTACTTTTAACCAATTTAAAATTAAACGAATTCTATGTTTCTACTTTTATACTATATTCTACTAATCCCTCCCTTTTCCAAATAAAACTATACTAAATACTATAATAAAACTATACTAAATACTATAATCAAACTATACTAAATATTAATACTAATGATTAAATACAAAACAACCCTTTATTCTAACTTAGTGTCATCTATTGTAAAATATGTTAAACCTAATGATCATTTATTAAATAATTAAATGATCGTTCTTTTATACGATGTGTGCTACCATCTTGTGCAAAAACCCTACTGTTAATTTGGAAACAGCATTGAATTAAATAGTTTTTAAATTAAACTTCTATTTCCGGATTCATGAATTATAAATTCATTCAAAGTGCTAGTTGTTATATTTTATTCTCCACATAATAATAAAAAAAATGTTTAAAGTAAATTTAAAAAAATGTAAAAAAAATTCCAAACTCAATTCTTCAACTCCGGTGGGTCATTTGCGCCCAATTATTTCGTTTGCTTCACTTCATACGGAAGATAATTATCGACGTCCAATACCTCTACGCAAACCCGCTATCACCAATCCCAATACGTGGATTGGTGGAATTATTGTTGGGATGCCAGTATCCTGGACTCCAAATGCTTTTGCTTTCTACAGATATTGCAGTAAGTTTAAAATTATAATAAATAAACTAATAACTAACAAAAAAAAAATTTTTTACAGAAAATACTAATTTGATTCCGCAAAACACAACATCCGTTCGACCATCTAGCACTCCGGTTCCTCCGTCCACTCGTCAACTCCGATCCTTCAAACCTAAACCCACTAATATTATTAACATAAACTCTGAAAAAACTAATATTATTAACATAAACCCGAAAAAATCCCTTAATACTAATAATATATTATCCAAAAAAAAATTACTAAAAAAAATCCTAACACTAATTCTAATACTAACTCCATTTTCCTAAACGCTACTAGAAAACGTCGAACTCAACCAACAAACAAGATCATCTCTAAATCTTTGTATAGATGTCCGAAATGTGATTACAAAAACTCAGAACTGTGTAAAATCAACAGGCATCTTGAGACACATTTGGCGATCAAAGCATACCAGTGTCATGTTTGCGAGAGGCGTTTTGCTAGAAAGCAACACCTTCAGCATCACGTCTCTTGCAAACATGAAGGTGAAGTAATTGCTGAAATTTTTAATAAAAGAAGAAAACCTTTGCTACTAAAAAACCTTTTGCCGGACTAAGGTAAATAATAAGTCTATTTTTAAAGTTCTATAAGTAAAATAAATATTTTATTTTCAGATTATTTTATGTTCAAATTATTTTATTGTCATGTTCAATTATTATAAAAAAAATATATTTTAAAAAAATTATATCAAAAAATTTGTATATTGTATATATATATAAAAACATTTACAAAAAAAATTGCTATTAAATACGATTGCTAATTTAAAAACAACATTTTAGTGTTTTTTTTTTTTATATAATTTTATAAGTGCCCTTTTTCGCTATAAATTTGCTGAAACTGCAATTACTTATCTTTATTGTATCAAATAATTCAAAAAAAATCTTTATTTTATCCAAATGTTACTTTCTATTGAAAGATACAATTTGCAGTTTATTACTTGTTATTTATTATATTCAATTTATCCCATAGATGGATTAACGATCTTTAAATATCAAATAAAATATAGCAAGTACAAGAACCATTGATATAAAACACACAAAAAATAAGTATTACAAAGAAAAATATTAGAATTTGTATATACAAATGTTGTTCCAAAAATAAAATTTATTTTACTAATGTTCAAATTAAACTATTAATTATAAAACCTAAAAAAAAAATAAAAAAAATGTGTTCTATTAATATTATATTTTATTTTTTAATTTTCTCGGAACGATAGCACATAGGGTGTCACGTATTCGTCAGGGGTACTGTAGTTTAATCGTTGTTTTGTAGGTTTTGGTGCATTATGTATTGGTGGTGTAAAATGATGGTTGTTTTTAGTATTTTTAGTTATTGTTTTGTGTGATTTCTGAGGTACAGGTGGGATTTGGATGTGTGGGGTTGATATATTGTGGTTAGTCGTGTTAATTGGATTTATTGGTGTTGTTATTATGTCTGGTGACGTCTCTGTCCGTTGTATTTGAGGTAATGATATGTCCAAACGCCTGTCTGTTGTTGTTCTTCTTTTTGTACATTTTATATATATCTTGAAAATTAAATAAATAATAATGATGCTTGTTAAAATACCTATTCCAATTGAATTTGCATTAGTTGTTGTTTTTATTGAGCTTAAATCTGCCTGATCTTGTTTAGCTTTTCTTATATCTGCTGATAACTGAGACATTGTTTGACTTCTCTTTGCAAATTCCCTACTTAGAGAGTCAGGATTCATTAATTTAATTATTCCCGAAGATGGTGATGTTGTCACTAAATTAAACTCTGATTCATTTTCGTGTGTATGAAATTCAGTCCAATTAGAAAATTGAAAAATATTTTCATTTGTGACAGTTTGTTGTTTGTTACTTTCGTAAGGTAATTCTAAATGTTCTAATAAATAAACACATTTTTCCTTTAAGGTTAATATACCTGTTCCTTCTAGAATAATCCTATGAGTTTGTGAGACACAAAGGATTACAAGTGTTTTCCTTTCGGGAAAAATGTATAACCACGTATTTCGAATTATCATTGGCATAATGTTGTTTTCAATTTGACATATTTGGTCATTTTTTATTTCAGCGTTATTTCTCAAAAAATGTGATATTATACATTGTGGAGGTGAACTTTCTAACACCTTTGGTTGCGTTTGTTTACACACCCGTAGTATATGATTATTTTTAGTTGTTATTTCTCTACAGGATGTTGAATATTCTTCCTTAGTATAATGTACGAAATGTCCTACCGTGTTGTTCGCCAAGTAATCCCACTCAGGTATAATTATAACAAGGTGGTTATCATGAATTCTAGGAATAGGATATATTCTATTTAGAGTGTATTCATCCTTCTGTAAGATATTAATTCCAATTCTCACTCCCAAATCCCCTTTTATGAATTGTAAATTTACTTGTGCTAATTGGTTAATTATTTCAGGTGAATAAATTCTTTCGTGAGCAATTCCTGCTGTTAAATTTTGTCTAACAACACAATCATCACTCCTCCGTCATTCTGTAACTTATCCAAAGTGCCATAAATCCTATCTGAGTCAGTTTGGTCCATTGTGCCGAAAAGTCCTTTTGAAAGCGATCCTATAATGTCAATTGCTCCTCTTTTTGTTCGTCTAAAAAAATGGTTGATACCTTTAGCTAAATTAGTGATTTTTGTTTTCCAAAAATTCACTTCATTATGCCATAATCTACAATTTCTATTATTTGCACGATTGAAAATCGTGTTACAGGTATCATTTAACTTATTTTCCAATTTAGATATAAAGTCCCCTATCTCCTGTTCGCTAGTTATTGTAATTTTAGAGTAGATAGTTATTTCATCCTTGTATTCCAAGGTTGTTCCTAGTTTTTCAAAAATAATCTCCGTCTTATTTATCCGTAGTATCTCCGCTGGCATACCTTGAGTAGTACCCATCAAAAAATAAAACAACATGATTCTCAACATTTTCTTCCCTCTTTATCTGAAACAGAAAGAAAAACTTATAATAAAAAATTATTGTATATACTAAATTATGTAAAAAACATTTAAACTATATCATGCCATAACTTCAAACGGTTATTATGGACTTTTCGTAGTTTTCCTTTTATTCGTATTACTGTATTCAGCTCACTTGGACATTCCATAACTTCGTACGGCCCATTCCATGTTAAACTGAGTTTGTTTAATTTAACAGGATTTAATAACAGTACTTTATCCCCTATGTTATATGTTGCATTATTAGATTTTTTGTCATAATAATTTTTGGATTTTAGTTTACTTTTTATTTGATTTTCACGAGCAAACTTATGAATCGTTTGTAATTTGAATTTTACAATTTTACTGAAATCTTCGTAATTATAGATTGGATCTACGTTACGTTTTAATATTTTTGGTAGTGGGTCGCAGAATCCATACAATATGAATAAAGGTGAATATTTCGTACTCTCATGCGGTGTATGATTATGAGTGAACACTGCTTCTGCTAGCCACTCATCCCAACTTTGACCATTCTTTTCCACGTTCATTTTCAAATATTCTACTAATGGTCCATGCCTTCTTTCTAGAGAACCATTGGACTGCGGATGATACGCTGTGGTCTCAAGTTTTCGAATTTTTAACAATTTGCACAAATTCCTGAAAAGTTGGCTAGTAAAATTAGAACCCTGATCTGTAATTAGTCGTTTTGGTATCATTGAATATTTTAGAATGATATTTTTGTAAAACGAGTGCGCTACTGTTTTTGCCTCCATATTAGGTAGTGCAATGCAATCCAACATTTTTGACAGATCGTCTTGAAAACTCAAAATATATTTATTTCCGTTATTAGTAATTGGAAATGGTCCCACTATATCCAAATATACTTTATCGAAAGGTCTTTCTGCTGTATCAGTGACTGCCATAGACATTTTTGTCACTTTACCTCTCTTGGTTTTTTGACATTTTGGACAACTTTCAATATACTTCTTTATTGTAAGTAACATATTTTTCCAAGTAAAATATCTTTTAATTCTCTTATAAGTTTTAATGGTGCCCATATGGCCTCCCATAGGATTATCATGGTGTTGTTTGATTATGTCGCTTATTTCTGTTTTGTCTATCAGTTCTATTTTACTTGGTGAGTTTTCTGTAGGCTCTGTTGTTTCGTTATCACTTTCCTCTTCCTTTTCATCATCGCTTTGTTCTATTTCATTATTTCTTTTTTGTTCTATACTTGCTTTTTGTCCTCTGGTCAAAACATTAATTTTGAGAATTTCAGTGTCCTGTTGTATACCTATTTCTGATTCTGGAATTCTACTCAGCGCGTCGGCGTTACTATTAAGTTTCCCTGGTTTGTAGTGAATTTTGAAGGTGTATTCTGATAGTCTGATCTTCCACCTATTTATTCGTCCTTCAGGATCTTTCTTATTGTATTCACTTATTAGTATAAACACTAAATTTTCGACCTAATAAATATGCCCTAAAATTTTTTATTGCCCAATAAATGGCCAACATTTCCTTTTCAATAGTAGCGTAGTTTCTCTCAGCCTTTCCCAAAACTTTACTAGCATACGCTATTGGTTTATCCTGTCCTACCTCCCCTTGAGATAGTACTGCCCCTAGTGCAATGTTACTAGCATCTGTTGTTAAATTAAATTCATTTGTGAAATCTGGATATGTTAACAAAGGGGGATTCACCAAAAGTTTTTTTATCTCTTCGAAAGCTGTTTGATGTTCATTGGTCCATTTGAAAGGTTGAGATTTGGTTGCCATTTTGTATAATAAAGCACCACTTGCTGCTAAACTAGGCATAAATGGTCTATAGTAATTTGCCAGACCTAAAAATGATTGCAATTCTTTTGTAGTACGAGGCACTGGGTGCTCTTGCACACACTTAGTTTTTTCGGGATCTGGTTTCACTCCTTCAGATGTAATCTGATGTCCCAGATATACTACTTTCTTTTGCAAAAATTTACATTTTTCAGGTTGTAATTTTAAATTATTTTGCCTTAATCGCTGAAATACTAACTGCAACTTTTCATTATGATCTTCCAGATTTTTTCCATATACCACGATGTCATCCAGATATACGAAACACTTGAAACCTTGAAGTCCCGCTAATACGCAATTCATTACCCTCTGGAAAGTCGCTGGTGCTCCAATTAACCCAAAAGGCATGCGTTTAAACTCAAAATGACCATATGCTGTGCTAAAAACTGTCTTTTCGCGGTCTGCAGGTTCCATCATAACTTGGTGATACCCACTGGCTAAATCCAAAGTTGTGAAGTACTTAGAACCTCCTAGTTGGTTTAAAATTTCTTCGATTCGCGGCAGTGGAAACGCATCCCCTATTGTGACTTCATTAATTTTTCGAAAATCAATCACTACACGGTGGCGTTTTTCTCCATCAGGTCCAGGTTTTTTTGGGACCACCAAAAGTGGTGAGTTCCAAGGACTTTTACTAGGTTGAATAATATCCTCGGTGAGCAATTTTTTTATTTCTTCGTTTATTACTTCTTTATGGCATTCTGCTAGTCTGTACTGCCTACTATTAATTGGTTTGGTGTCAACCTTGACTGGTACAGAGTGTGTAATATCGCTGACGCAACTGAGTTTATCGCCAGGCAAATGAAAAATATCGTAACTGTCTTCACAAATTTGGGTTAAAGCTTGTTCCTCTTCTTTGTTCATATTTTCCGGTTTACATAACGTTTCTTTTAACTTAGTGATTTTCTTTCGTATTTCAATTTTTTCATTATGTGTTTCGAATAAATGTCTAATGTAACAGACGTTGTTGTTGTTATTCATGTCCATTTCTTGCTGTTTATCCCAGTTGTGTAACTCATGTATATTAAATTCAGATAATGGATACACCTCAGGTTCAAATTCTGGAAGGATTTGATCCTTAAGAGTAATGTTCACCATAGGTATTGATATTTTACCATTTTTTACGATATTCACACTATTGCCTATATAAATTTCATTTTTAAATTGTCTACCTATACTTAGTATTTCTCCTTTATTCTTCACAGGTATCTCAACAATTTTTTCTGTACGTGCAGGTATGATAATTTGTGATAATTTTGGGTATTTCCTATGTTTGTGTTGTTCATTTTCCAAGCTTTGTTCATTATCTCCCTTAATGTTATTATGATTATTCAAAATTTTGATATCTTCTATTGTTGCATTTATTTCCATATTATTTTCGACCTTACTACCGATTTTCTTATTATAATTTATCTCTCTAAAAATTTCTTTATCCTTACTTTTATTTTCAATATTATTTTCATCAATATTCGACTTAACTTTATTATCAACGTTATTATTATTATTCTTTATATTTTCATTTTCAATTCTACTAAACTCAACTTCGACATTAATATTATTACTTTTCTTTATATTCTCATTTTCAATTTTATTACTTGTGAAATTTTTCATGCAACCGTAACTTTTTCTCATTTCTTTCTCACCAATTAAATCTTTGGTATTAAAATCTGCTGAATAATCATTATTTATAGGAATTGAAAATTCATTTTTATTATTAGATGTTATTGGAAATTGTAGAACCCTTCCTGGTCCTAGAACATTGCAATTTTCCGCTAGGAAATCATTACCCAAAATTCCATCTGCTGGTAACGAACAATTATTACCCACAATTTGGAATTCGAATCGAAATTTCTCTGGTGTTAAAAAATTACCAATACACTTCCCTAAAGTTTCACTGCTGTTGTGAACAGTTTTTATTGTTGTTTTTTGCTCTGCACAAATCTTTGTTTTTTGACTAATTCTTTCTCTTTTTAATAGGCTTACTTGAGCTCCAGTATCAATTAATAATGTGACCTTATTGTTGTTGGCTATGTCCAACGGCATGGTCACCAAAGGTTCATACTGGTGATTTTTCGCCAGTACACCCACGTCCTTAAAACTACGGGATGAAAATTGGGTTTTTAATTCATCCCTTGCCCGTTTCCCTGCTTAGCCTGATATTGCTGTCGAGCTGGACACATAAGCTTGGTATGTCCATCCCTAAGACACCATTCACAGTTTACTAGTACTGTGCCAATCCCTACGGCATTTATTTGTGGCGCTGCTGTATTTATTGCTGAACGATTTTTGAAAGGACAATTTATTGCTATATGTCCTGTATTTTTACAAGAAAAACATTCCGTTCGTTGCCAATTGGTTTCTCGCTGTGGTGCTAGTGGACGAATCGAATTTTGATTTCGTTGTGCACGGCAATCCTTACTTATGTGTCCACCCTGACCACAATTAAAACATGTTAATCTTAAGTTTGTTCTATTATTAAAACTACCATTATTATTATTGAAACCCCTATTATTGTTATTATAGTTATTATTATTATTCCTATTACTATTATTATTAACCAAATTCCTATTACCATAATTATTATTATTCCTAATGAGATTTCTATTACTATAATTATTATTATTACTATTAAAATTACTATTACTAAAAATCCTATCTCTGTCATTGTTGTTTTGGTTATGTCTGTCTGAAAATTTTGTTTGCAAATTTGATCCGATTCCATGATTTTGCAAAAGTTCCAATAACAGTTGTGTTTGGTCTGTTTGTCGTCCGCGCTCTATACTATTTTTTGTTGGTTTTAATAATTCAAGTGATTCTCTAGCAAATCTACTAGATTTCACTATAGTTAAACCGAAATCCGTACAATTCTGAGTCAATATATATTGTTTAACCGTTTCGGACTGTAATCCCCTAATAAAAGTTTTACGTGCTGTGTCTTCTGCGTCCTCTATAATGCCTTCAAAACTGGTTGGGAATTTATACCTAGCTGCAGATTTGAAACACCCTAACTTCCTTTCAACTCGGTCTCCAAATTGTTCAACCGATTCATCAGGAATTTGGACACATTCTTCAATTTCCCTTCGAAGTTGTGTCAAATCTTTATAAGGGATAAAAGCATCTTCAAGTATGCATTTGAATTGCTTGAAATTGTGCACTGTCCGTTCTTGAAAAATATCAGCGGCTTTTCCTTTTAGCTTACCCCTAATCAATTGATTTAAAACCGAATGTTTGTCCTGATCGTTCGTTCTATAATATGCTTCGTGAGCTAATGATACGAAATTCTGCAAATCCAGAATTAACCTATCACCCTCACCAGAAAATGTCGGAACTCCCTGAAAAAAAGTCTTATAGGTCCGTTCCAATGGCATTGTCATGTCTTGGACATTACCAGATAATCCTAAATCGTAAGTGTTATCTACATTTAATATGTTAGATCGCTGACTGAACCCAGATTCACGATTCCTGAAAATGTCCTGTTGGTCTGTTCCGTTTTTTGTACGTGGTATTGCTCCTTGTGATTTATTTGGGTCCATTGCGATGTTTTGTGGTAAGCTTTCTTTTTTCTGTAAGTCTTCGTCAATCGTAGCGTAATGGTCTTCCGGTACTTCTTCTATTAAATCGTCTTCTGGTTTTTGTTCTATACCGCCAACCGCTCCTTCCAGTTCCAATTCACTACTTGAATCTGAATGGTTGGTCGCGAAAGTCACCGATCGTCTAGGTCTGTTTTTGTTTGTTGATGTTGTTCGAGGAGTAGATTCTAATAAAGGATTTGCTCCAAACGTAATGTTCGTTACCGAAAAATTCTCGTAATTTTGTAACCAGGTTGAAAATAATGAATCCTTTTCTTGAATTTTTCCCTGTTTGCGAGTTACAGGTGCCATAGAATTTCCATGAAAACAAAAAAACTACTTTGAGATAATCCAAAAAGAAGACACTGTGAGAAAAACTAAAACCTAATAAATTTAAAATAACTAATAGACTAAATCGAACTCTAATAGCAACCACTGAACAATTTTCTACAACACTATAGTATATCAACCTAAACCTTATCAAAAAAAATCCCTTATACAAATATATAACTATAAAATATTATCGAATTATTATCCAAATATATGACAAAAATTTATATAAAAATAATTTAATTGTTCTTTATTTTAGAATTGTTAAAAGCAAAGCATTTTTGCGTTATTTTACCACAATTAAAAATATTAAATTATATAAAAAAATCAAGACAAAAACGTTTAAAAAACAATGTACTACCAAACTAATCAATGACAAAAAAAAAAAAAAATTACCGCCTAAAATTATGCAAAAATAAAAAAAAATATACATTAAAATTATTACAAAAAAAACATGAAGATTAAAACCTTAACGCCTAAAATTATGCTATTACAAAAAAAAATCAACCTACTATTAAAAATTATTATAAAATCAAAACCATTTTTATTTGAAATTAATTATATTACAATTGAAACAAAAAAAACTTGAACCTACTACAAAAAAATTAATCTAAAATAAAAACAAATTGTCACACACGACCCCTTTCTCATTGCATATTTAAACGGTCTGCTTTAAAACTTGGCATTTCCTTGTTTCTGCTTTCTTAATTTTATTTCTCGTCGCTGCTGTCTTTTTAAATCCCTTAGCTGTTGTTTGAACAAACGCTCTTGTTCTCTCGTACACTCCAACTTTAATATTCGATGTAAATACTTAATTTCATCTCTCCTTCTTGCTGCTTCTCCACCTCTTTTTGTTAGTTTTTGCTCCCCTGCTTTAATTTCAATTGCTTCTGTTTTTTCCTGTTGACGACTCCTATATTTATCAATTGAAATTGGTTTGGGTCCAACTTGAGGATCTTCCTTTATTAATTCTGCTACTGATTTCGATGACATTTACTAAATCTTTGTTTTTTACTAATTTCAAGTAGTAAAGCAAAGTGAATTGCTTTTTTACCACCTCAGGCAAAAGCCTGTAGAGGTTCTGAAATTTAACGTAAAAATAAAAGACGTTTACCCCCTGGTTCTTTTGCTGGAACGTAGTCCAACACTGCACCAAAATGTTGTTTGAATGTAGACTTAATTCAGCAACTGGTCACGGCACCAATGTTGTGATCCTACTTCTGATGTCTTACCTCTGTTTGTTTTTATTATCTATGGCCTGATCGTCTTCTTTTTAAATTAATACTACTGATCGTTTTCTTTTTAAATTACTACTTTTATTTATCTTTTATTCTTTCCTACAATCTACTAATTAAATTAGTCTACTAATAAGTATATGAATAACTTATTGAATCTGATTGTGTTAGGGTCAGAATTGAAAGACAATTGAATATAAAATTTCCACGACTTATATAGTGCTAAATTGCCCTTTCAGCAAATCAATTGTTATTAAACGTTAATTAATTAGTAATATAAATTATTATTACAGCATTGTGTAATCAGACTTTACCACTGTTTCAGTTGCCAATTCAATAATGCTGAACTAGCATTTTGATATTACTAAATGCTCCACAAAACAATATAAACAAAGAAAAGGTTATTCACATATGCATTAAAATATATGCATTATAATATAAATAAATTATGAATGTATTTTTTGTTCATTAACCTTTTCTTTGCTTTATTTATTATTTTGTTGTTATCGCATTAAATATTATTGTTTACATTTTGACTTATATGTGTCACATATAAGTTAAGGTATTTGCTGATGCGCCTTTTTCGATTTTATTTGAAGGTCGCATTTACTATAACAGAAATGTAAACAATAATATCAGAGCTGGAAACAATGATAAAACGCATTACACAACACTGTACCTACCAACTACAAATTTGTGGAGTATCAAATAGATAACTAAATGAAACTGTGTGTTCAATATCATTGAAATTGGGTGAAAGGTACTGTAGATATAGATAGTTGAACTTATGAAAAGTAATTACGGATTTTTACATGGACCCACTGAAGTATTGACTTCAAATTTTACAGACACCAAGTACATACGGAAACTATCATATGTACCAAAATTTATGCTAATTAGATAAAAATTACTACATGCTCTAGAGTATACGAAATTTTAATCGGAAATTTTACCATGGACCCCCTGAAGTTACAGACCTGTATCTTGGTGCGCTTGTGGACAATCATGATACCAACCTATGTTTTAAATTTCATCCAAATCTGAGACATGAAATTTTTTTTTACATTTTCCCGTAGAACAAAAACACGTAGGTTGCCACATAAATGGGGAAATCTAGCATGGTCCCACTGAAAGGATCGAGCTCATCTTGTACCGGAACCTGCGCGAGGTATGTTAGAGCCTGTGTGCCAAATTTCATTAAAATCGGACAAGCGGTTCTAGGAGATGTTGCTGCGCACATAAAAAGCGTACGCGTCCCCCGGACACTTTTTTTTGCATTTTCGGACTCCCCGACCTCGGAAACGCCTAGAAAAAAATTTTGAGCGAACTTTTTTTTTTGACCATCCAACCCATCACCAGACTTCATAGTATTTCATACTATTCGTAATACTAGATTATACTGCAATTAATATTTTTCTATTTTTCTACTGACACTTACTTCTCGTGAGACTACTTAATCATAAGTAAGAATATATGGAAATTATCCTACCACGAAAATTTTTTCCAACGGATAAAACTACTAAACTAACATAAAAATTAACGTTAAACTACCATGACAGTATACTTAACTAAAGAGACATCTTTTGATCGACACTAAAACGTACTACCGCGACAATATTACTACTATTCTTTTTTCTCTTTTTTTTCTGAACATTTAACAGAAAACTTCTTTAAAAATTACAGAATCTGTAATCCACATGTAAAATACATTTAAAAAAAAATTCTTTATAAATATACAAAATTTAACTTTCACCTGAATATTATTTTTGAACAATCACAAGCAAAAGTACACACCATTACATAATCAGATAATAACCCGGAGCTTTTTTCTTGTTAAACTTATTTTTAATTACCTCTGACACTTCTCTACGTGAAACTTGTTTTATATTTTGGTTGTCATTGTTTGATATTTCTTCTAGAACATCTGGGTTGTGAGAATCGTTAGGACTGAAGATGTTAGCAAGGTGATGAGCAAATGCGTCTGCTTTTTGTTTGTTGTCCTTTGCCCATGTACCGCCTTTTTTTAATAGGTGGATTATGTTTTATTGGGTTGTTTAGGTTTTTGGTGGCCTTCCATATCGAGTAGTCTGTTTTCTCATCTGCTGCAAGATTTTCTTAATATTTTGTCATTGATATCTCCTTAAATTTTAAAAATTTTCTTTTGAGATGTTGAGTCTTTCTATTTAGGATGTTTTTATCTGTTGGTTTAAGTCGACTTTACTCTCTATTTGTAACTGGAAGCTTACCCAGTCCGTTGTGCTATTGGACAATATTTCATCTTTAAGAGTTAATATAACTGCTCAGTGATCTGAATTTAGGTCCAGGTTGTCTTCCAGCTCTACAAAGTTTAGGCGATTCCTTCTCGAAATAAAGAAATCTAGAAGATCTGGTACTTTGTTCAAGTCTGTTGGCCAGTACGTTGGATTTCCAGTAGAGTGATAATTACAACCCGAATCGACAGTATATGCTTTTAGCTCTCTACCTTTTGTTGTGGTTAGTCGGGACCCCCAATAGACGTGTTTTGCGTTAAAATCTGCCCTAATTATAAATTTATCTCCTAATTTTTGAAAACTGTTTAGGTAGTTAGATTTTTTAAGCTTGTATTTAGATGTACTGTACACGGAGCACAATATTTAATTTCTGTTGATTTGTAGTAACTTTTGTGAGTTGAATTTATTCGCTCTGCAGGCTGGGATCTACGAGATGTTTTAAATTTTCTTTTATTATGATAGCGCTTCCACCACTAGCTTGGTTGTCCGGATAATTTGTCATATATGTTTTCTATCCTCTAATTTTTATATTTGGTTTGTAAAATGGTTTTTAGATAATATGGATATATCAATATTTAACAATTCCATGAATATTTGCAACTCACGAGTTTTGTTTTTGCCATTAGCATTCCAGGTAGCAATTCTAAGATCTTTTGGAGTCATTATGTTGTTGCTTGGATGTTCGCTCCAGGACTATTAGCTTCCATTTTGTCCATTCTAGTTGATAGAGAGTTAACTGAGTTTAGTATGACTTGAAACATTTGCGTCACGTTATTAGGAATATTTTGTTGTTGGTTATCAAAATTGATATTTTTAACAGTTTGAGCGTATGTGGCGTCTTTGGAATTACTTTGTGCTGTATCGTTTTTTTGTCTGTTCATTTTGGTAATATCGTTCTTACTATGCAGTGTTTGCCTGATTATTTCTTTTGTTCTGGACTTTCTGCGCAATTACGCAACCTCTGTAGTCTAAATAGATAGATGGTTACCTACCAGCACATTTTACACAGCGTGTTTCTATTTGGCAGTATTTAGCTGTATGCCAATATCTTTGGCATCGTGTGCATTATGGTATTAGCTTGTTTGTTCTAAGAGTTTCTATTTTCACTTTCATGTGGTTGAGGCATTGAATTTCGTAAAAAAATTTATGTGTTCGTTATTCTCAAAACTTAGCTTGAATAAAGGAAGTTTAGCTACGTGATCAATCCCATTTACTTTCTTTTTAATTATTTTGTTTTCAACGCTGATGATTTTAAATTTTCTGTCTAATAATTCGCTTTTGATGTGTTCGGGGTCACATGACGGATGTAAATAACTAGCCATAACTCTGATTGGTCTAGTCTGTTTGTTTTCATATGAATGCCATTCCAGATTTGCTTCGTTAGCATATTTAATTAAATTTCTATATTCAGACTCAGAGTTAACGTTAATTTTAATTTGATTATTATTTAACAGATTAGCACTTTAGTCTAGATTATTAATCTTAAGAGCTTGATTTAATTCCGTTTAGTTGATTAAGTTACTAATAATAACTGGTGTAGGTTAAGAATTTTTGGTTTTGCTGGTTGATCAATAATTTTCGGAATTTCACTGCTTTGTGCTTGTGAACCATTCACATAAGCAACAGATGACTTTGATTTGATTTCGTTTTTTATCTTCGCAGCGGAATTTTAAGTTTTATCTTTTGTAAAACATGATAGTAAACATCATTTTTATTTATTTACTAATTCCGTTGGTAATTTTCTACTTTGTATTTCCTTTTCCGGAAAAGGCAAATAGCAACGGCATTTATTTCTCACTTATGTGGGTTATGAAGCTCGAACATTATTTCTATAAAGGAATTTCTCACCTTTTTGTGGGCGATAATTCCCACTTGGGTGAGAATTATCGCCCGAATGGATTTCGGTCGATAATGCTCACCCAAGTGGAAATTATCGCCCTAACATTATTTGTATAAAGGGCATTATTTGTGATTTATTTTTTTGTTTGTAAAGTTTATGTGTAAAGATTTCGAATCATTTAATTTCATTTTCCATTTAACTGTCCCGTCTTGAATAGAATTATTTGCTCTTTTATTCATATCAATTGCTAGCATAGCCGTGTCAACTGCGAACGTTGCTACTAGCACTTCTTCTTGTACATCGCATTACAGATGCTATCGAAAAAGCTATAAGAGAAAACAAAGTATTGTTCATCCATATTTCTCGATGTAGCTCAGGCCTTCGATAAGGTATGGCACGAAGGCCTCCTAAATAAACTATATAAAATCCTACCAAAACAGCATGTTGAGTTCCTGGTTTCATTTCATACCTATCCATACTACTATTCTTTTTTCTCTTTTTTTCTGAATATTTAACAGAAAACTTCTTTAAAAATTACAGAATCTGTAATCCACATGTAAAATACATTATAAAAAATTTTTTTTTTATAAATATACAAATTTTAACTTTCACCTGAATATTATTTTTGAACAATCACAAGCAAAAGTACACACCATTACACAACATGTTTGTTTTACGATAGGGTCAACAATTGTCCTTTTCTTCAAACAAATATTAAAAAAGTGTGAATTTGTAACTATATACTCTGTTTTTATAACTAATTTGATAAAAGGTATCTTTAAAATATTACATTTTCGCACCCAATGTGGGGACTCGACCTACGACCCAAATATTCCTCATGCTCTACCTACTGAGTTGGGCAACATTGATACTAAATTGACAATAAATACAAATTATGAGCGGTATGAATTAAAAAAAAAATAATTATATAAATAAGTTATAAATATAAATGTTTGACAAATAAAAATCAAATATCTACTATGCCTACTATATATTACACTATATAATATAAAAATATTAACTTTAAATTAACTTATAAACGATAATTTTATGTACGTAAATCTTTACCATGGTATACACCATGAATTTTATTACCAGCTATATCTTCTAATTTGTAAGAATTTTTTCCTACTTTTGCTTTTACTCTAAAAGCAACTTTTTCGCTAATTTCGCTTTCAAATGGTTTGACATATCACTTTGTGCAAAGTTACGCCTAAAACTTTCTGACCTGGTACAAATGTTACTTCACGAGTTCTGAGATTCACTTCAGCGTTATTATTAAAATTATTGGAATTAATGTCGGTTTCTCTATGACTCCTAGTATTCATGTTGTGACCCTTTTGATTACCAGTAGGTGTCATATTGAATTTAGCACAAAAATTAATAACTTTTATAAATAAAAAAAATAAAATATCTATAAATAATTTAAGGAATAATTTTTTTTTTTATGTTTTTTTGAAAGAAAAACCGTCTTTCTATAGATACACAAATTTAAGCAAACAAAATCTCTTAAATTTATAACTAATGTAGAAATATAAAAAGGTAGAAATATAAAGAATGCAAAATAGGTAAACTAGTAAGAATTTTTTATATTGTTTTATAACTCATGTAAAAACGTAAGCAAAATTAAAATATGTCTTGTCAATGTCAGTAATAAAAGTTCAAAAAAAAAATTGTTTCGAAAAATACAAACTAAAAGTAATTTAATAAAACATATCGTCGACTGAAAATTAATTTGGTCCATACGCCATTTTCGTGTTTTTTGACTTAAGAATGTAGACTATGGTAACAAATGACCGTCTTTCAGAATCTTTCATCAGTTTTTTAAAAATCTAATAGGTTGCTGAGATATTTAATGGTAAGTTTGTTTCATATCCATTTTTTTAACAATTTATGATTTTAGTTTGGGCCATATCCCAGTTTTCGGAGTATGGAACAATAAGTCAATACATTTTTTAAAAGTTTTTTTGTGACTATTAGTTTGTTCTATATCTATTATTAATAGATATAGACTTTTTTTGACGAATGGTTTTTTCATGATTTTTGATTATTACAAACTGCTAATTGCAATCTAGCACGCTTCTTTTATTTTTTATTTTAAATTTTTATTTTAAATTTTTAAGCCTCAAATTAGCAGGTGACAGTGGAGGGAAGTAGTAGCGTTCTTTACAGAATTGCGGAGCCTAAAGCTAGTGGTAACTTGTTAATTTGTATGGTTTTTGACGCTGGTACGCTATTTCAGTTCTTCCTTAGCGAATAATTTTTATTTTTTATTTTATTTATTTTTTGCTTATAGTTTTAGAACTAGTTCTAACAATTTTACTTTTTTAATTTTTTAATGATTTGAATTAGCAGGTGACGACATAGGGAAGTAGTAGCTTTTTTCTGAATTGTGAAGCCCTATGTAAGTGGTAGCTTGTTAATTCAAATTTAAATGTTTTTGTGCTTTAATTTTTATATATTTATTTTTATTTTATTTATTTAATTTATTTAACTGTTTGTATTAAGCAGTAAGTGTCTAATCTAGTAATATCTGCTTTGTTTTCGGTGGTGGAAACATCAGAGCTTAATCCATTGCGGATAGTAAATTATATGTCAGCATGTGAGAAAGTGCAAGAAATCAAGCTTAAGGATAAAAAGATAATTTCTTTCTATATATATGTTTCTCTTTAACATAACATACTAACATTATCTCTCCTTATGCTTGTTTTCGCTGATCCAAACAAATTATCGGTCACTTTTTCAGGTCCCATTTTCTTTACTACGAGAAGATGGAGCTTGGCTCTGAGATTGATGAGGATTAGATACTCGATTACTAATTAAAAATATGTGTGGAACACTATTTTTTTTTATTTTTATCAGAACTAGTTTGTTCTACGTACATATGAAATTAGTTGTCATACAAAATATCGTATGGATATGGTACAAACTGAAATAACGTTTATTATAAGAAATGTTGGCCATATCCATAGCCCTAATACATACGATCGCAAAAAGTATATAAGAAAGTCATTGTGGTAAAAAAGTCAAAGTTGGCAGACGTGTCAAAAATGGAATCACCGC
Source organism: Rhamphomyia laevipes (assembly GCA_963920725.1). Lineage (NCBI taxonomy): Eukaryota > Metazoa > Arthropoda > Insecta > Diptera > Empididae > Rhamphomyia > Rhamphomyia laevipes. Next base: position 52,275,565 of record OY987255.1, on the reverse strand, counting down.
CACCTCATATGTCTCCACGAACTTTACGGTAAAATTGTTTGTTGATTTTAAATTTTTATTTAATTTATTTAATAATCTTTAAAATAGTATGATGAATATAATCCTACCAGATTCAGATTCTGAATTAATATCCTATAAGGAAGTACCAAATTCATCAAGCGAGTCTTCCTCGCATTTAGATCATTTAGATTTTTCGGGTAAATAAAATGCCTTTGTTATATTTATTTACTTTTATATAATTTATTTGTAATAAGTGACGATGTAGATAGGGATCCAAATTATGTGCCAGGATAAAATATAGTTCGCCGTAATAGTTTTGATGGTATTTTTTTAAGTAATCTCTTTTTATTCGTCTTATGATAGCTTTTTTCATAAAATATAGATGATTACCATGATCATCAATTTCATAATGATGTTTCGGCTTAAAACTGGACCATCAAATTCCAGTTTTACCGGTATGAGTTTACATATTTATGTATACAGTATATTAAATAATAATAATAATTTTTCAGTATTACCACCATCAGATGTTGATTTATTTAATAATAATTTTCTACTTTGCAATTTAAAAAGAAATTTTAAATTTCAAAATTCATACTACTACTTTGATACAAAAAAAGGTAAAAAAAGTAAGAAAAGTTCAAGTTAATTTAACTTTTACATTTCTTGCGAATATTTCAATGTTCTTACCTTTGTTATAAATGTTCCAATACCATTTCATACATTTTAACTTTGAAATTTCGGACACTTCTTACAATTCTTACCTGTTTTACATTAGTTATAAATTAGGCTATATATCTTTGATTACTTATCGAATAAAAAATGAATATGTTTAATTATGTTAAGTATAATAATAAAAAAAAATATAAAATAATAAAAAAATACAAAATTAAAAATAATTATATAATAATAAAAAAAAATATATATATATACAATAATAAAAGCTATATATGTAAAATATGAAATCTCTGTTGGAACGAAATGAAGAAAACCCAAAAATAGCGAAGCAAATAAAAGATGGTGTGATCGATTTTAAGTACAATAAGCTACTAATCTTTATTAAAATATAAAATGTTAATTAAGTTATAGAAAGAGAAGAATATATAAAAGTAAATACAATATAAATATAGTCTGGTGAATAGCGTATTACGTTAAATACAATTTTCTATATTTCAACACCCCCACTATATTTAAAATTTACATTATGAATTTAAACTTTAAATTTTGAATATTAATAATGAAATATAATTGTAATACCAAAGTTGTAATACCAAATTTACTATAAATTATCAAATTAAATTAAGCCAAAATTTTGAGTACAGAAAATATGTTTATCTTTAGGTAACCCTTTGGTTAGTCCATCAGCTGGCATTTTTTCTGTCGGCATATATTTTATTTTGGCTCTACCTTTCGATACTTCATCCCGAACAAAATGATGTTTAATATCAATGTGTTTCGTACGTTGACTAGTTGCATCATTACCAGCTAGAAATATAGCACCTTGATTATCACAATAAATACCTATCGGTTGAGATTCATTGTTTGACCATAATTCGTTATCGAGTTGTTTTAACCATAACCCTTCTTGAATAGCTGACGCCAAAGCCATATATTCTGCTTCTGTAGATGAAAGTGCAATTGTTTGTTGACGACAACTTTTCCATGAAATTGCCGCACCATGTAATTTAAAAACAAACCCAGTGCCCGATCTCCTTTCATCTTGATCGGATGCCCAGTCAGCATCTGAGTAGCCAATTATTTCTGAATTTGCAGACCTAGAAAATTCTAATATATATGTTTCGGTACCTTTTAAATATCGCAGGATTCTTTTTACAGCATTCCAATGTTCTCTGCCAGGACAATTATTAAATCTGCTGACACTATTTATTGCAAAGGCTAAGTCTGGGCGCGTTCCTTGAGCTGAATACAATATACTTCCGACTGCCTCTTCGTAAGGAATATTTAACATTTCGTTTATTTCATCATCAGTTTTTGGTGACAAGTTTTTACTTAGTTTTTTATTTAGATCCATTGGTGTACTAACTGGTTTTGAATCATGCATGTTGAAACGTTTTAAAATCGATTTTGTATAATTTTGTTGATCTAACCAAATTTTATTATTGACCATATCACGAGTAATTCGTAAACCAACACATGAATTTGTAGCACCCAAATCTTTCATTTTAAAGTTCATTTTTAATATTGTTTTTATTTCATTATTTAATTTTTGATCATTATAGAATATAAGTAGATCATCTACATAGACAGTTTTTATTATGATTTTTTCTTTGTTTATTGAAATGAAAACACATGGGTCAACTTTCGAACGTTTAAAATTATTTGTAATTAAAATTGAACTTAATTTTTCATACCATTTTCTGCCGGCTTGTTTTAAACCATATAGAGCTTTTGTTAGCAGACAAACTTTATTTGATCCATCTGCAAAATATTCTGGTTGTTTCATATAAATTTCCTCATTAATTTCTCCATACAAAAAGGCAGTAACGACATCCATTTGATTGATGTTTAAGTCATATTTGACAGCAATAGCTATCAGATATCTAATTGTTGAATATTTCACAACAGGTGCATATGTTTCGAAATAGTCGATGCCTTCTTTTTGAGAACATCCTTTAATAACTAAACGAGCTTTGAAACGATCAACGTTGCCATTGCTATCATGTTTAATTTTGAATACCCACTTACTATTTATCAATTTTTTACCTTTAGGTAGTTCAACTAACTGCCAAGTATTATTTTCATGTAACGAATTGATTTCTTCTTGCATAGCAATTTTCCATTCTTCTGCGTTGCAGCTTTTCAAAGCATCATTTACTGTTAATGGTTCATCAATATCTGAAACATTTGTTAAATATATTAATTTTTCTGGCGCTCTTCTAGTTCTGGTAGATCTTCTTATAATATCTTCTTCTTCAATGTCATTTGTCAATTGATTATCATCATTATTATCATCAGCTTCATCACTAGAATTAAAACTGTCGTATGCACTCTTTGTTGATAAAGTGTCATTGTTTAATTCATTTTTGATATCGTCAAATTCAATTGTTTTAATTTGTATATTTTCCCCCACTGAATTTGGATTGCTAGAAATTATATCAAAAATTTGATTATTTGTTAATTTATTATTACCTTCATTTAGAAATACTACATCTCTTCCTTTATAAAATTTGTATGTTTTGGGTTCAATTAATCGATACGCTTTACTGTTATCGCAATAACCAACAAATTTTACTTTAAATGATTTTGGCTGAAATTTAGTTCTTTTTTGTTTCGGTATATGTAACATAACATCAGTACCAAACAAATGTAAATCAGATAAATTTGGTTTTTTACCACTAAATAATTCTTCAGGTGTTATTAATTTTGATTTCGAATTAACTGTTCTGTTTTTTAAATAAACTGCCATGTTGATAGCTTCAGCCCAATAATTAACAGATAATTTAGCATCAAATAATAAACATTTTGCTTTTTTAATTAGCGATCTATTCATACGTTCTGCTACACCGTTTTGCATTGGTGTATATGGAACTGTGGTTTGATGTATTATTCCAGCTTTTGACAAATAATCATTAAAAACGATAAATTCTCCACCATTATCGCTCCGTAATATTTTGATTTTTTTACCTGTTTGATTTTCTATTAATACTTTAAATTTTTTAAAACAGTCTACAGCTTCGTCTTTTGTTTTCAAAAAATAAACAAATACTTTACGGCTAAAATCATCAACAAATGTCAAAAAATATTTTGAACCACCAATAGATTTATTTTCCATTGGTCCACACAAATCACTATGAAACATTTCTAAAATATTATTTGTGTGTGAATTTGATGATTTGTAAACACTTCTTGTTTGTTTTGCTTCAACGCAGGTTACGCATGGTAATGATGGTTTATTATTATTTGATACATTAATACCATCGACAACCATTTTAGTTTTATTTAAATCACTATAATTCGTATGACCAAATTTTCGATGTAACATCTCGTTTTCAGAAGCAGAAGTCAAAAAACATTTAACATTTACGTCATTTAATTTATATGTTACCAATATAATCAGCTGTTGCTAATAAAACTTTATTTTTGTTATAAATTTCGCATCTATTGTTTTTAAAATTAATTGTATTACCATGTTCAGTTAATTTACCAACTGACAGCAAATTTGTATTTAGGTCAGGAACGAACAATACATTTTTTATTTCAATCACATTTTTATTGATTTTTATAAAGATGTTTCCTATACCTTTTACTGCTATCTTTTGATTATTAGCGACAACAACTTCTTTAATATCTGTAGGTTTTAAATTATTCAACCATAACCTATTTGATGTCATGTGCATGCTTGCACCACTATCAATATAAAAATCCTTTTTATTCACATTTGCGGAGTAGCAAAAAATACCAAATGCATGTAAAGCTTTTGATTGATCCTTTGATGATTGATCTTCACTGTTTGATTTTCTATTGTCATTTAATTTCTTTTTATAAAAACGACAATTTTTTTGTATATGACCAGGTTTTTTACAAAAGTGACATTTTACATGTGTTTTATTACCAGTATAATAATTATTTTTTGATTTTCCAAAGAAAGCAGTTTCAGTGGATTGTTTAACATCTTGCAGCAATTTTGCAGCGATTGCGTTACCAGTGACGGCAGAACCAGAACTCTCTATTCCCATTATCATTGGTTCATACTTATCTGGCAATCCAGCTAACAATATAGCTCCAATCCATTCATCAGATATCGTATGGCCAATTCCATTTAATTTATATGAAAGTTCAGTGATTTTAGTAACATATTCATTTATATTTTGGCAATCTTCTAATTTGGTTGATAATAAATTTCGCAGTAAACTTATTTTACGGGTCAGACCTTTGTCTTCAAATATTGATTTTAATTTTTGCCAGATTTTTAGTGGTGTTGACTCGTTCATGATATGTACGTAGGTAGTTGGATCAATTGACAATACAATTTTGGCTTTTGCTTGATTTAATTTGCTTGCATCGGTTTCCAAATTACTTTCATCAATGCACTTATTTAGACCTTCAATGTCTAAATACATCTTCATAGCAAATTGCCAATTCACATAATTTTCAGTTCCTTTTAGTTTTTCAATAAATCCTAAGTTATTCACACTAACTTTTGTTTCGCTTGTCATTTTAATTGTTGTAACAATATTATCTTCTGACACGTGTTCTTCTGGGCCTATAACCTGTTGGAACGAAATGAAGAAAACCCAAAAATAGCGAATCAAATAAAAGATGGTGTGATCGATTTTAAGTACAATAAGCTACTAATCTTTATTAAAATATAAAATGTTAATTAAGTTATAATCTAATGGATGTGGTGGCAATAGGGAAAGCATTGATTGGTTATATCTTGGTATAACCCAGTGCCGCAACTATGTAAACTCATCAAGTACTTATCTTACCTCCACGTGGTGACCCTGGTTACTGGTCCATGACCTGCCAAAAGATAAGTGCGAGTGTTGAAGACTGAGAAATATTCCAACACTATAATCCTGTCCCCTCCGATACCAGCGCAGCCCGCAAACGGAGGTTGGCGTCCGGCTAATAACCGCACCCGTAAAACTAATATATATTAGGAAAAGGAAAGAAAAGAAACAAAACGGAGAACTTAATAACGAAAAACCCGGCAAACGTATAAAGGACAATGATTTAAGAATTTGCACCTGGAATGTACGGTCACTCTCCACGCCAGGTGCATCTAACGAACTAATAAAAATTCTTGCAGAATACAAGGCAGACCTAACAGCAATTCAGGAAATGAATTGGACAGGAAAAGGCTCCCTAGAATATCATAGTAGAACATGGGCGATATATTTCAGCTGCCAGGATAGAATAAGAAAGTTAGGATGCGGCTTTGTGGTGGGGCCGAGATTAAAAGATAAAGTCATAGGTTGGTACCCCATCAATGAGCGCCTATGTCGTATCCGCATAAGAGCACAATTTTTTAATATCAGCGTTATATGCTGCCATGCTCCAACCGAAGATTCTACGGACGCGGATAAAGACGTTTTCTACGATAAGCTTGATAGAGCTTATAACGACTGTCCGCGTCATGACATTAAAATCGTCGTAGGAGATTTTAATGCTAAAATCGGTAAAGAGCCCATCTTCGAAAAAACGATTGGTCAGCATAGTGCCCACGATATCACCACTGACAACGGCTTACGCTTGATATCCTTGGCAGCAATGAAAAATATGGTTATAAGTAGTACCAAGTTCTCTCATCGTAATATTCATAAGCTCACTTGGCGGTCACCGGATCAAAGAATATCGAACCAAATTGATCACTTTGTGATTGATAATCGGCACGCTTCCAACGTTATGGACGTGGTTACTCGCAGAGGCGCTAACATTGACTCGGACCACTATCTAGTCATGGCAAAATTCCGAGCGCGGGTATCCGTCCAACGCAGACATCATACTAGAACATCGCCCAAGATAGATGTCGAAGCGTTAAAATCACAAAGTTGTGCCCGCCAATATGCCGAAACAGTAACTCGTATGGTTCACGAACGCAACGTATGCTCTGAACTCCCAGTAGAAGAACAATGGAAGCAGTGCGCTGCCATCATTCAAACAGCAGCACAACAAACCATTGGTTTTGCAACCCCACCAACTAGAAACCAATGGTTCGATGATGAATGTAAGTCCTTGTTGGAGGCAAAAAACATAGCGTACCGTAGCTGGTTGAGCAGAAGAACAAGAGGAGCATAAGAAGAATACCAACAGCGAAGGCGTGTACAACACCGTGCCATACGAATGAAGAAAAGAGCTTATGAAAACGAGCAGTTCTCTGAACTAGAAGGGATGAGAGACAGAGCGGATGTCCGAAAATTTTACAACAAAGTGAGACAGCAGCAGCAAGGTTTCAAGTCCAGGACAACCGCCTGCAAGGACAAACATGGGAACCTCATAACCAACCCCTCGGATATTCTAGAGCGATGGGCAGACCACTTCTCGGAGCTTTTATGTAGTGAGATGCCAACAATAACCGATACTACAGAAGTGCATACAGCCCATCCCCATAGTCCACTCAATTACCAGAGAGAACCACCACCAACTTTGGAGGAGGTCCAAAATGCCATCAGGAGACTTAAGAACAACAAATCACCTGGTCAAGATGGCATTCCTGCTGAACTCTTCAAATCGGCAGGTGATGATTTGGTAGGGTGTATTCACCAAATCATTGTAAAAATTTGGACCGAAGAAAGAATGCCCACTGAGTGGAACATGGGCCTAATTTGTCCTATATTCAAGAAAGGCGATAGATTTAACTGCTCCGACTACCGAGGCATCAGCATCTTGAATGTAGCGTACAAAATCCTGTCATCAATTATCTGCTTACGCATGAAACCATATATGGAGCAGAACATCGGCCGTTACCAATGTGGTTTCAGACCTGGTAAGTCTACAACAGACCAGGTCTTCACACTGCGACAGATTCTGGAGAAGTGTAAGGAATTCAATGTAAGTACCCACCATCTCTTCATTGACTTCAAGGCTGCGTATGACTCGGTAGGGAGAGACAAGCTCCTACAGGCCATGATGGAATTCGGCTTCCCTGCAAAACTTGTCAATCTCTGCAGGATGACGCTGGCCTGTACGTTATGCGCAGTTCGATGCGACAACAACACCTCCAGAATCTTTGAAACGCACAGAGGCTTCAGGCAAGGTGATGCACTATCATGTGACCTATTTAATATCGCACTTGAAAAGGTAGTGCGTCAATCTGGGATTGAAACAAGCGGCACAATCTACAACAAGTCAACCCAGATCCTTGCATATGCTGACGACCTGGATATCATCGGCAGAACGCAGAGAAACGTCAGTGAAGCCTTCGCAGCTGTGGAAGAATGTGCAAGCAGGTTAGGTCTGCAAATAAACGGGACCAAGACCAAATACATGGTGGCTTCATCTAACAACGCCCTCAGCCACCGTATAGGTCAAAATGTCACCATTGGGGAGTACAACTTTGAGACGGTCAAAGAATTTATATATCTCGGTTGTATGGTGACAGCAGAAGGCAATAACACCAGCCTAGAGATCAAACGAAGAATTATCCTCGCCAATCGCTGCTATTTTGGTTTGAGTAAGCTTATGAGGTCAAGATCGCTTTCTCGAAAGACCAAGATAACACTATATAAGACACTCATCATTCCAGTACTTCTGTACGGAGTAGAGTCATGGACAATGTCCAGTACTGATGAGCAGCTCTTAGGGTCTTTCGAGAGAAAAATTCTTCGTTGTATCTTTGGTCCCGTCAACGTTAATGGGGTTTGGAGAATCCGCTTTAATCACGAGCTATAAGAGATGTATCAGGAGGCTGACCTAGTCAAAAAATGCCGCATACAAAGACTACGCTGGCTAGGTCATGTTGTGCGAATGGATGATACATCTCCAGCCAAAGCTAGCTTTGACTCCAAACCTGAGGGTAGGCGCAGAAGAGGGAGACCATGTCTTCGGTGGAAGGACGGTGTTGAAGCGGACGTGAGGATGCTCAACATTACCGGAAGCTGGAGGAATGCTGCGCAAGATAGAGCCCTATGGAAACATAGTCTTTCCTCGGCCCTGGCTCACTAGAGCTGTAGCGCCGAGTAAGTAAGTAGTAATTAAGTTATAGAAAGAGAAGAATATATAAAAGTAAATACAATATAAATATAGTCTGGTGAATAGTGTATTACGTTAAATACAATTTTCTATATTTCAACAATCTCTAATAATGAGGATTTCAAATTATATTTAAAAAAATATTATATATATATAAAGTAAAGTTTAACGATATATATATATATATATATATATATATATATATATATATATATATAATTTAAAAAAATTTAATTCAAAATATATTACAAGTTTATAAAAAATGAAAATTTTACAGAAAAATTTATTGCAAAAAAAATCACATATATTATAAAGAATAATATTAAAAAAATTGTATATAAGTATCAACAACTTATAAAAACGAAATTGATAAATAAATAATATAGATAATACGTTGGTGGTTTTGAAGGATATTAGTTTTCGAAGAGGATTCGAGTATACTACTCTGTACAAAATGGATTATATTGTGTTTAAAACATAAAAGTTACGTATACATAAAAATGGATTGCTATAACATAAAAACTATTGCAAAACAATTTAATAATATACATCAATTAACATAAATTCATGGTGTAGAACCTAAATGATATGCCTATGACATAATGTATTAAATTAATAAGAATTATTATATAATGACATCTCTCCCATTTGCATTAAAGAAATCGCTCACGGTTACTGCTCTAGGCTGTATTTCCGGGGTAAATCAGAAATCGATGTGACAAATTCATTATTGAATCAAGATTTAATACTTTTTTACTCTGTTACCTAAACATTACTACTGGTGCACTTAACCTACAGAAATGGCATAACAGAGAAATTATTATTGGAAATCTTAATTTTAAAAAAAATATATTAACAGCTAGATATTCTAAAATATGAAATCGATATGGATGTTCAGTATAAAACCAACAACTTTCCAGGTAATTCATAACATTAAATATCCTGATCAAATTAATAAATATATTTATAATTACAAAAAGAATAATATATAGATATTATGTAACCATAAAGTCGCTAAGGGTGTTGCGTAAAGCAAGTATTTTCCCAGGTAAATTATAGCTATAAAAATCTAAAATTCTTGTAAAAAAAATTAAATAAAAAAATTGTATAATAAACTTTACAATAAAAGAAGATTTATATCAAGATGTAAATTCAGCTTAAACTACTCTACAAAGAAAAATACTATTTTGAACTCTATATAGCTGAAGTACAAAAAATATACCGGGCTATTGCAAGGAAAAACTTCGATTTCGAAGTCAAAATAAATTACATGATTCAAATTAAAAAAAACTTAATTCGATATCATTGAGCCAGAATAGATGCTCATTCGTTGGGCGCCGTTTTGTTATTTGTTGGTCTTGTTGCTGAGTCTTTTGCTAGTCCCAGATATTTCCTTACTTCCGCTACAAAAAAACAAGCTATTTTGTACTATGGTTGCGGTATCATTTACCTCGCAAAGCTAGCAACAGCACGGGGTGGGTTGTATGTACAAAAGATGATGCACAAGTAAGGACATAACAACAACAAACATTCACACCGCGAAATAATACAAATGAACTGGGAGACGAGATACTATACTCATTCACTTAGGACGTCGCAACAATAAAAAAAAAACTAATAAAAAAAAATATAAACTGATATAAAACAAAACTGGAACAAAATTAACGCTATAGCAATCCACGCGATATGTGTTTGATCATTGATCGCGATGGTCAGATTCCCGCCCTACGTTGCCTTTAAACATTTAAAGGCCCTAAAACAAAACGAGTAAACAATGCACGCGTAGCACTACATATTTCAAACACAATACCAAGGAAGCTACACTACAGTTCCCCTTTTTGTATCCTCGAAAACTCCGAGCATACCCTTCTTCACCACCAACAAAATAAAATGAAACTTAGCACATCTGTATGCTATTTCAATAAAACAAAAAAAGGAATAACAAAGACTTAAATTTCATATTTCAAATTATTAACTATAATTCATTTTATTAATCAGCAAAGAAAATATCAAATCAAGAATAATATTAAAATAACATATAATTTAATATAACCAAAATAACATATGTATATAAATTCAAATATGTACTAATAATGTTAAAATTTAAAAATAATAAACAAAATAAAAGTAAGTTGATATATAAAACACAAAAAAAAATATAATTACAAAACTAATATTTAATTCAAATTAATCTACATAAAAAAAGAAAATATATATATGTATATAAAACTACCACAGTTACCCTATCAAAATATAGAAATTCAATATAAGGTATACCATCGAAAATTCGTATATAATAAAAAAAATATAAACCTTTATAATAGCTCTACAGCTGATTGATATAATAATTATATATAACTTGTACCTATTTAATTTAATTTCTAAAAAAAAAATTAATGAAAGTATATAAACGCAATTCGCCGTTCTCTTTAATAAAACTGATTTATGCACCACTACACGATAAAAATTAAGCGCGAGGCTTAAACTCCGATGATATAATAAAAGAAATTAAATTAAAAATTACCCTAGATATATAAAAATTCTCAAATTTTTTTTTTTTTTTTAATAGAAATTTCTTTTAAATTCACAGGGTGAACTTAAAAAAACAAAAAAAAATATGGCAAAAAAAAACTCAAAAATGCTTATATATAGATAATACATCAATTTCTTCAATAATAAATATATATAAATAAAAAAACTAAAAACTAAAAATAAAATAATATTTCACTTACATTAAATTCAGATAATCCTTCAGGAAAAGTGAGCTCAAATTTCTTAGGACCTGAAAATCAATGTTTTTTTTTTTTAATTTTCTTTAAAATTTACACAAAACTAATACTTTTATCTTATTTTTCTTATTAATTTTCATATACTAAAATATATATAAAACAATTTTAAGTGGTAAAACAAACTTTAACAATACCACTAAAATTTGTTTCCAACAAAAATTTTCTGCAATGTCTCAAAAAAAAATTATATGTTAATCGAAACCGATAACCGTCATTATTGCCATTCCGACGGAATATAATTCAAATAACTTAATGAACGATAATATATTTACTTTTCTAGATTTATACTAGATTTTCTTTACCTTTTTTATATATATTACAATAAAATGCGATCCGTGATTATAAAAAAAAAATATTACTAATAGTAAAATATTACTAAATATTGAATATAACTATAAAAATAAAATTATTAACAACCAAAAGAATTCGCGATAAAAAAAATACTTTCTACCCGCTTGAATAACACTTTAGTAACTGACCTAATAATAAAATTCAACAGTATATAATATATATAATAATAACAAAAATTTCTGACTATTACAAATGATATATAAAAAAAAATGAATTGCTACACTCTCTCTCGACGCTGACACTGGCGGGAAATTTTTGATTTTCTAAGTTTTTTTTCTTGTTTACTTATTTTTTTCTTTTGGAACAAGTATGCAATTTCATAGATTTTCTTTTCTTCTTATTTAAACTCCAGATAGAACTTTAATTATCAGCTACGATAGCCAGGCCCAGCAACTTCACTGGCTAAGCCTGTAAATAATTAACTAATTAGATCAACAAAAATGACCGAAGCCTAAATAAAACTATTTTTTCCTCTTTTACTTGAGCTTTTATCTTTTATTAAAAAAAAAATTACGATGTAATTCTTTTTTCTTTTGCTTTCCTTTTTCTTTTTGTTTAAATCTAAAAAGGATTTAAACAATAACTTTTTTTTCAGGTGTGTGGAGAAACTATTACTTCAACACAAAAAAAATACTAGATTATACTGCAATTAATATTTTTCTACTGACACTTATTTCTTGTGAGACTACTTAATCATAAGTAAGAATATATGGAAATTTTCCTACCACGAAATTTTTTTCCAACGGATAAAACTACTAAACTAACATAAAAATTAACGTTAAACTACCATGACAGTATACTTAACTAAAGAGACATCTTTTGACCGACACTAAAACGTACTACCGCGACAATATTACTACTATTCTTTTTTCTCTTTTTTTCTGAACATTTAACAGAAAACTTCTTTAAAAATTACAGAATCTGTAATCACATGTAAAAAAAAAATTCTTTATAAATATACAAAATTTAACTTTCACCTGAATATTATTTTTGAACAATCACAAGCAAAAGTACACACTATTACATAATCAGATCATAACCCGGAGCTTTTTTCTTGTTAAACTTATTTTTAATTACCTCTGACACTTCTCTACGTGAAACTTGTTTTATATTTTGGTTGTCATTGTTTGATATTTCTTCTAGAACATCTGGGTTGTGAGAATCGTTAGGACTGAAGATGTTAGCAAGGTGATGAGCAAATGCGTCTGCTTTTTGTTTGTTGTCCTTTGCCCATGTACCGCCTTTTTTTAATAGGTGGATTATGTTTTATTGGGTTGTTTAGGTTTTTGGTGGCCTTCCATATCGAGTAGTCTGTTTTCTCATCTGCTGCAAGATTTTCTAAATATTTTGTCATTGATATCTCCTAAAATTTTAAAAATTTTCTTTTAAGATGTTGAGTCTTTCTATTTAGGATGTTTTTATCTGTTGGATTTCTAGATTGCTGCCACCTACTTCTGGCTTTCCTTTTTTCTACTACTAGTCCTCTAATTTCACTTGGGTAATTATCACCTTTTGATTTAAATGTAGCTTATCTTGTGTTATTCCAAGCAGATATTTGGATTAACTTAGTGAACTTTTCTGCTTCTACATCAAGCTGTTATATTGTTCGTAAGTACAAGTTTAAGTCGACTTCACTCTCTATTTGTAAATGGAAGCTTACCCAGTCCGTTGTGTTATTGGACAATATTTCATCTTTAAGAGTTAATATAACTGCTCAGTGATCTGAATTTAGGTCCAGGTTGTCTTCCAGCTCTACAAAGTTTAGGCGATTCCTTCTCGAAATAAAGAAATCTAGAAGATCTGGTACTTTGTTCAAGTCTGTTGGCCAGTACGTTGGATTTCCAGTAGAGTGATAATTACAACCCGAATCGACAGTATATGCTTTTAGCTCTCTACCTTTTGTTGTGGTTAGTCGGGACCCCCAATAGACGTGTTTTGCGTTAAAATCTGCCCTAATTATAGATTTATCTCCTAATTTTTGAAAAATGTTTAGGTAGTCGGATTTTTTAAGGTTGTATTTAGGTGGACTGTACACGGAGCAATATTTAATTTCTGTTGATTTGTAGTAACTTCTGTGAGTTGAATTTATTCGCTCTGCAGGCTGGGATCTACGAGATGTTTTAAATTTTCTTTTATTATGATAGCGCTTCCACCACTAGCTTGGTTGTTCGGATAATTTGTCATATATGTTTTACATCCTCTAATTTTTAAATACATTTGGTTTGTAAAATGGGTTTTAGATAATATGGATATATCAATATTTAACAATTCCATGAATATTTGCAACTCACGAGTTTTGTTTTTGCCATTAGCATTCCAGGTAGCAATTCTAAGATCTTTTGGAGTCATTATGTTGTTGCTTGGATGTTCGCTCCAGGACTATTAGCTTCCATTTTGTCCATTCTAGTTGATAGAGAGTTAACTGAGTTTAGTATGACTTGAAACATTTGCGTCACGTTATTAGGAATATTTTGTTGTTGGTTATCAAAATTGATATTTTTAACAGTTTGAGCGTATGTGGCGTCTTTGGAATTACTTTGTGCTGTATCGTTTTTTTGTTTGTTCATTTTGGTAATATCGTTCTTACTATGCAGTGTTTGTTCTGGAGTTTGTGCGCAATTACGCAACCTCTGTAGTCTAAATAGATAGATGGTTACCTACCAGCACATTTTACACAGCGTGTTTCTATTTGGTAGTATTTAGCTGTATGTCAATATCTTTGGCATCGTTTGCATTGTGGTATTAGCTTGTTTGTTCTAAGAGTTTCTATTTTCACTTTCATGTGGTTGAGGTATTGAATTTCGTAAAAAAAATTATGTGTTCGTTATTCTCAAAGCTTAGCTTGAATAAAGGAAGTTTAGCTACGTGATCAATCCCATTTACTTTCTTTTTAAATATTTTGTTTTCAACGCTGATGATTTTAAATTTTCTGTCTAATAATTCGCTTTTGATGTGTTCTGGGTCACATGACGGATGTAAATATCTAGCCATAACTCTGATTGGTCTAGTCTGTTTGTTTTCATATGAATGCCATTCCAGATTTGCTTCGTTAGCATATTTAATTAAATTTCTATATTCCGACTCAGAGTTAACGTTAATTTTAATTTGATTATTATTTAACAGATTAGCACTATAGTCTAGATTATTAATCTTAAGAGCTTGATTTAATTCCGTTTAGTTGATTAAGTTACTAATAATAACTGGTGTAGGTTAAGGATTTTTGGTTGGCTTGCATTTGCTGGTTGATCAATAATTTTCGGAATTTCACTGCTTTGTGCTTGTGAACCATTCACATAAGCAACAGATGACTTTGATTTGATTTCGTTTTTCCTGTTGCCAATGGCTTGTGTTTGTTTTTTATTAAAACTGTTAATATTGGTAACAGGTGAATAAATAAAACTAATTACCTTGTTATTAGATGATGGGTTGCTATTATCATTTTTAGGTGTTTTACTTTTGATTACTGGAGGTGGATTATCTGTTTTAGCTTTACTTGATTCAGATGTTCTTCTTTTTTTACTTTTTGTTGTTCTTGATTCCATAGCTCGTCACTGAACCTGTATTATCATCCAATAGCAGGTTTTAAACCCTAGGCGACTCACATTCATCTGAAGATATATTTTTTCTCTTAGGTGTAGTATTATATGTAGCAGTGATATACTTGGAATTGAAATTTTGTATTGTTTTCACGTGAATAAAATTTTCTTGAATTAACAATTCCGCTGAGAAAGTGTTGAAATCAGCTAGGGAATATTCTGAGATTATCCTCTTTGTCTACCTCTGGACGTACCATCTGGATCAATATCAGAATTTTTTACTAATATGTTATTTGTACAGGCTTGTTTGTTTTTATCATCTTTTTTTTCCGTTGGTAATTGCTGCTTGTGGCGGTGTTCTCTCGAAAGTCGTACTTTTAACAAACGGATCAGCTTCTTGATTTTTATTATTAATTTTTATACATAAAAATGGATTGCTATAACATAAAAACTATTGCAAAACAATTTAATAATATACATCAATTAACATAAATTCATGGTGTAGAACCTAAATGATATGCCTATGACATAATGTATTAAATTAATAAGAATTATTATATAATGACATCTCTCCCATTTGCATTAAAGAAATCGCTCACGGTTACTGCTCTAGGCTGTATTTCCGGGGTAAATCAGAAATCGATGTGACAAATTCATTATTGAATCAAGATTTAATACTTTTTTACTCTGTTACCTAAACATTACTACTGGTGCACTTAACCTACAGAAATGGCATAACAGAGAAATTATTATTGGAAATCTTAATTTTAAAAAAAATATATTAACAGCTAGATATTCTAAAATATGAAATCGATATGGATGTTCAGTATAAAACCAACAACTTTCCAGGTAATTCATAACATTAAATATCCTGATCAAATTAATAAATATATTTATAATTACAAAAAGAATAATATATAGATATTATATAACCATAAAGTCGCTAAGGGTGTTGCGTAAAGCAAGTATTTTCCCAGGTAAATTATAGCTATAAAAATCTAAAATTCTTGTAAAAAAAATTAAATAAAAAAATTGTATAATAAACTTTACAATAAAAGAAGATTTATATCAAGATGTAAATTCAGCTTAAACTACTCTACAAAGAAAAATACTATTTTGAACTCTATATAGCTGAAGTACAAAAAATATACCGGGCTATTGCAAGGAAAAACTTCGATTTCGAAGTCAAAATAAATTACATGATTCAAATTAAAAAAAAACTTAATTCGATATCATTGAGCCAGAATAGATGCTCATTCGTTGGGCGCCGTTTTGTTATTTGTTGGTCTTGTTGCTGAGTCTTTTGCTAGTCCCAGATATTTCCTTACTTCCGCTACAAAAAAACAAGCTATTTTGTACTATGGTTGCGGTATCATTTACCTCGCAAAGCTAGCAACAGCACGGGGTGGGTTGTATGTACAAAAGATGATGCACAAGTAAGGACATAACAACAACAAACATTCACACCGCGAAATAATACAAATGAACTGGGAGACGAGATACTATACTCATTCACTTAGGACGTCGCAACAATAAAAAAAAAACTAATAAAAAAAAAAATATAAACTGATATAAAACAAAACTGGAACAAAATTAACGCTATAGCAATCCACGCGATATGTGTTTGATCATTGATCGCGATGGTCAGATTCCCGCCCTACGTTGCCTTTAAACATTTAAAGGCCCTAAAACAAAACGAGTAAACAATGCACGCGTAGCACTACATATTTCAAACACAATACCAAGGAAGCTACACTACAGTTCCCCTTTTTATATCCTCGAAAACTCCGAGCATACCCTTCTTCACCACCAACAAAATAAAATGAAACTTAGCACATCTGTATGCTATTTCAATAAAACAAAAAAAGGAATAACAAAGACTTAAATTTCATATTTCAAATTATTAACTATAATTCATTTTATTAATCAGCAAAGAAAATATCAAATCAAGAATAATATTAAAATAACATATAATTTAATATAACCAAAATAACATATGTATATAAATTCAAATATGTACTAATAATGTTAAAATTTAAAAATAATAAACAAAATAAAAGTAAGTTGATATATAAAACACAAAAAAAAATATAATTACAAAACTAATATTTAATTCAAATTAATCTACATAAAAAAAGAAAATATATATATATATAAAACTACCACAGTTACCCTATCAAAATATAGAAATTCAATATAAGGTATACCATATATAAGTTAATATTTTCTGTTATTAATCTTTTAAATTTTTATTTAAAAATGAAACACCAAATTTCCGTGCAATATAAAAGTTAAATTTTATTTTATTATTGTGCGATATGAAAAACTTAAACTAAGACTTATTAACTATAATTATAAAAACTTGTCTTTCCTATTTGAAGACTGAATTACTTATGATTTTGCATGAGCAAATTATTTTACTTATTCTAATTACATTAGTAAATTCTAAAGATTAAACGCATCGTCAGCAATAATTTTGTGTGGGAACAATATGATAACAAAATTATATTTAAAATTAATTTGTGGGAAAAGAATTTATGATTTACTAAAAAGTATCATATTAATTTATAATTAACTCTTCCCCTTTTAAGTTCAAATGACCTCATTTGTTTGTTAGTTCGAAGATTATTGCTGATGAATCGGCGGCTCTGTTTATTGGATTTGGTACTTTTGATTCGTGTTTGTCATTTACTACAGATGGATTTTCTTCATTTGAAGTTTTTCCTCTTGTTTTAAAAATGATTGTTTTATTTGATTTAATTTTACAAATCGAAATTATAATTATGATTAAAATTATTAGAGTAATTGAACTGTAACTAATAGATTGATAAATAACTTTCTCAGTATTAAATAAATCAATTTGTTCTGTGTTATTTATTTGAATTTCTTTTATAATTTCTAATGACAATAATTCACGATATTTCTTTTCTAACGATGTTGGTTGCATTATTGGCGGAAGTGGTTTCATAGATGAGATTTCTCTCGAAATAAATTTAGTACCATTAACTTCTATTGTCGTATTATGATATTTAACAACATAAGTTCCACTAAGATTGTAAGATGTGTCTTGAAATTTTAAAGATCCAATAAATTGATTTAATAAAAGAATTCCATCAGATATTTCGTCTATTGATGGAATATGATGACTATTAATTTTGTTACAGCTTGAAGAAAGACTTTTCAAAAGCTTGGGAATGCAAGTAGAATTACTAATGTTTACAATATTATTTTTGTTACAAATTGATAGATTATTAATTGTTTTACAATCCTTTGTTATTCCATAAATATTATTTTTGTTTGACAATATGAATTTATAATTTACTTCATTTACATTATTATTATTTTTTACTGGTTTAATTAACAATTTATTAAAAGTTTCATTAGTTGTTAATGGAATATTTACAATATAAAACAAACATGTGTTATTTGTTATAATTTTGACATTGGCAAAATCTAAAGCTTCTTCAGGTGTTGCATAAGGCAAAGATTCCTTGTCAGCAAGATCAGTAATAAAATTCATTTCTGAACTGGATAAAATTAATGAGTTTACAATACCTGATTTAGACCAATGAATAGCATAGGCGATATTAGTTAATTCTTCTTTAATTAACTTTAATTTGTATTGAAAGTTAAATGCTAATCTATCATTAAAAGTAGCTTCTTTCTGAATTGAATTTATTATTTCATTAGTTATTTTAGTTAAATTGTTAATACGATCATTATGCAATTGATTTATAATAAATTGTTTATTATTATTTTTTAAAACATTATTAGTTTTATCTTGAATTAGTTTAAAGTCTTCATGGTCTGGATTACCTGCAATCCATTTCCATGCAGTTCCAATAAAATTAAAAGATCTTTTAGATCTATGGTTATGAATTTCTAAATTTTTTAATAAATTTTGTATTTGTTCATTTTCATGTTCAAGATAAGGAAAAAGAGGATTACTTTCAGTGATATCTTTAATAAGAATATTTTTAAAATTTTTAGTGAATTCTTGGTACTTATCTAATTCGATTACATGTATTAATTTGAAATTTCCGTCATGTATTTTTGCTTTTCCTATGTCGACAGCAATCAATTGAGAACTAGAATAATCCAAGATTTGTACCTCACTTATTGTCATGTAAAACAATGATCTGAAATATAAAAGGAACTAATTTTTTATAAGGCTTTTATGAATGGTTCGACCAGATTCTGTAATAACTAAAGTATTTTTGTTTTCTCTAACAATTTCTTTTTTAAATCTAAAAGTTAACTTTGAACCTAATCTTTTATTATGTTTTACATAAATAATTTGTCCTGGTTCGTAGTTTTTTATTGGCTTTCTTTTTTTATTATGAACTTTAAGGTCTTTTTGTTGTTTTATTTTTAATTTATCGATATTTTCCAATCTAGTTTTTTCAAAATCTTCTGGAGATATGTTAGAAATTCTGCCATAAAATAGTTCTACTGGTTTTTTCCCTGTAGTTGAATGAACAGAATGATTGTATTCGTTAACAGATCTTTCTAGTAATTCTTCAAAATTACGTGAAATACCATCTGTTTTTAGACATCTCATAATTTCAATCAAAGTTGAATGAAAACGTTCGATTTGTCCATTAACTTCACTCTTATATGGTGGTGATTTAAATACTTTAATTTTTAATTCGTCTTCTAATAAAGAAGTTATTGTGGCAGAATTGAGAGATGGTTCATTATCAATTACTATTGATTCAGGAATATTGAAGAGAAATAATAAGTCGCGAAGAGGTCTTTTAATATCTTCAATTGCTCTTGATTTAATACTTTTAATTTGAACAAATTTTGTGAATTTATCAATTGCTGTGAGAACTAATTGTTTTTCCGTAGAAAAAATATCAATATGAATTATGTGACCAGGATAAGTTGGAATTGGAGTTGCATTAATGATTTGATTATTTGGATGTCTGTCATATTTGTTTTCTTTGCAGACAGTACAAAGTTTTATAAAATGTTTAATTTTATTACACATTTTAGGAAAATAATATTTTTCGAATATTTGTAATCGATTTTCTTGTAAATTTCTATGAGCTCTTTTGTGAGTGTTCAATATTATTTCATCTTGGTTAGCTTCATTAATTACGTCTTCAACCTGTTTTTGGGCAAATCTGATTTTATAAGTATTTAAATGAATTGGATAAATTTCTTGAATTTTTCCTCTTATTCGGTCTTCAGTTTTTAATCCATTTATTGTGTGTGGATTAAGATATTTTTTTAAAATGGTAATTAGATCAATTTCAGAATAATCGTTTTTTGATATTATGTGTCTTTTATAAGATGGAAAAGGTTCCTCTAATTCATAATTTGAATTACCAATTTTTATAATTATTTGATTTCTAAAAGTATTAATAGGAATTTCTATTGTAGGAATTAAATTTTGTGGTGAGCTACTACTACTGTGTTGAGAACTACTCATTGAATTTATTGATACTGGTAATCTTGATAAACCATCAGCTACAACGTTTGTTTTGCCTGGTTTATATTTTAATTCGTAATTGTATTCTTCTAAAATCGCTTTCCAACGTTTCATTTTACTATTAGTATTTTTATTACTAAGCGCGTAGGTAAGAGGTTGGTGGTCAGTAAGAATTTTTACTTTCCTTGATCCATAAAGAAAATTTCTTAATGAATTAAGTGACCAAATAATAGCCAACATCTCTTTTTCATTAGTCGCGTAATGTTCTTCCGCTTTTGACAAAGTTCTTGAAATAAATGTTATGGGTTTACCAGATTGTGAAAGGACTGCACCAATAGCGTAATTGGATGCATCAGTTGTAAGCTCAAACTCTTTGTCAAAATTTGGATATGAAAGTAGTATTTCTTTAGAAGTTAATGAAATTTTAATTTTATTAAATGCATTAATAGCATTTTCATCTAAAATTATATCTTTATTTTTGGAAGCATTTTTCGACACGCGTCCATCTTCCCCTCTTAAAAGCAAAGTTAGAGGTTTTGCTAACTTAGCGTAATCTTTAATAAATCGTCTGTAATAACCAGACATTCCAAGAAAAGATCTGAGATCTTTTAAAGTTTTAGGAATTGGTAAATTAACAATTGCTTCCACCTTTTTGGGATTTACTTTGATTCCTTTACTTGAAATTACAAAACCAAGAAATTCGACTTGTGAACGCAAAAATTCGCATTTGTCTAACTGTATTTTAATATTAGCTGCTTCTAGAGTTTTAAAAACAGTCTCTAAATTTTTGAAATGTTCATTTTCGTCTTTACCGAAAATAATTATATCATCGATATAAACATAACATATTTTTCCTATAAGATTTTTTAAAATATCATCTAAAGTTCTTTGAAAAATAGAAGGTGCGTTTTTAAGGCCAAATGGTAAACGAGTGAATTCAAATTTACCATTATTTATTGAAAAAGCTGTTTTTTCAATATCGGATTGTTTTAATGGAATTTGATGAAACCCACTTTTCAGATCAATAACAGTAAAATATTTATTATTACCTAAATTAGCTAGAACTTCATTAATTTCCGGTATAGGGTACCTATCTGGAATTGTAACAGTATTTAATTTTTGATAGTCAATTACTAATCTATATTTTTTTTCACCAGAAGCATCCAGTTTTTTTGGAACTATCCACACTGGAGAATTATATGGAGATTTAGATGGTCTAATGATACCATCTTGAAGTAATTGATTGATTTGTTTTTGAACTTCGTCTTTTAGACACATTGGATAAGGATATGATTTTGAATAAATTGGATCATTTGTTGTAGTTCTAATTTCTCCTTTTACTTGAGACGTATAAGTTAATTTTTCATCTGGATCAGTGAATAAGTTAGGGTTAATTTTAACCAAATTAATTAATTTTTCTTTTTGTTCATTTGTCATATGTGACATGCGAATATCGATAGTATTAACGAATTGTGATTCATGTTGTTTTAATGGAATGATAGTATTAGAGTTTATTGTCATATAATTTTTATCGGTGTAAATTGTAGCACCTAATTCTTTTAAACTATCATTTCCTAAGATACCATCGAAAGAAGAAAGATGAGGTAAAATATAGAATTTAATTTTTGAAGTTTCCGATCCGAATAAATTAATTAAAGCATGGTGCGTAATTTCAATATTACCACCAACTGAATTTGCGTAAAAAACTTCTTCATTAGGAATAGGATTTCGAATAAATTTAGATTGAATGTAATTTTTGTTAGACCCAGTGTCTATTAAAAATTTGAATATTTGGCCACTCTTCACTTTATGTTCAAAATATGGTAGTGAAGAGCGCCTTACTCTAAAAAATGAACGTCATCTAAATAATGAAATTTTTCACATTCAGGTTGCTTTTCTTGTTTGATATAATCGATCAAGGATTCATTAAACTTTTCATCATAATTTTTTATTCCATTATTATATTCTTGAAAATCTACATTTTGTTTATTTTGTTCTGTATGAAAAACTCTTTGAGTTTTATTTTGATTTTGAATTTGTTGTGAAGGTGGTCTTTTATATTTTTGTTGATTTTGAGGTCTATTTCTATAGTTAACTTGACAAGAATTTATCGAACGATCAACTTCCATTGGTTCCGGTTTCGGAAAATGTCTTTGATTATTTGAGTTATTTTGAGGAAATTTAGATGTTGTTCGTTGTTGATAATTATTTTTTACGAAATTTGGTTTATTTGTCCATTGAGGATCATGTAACAACTGAGGGTTAAAATTATTTCTAGAAAATTGATTTTTTTTGGGTGGTAGAGGAGGCGGTTTTGAAATATTTTGTACCCCTCTAATATTACCATGACTATGTTGAATTCTGTAATCGATATTTTGTAATTTTAAACAGAGATGTAGTGCTTGTGGAAGATCTACAGGCTCTTTCATACTAAGTAATCGTGGTAAATCACCTTTAAGACCACGTACAAAAGTATCTAATGCTTTGTCGCGATATGATTTGGTCATTACGTTAAGGGATTCTTCTCCCAATTCCATAGAGGACAATTTATTTAAGATAAGTGAAAGATGTTGATAAACTGCTTGATAATATTCAGGAATAGTTTGGTTTCTTTGAACAAAAGTAGTCATTTGATACTCTAAAGTACCAAGATCTCTTTTATCAGCATAATGTGAAGAGAGACAACGAGAAATTTGTTCCCAATCTAAAGGCGTATTATAAGATTCTAAGACAATATCAGCATCTTTAGTAATTTTATTTCGAATAACATTGAGAATACCATAATATTTAGGAGTGCCACGTAAATTCTCATAAGCCGATAGAATTCTATTTACGCTTTTTTTCCATGAACTAAATTGACTAGATTGACCAGAAAATTCTTTAATACTTTTAACAACATCAGGAATTTTATCCATTCCTTCTAAATTTACAGCAAGATTAACGTTTTGATCAACGTTATTGCTTTGGGAACTTTGATTTTCATTTTGGTTTAAATTAGATTGAATAATATCTTTTGTTTCACTTTGTATTAATTCTTTTATTAATATTTTTAAATCATTAAGATTAAACACTTGTACAGAATTTTGTTCTGGATTTTCGGTAGAACTTTATTCAACGCTTCCGCTTGGGTTTTGAAAAGTACTTGGTCGTATTATATTATTTGGGAAACTCATTATAATTTATTTATAATATGACAATAAAAAAAATTCAAAAAGAAAGCAATTTCGATGAATGATTTGTAAAATTTGTAAATATATTTTTATCTTTCCGATTCAAAGAAGAAATAACTCTACCACTAATGTCACTAATTATTTGATAAGCTTATTGTTGCTTATAATATTTGTTTTATATTATTAATTTTTAACAAACAAAATTTTATTCTTTAACAGACAAAAAAATAAAAATTATTTTTATTCATTTATTATTTCAAAATATTTTAATAAAAAATTATTTGATTTATATTTATTTTATTGAAATTTCTTCAAAATAATTATAGAAATATTTCTTTCTTTTACAAACTTAAATTTTTATTTATTTTTATTTAAATTATTATTAATTTAGTTTTTGACTAATCTTTAATTTTACTTATTAGATTAAGTCAAGTATTTTCGATATAATTTTTCTTTAAAAATTTTGTTTAATTATTTTAAAATAGATTTAAGTTCAAGTTTAATTATATTTTTCAATTTTAAAATAGAATTGTATTACTTTGTTACTAATTTATTCACAAAAGTATATTATTTATTAATATTTATAGTTAATAAAATAAAGTTATTTTTGACTTACATAAACATTATTATTCTGATGGACATTTTAATGGACTAATCGTGAATGTTCTTCGATCTTCGGCAAGATAGGCTGCTGTTGATAAATATTTTTGCTTTGTCAGATTCTATTTATCAACTCCGTTTTACTGCTTGAAGTTACTTCGGGTCGTCTTTTCCCAACTGCTTCGATGATGATCAGATGTCGATTCTGATGATTGTATTGCTGATATGATGAAATTTTCGTTTATTTGATTTCAATTTTGAATTGAAATATTAGCACTGAATTTTGACTAATCTTTAATTTTACTTATTAGATTAAGTCAAATATTTTTGATGTAAAATTATGTCTTTAACTTTTTATCTTTAAGTTTAATTATAAGATAAAAAAAAGTTACACAAAAATTTAGTTACTATTTAGTAACATTTATTAATTTATTCAATGTTAATGTTTTCCACCACTTCACAATTTTTATTGCAAATTACACGATCAAGTCTTTTGCTCGGGCGCCAGTTAATATTTTCTGTTATTAATCTTTTAAATTTTTATTTAAAAATGAAACACCAAATTTCCGTGCAATATAAAAGTTAAATTTTATTTTATTATTGTGCGATATGAAAAACTTAAACTAAGACTTATTAACTATAATTATAAAAACTTGTCTTTCCTATTTGAAGACTGAATTACTTATGATTTTGCATGAGCAAATTATTTTACTTATTCTAATTACATTAGTAAATTCTAAAGATTAAACGCATCGTCAGCAATAATTTTGTGTGGGAACAATATGATAACAAAATTATATTTAAAATTAATTTGTGGGAAAAGAATTTATGATTTACTAAAAAGTATCATATTAATTTATAATTAACTTATATCGAAAATTCGTATATAATAAAAAAATATAAACCTTTATAATAGCTCTACAGCTGATTGATATAATAATTATATATAACTTGTACCTATTTAATTTAATTTCTAAAAAAAAAATTAATGAAAGTATATAAACGCAATTCGCCGTTCTCTTTAATAAAACTGATTTATGCACCACTACATGATAAAAATTAAGCGCGAGGCTTAAACTCCGATGATATAATAAAAGAAATTAAATTAAAAATTACCCTAGATATATAAAAATTCTCCAATTTTTTTTTTTTTTTAATAGAAATTTCTTTTAAATTCACAGGGTGAACTTAAAAAAACAAAAAAAAATATGGCAAAAAAAAACTCAAAAATGCTTATATATAGATAATACATCAATTTCTTCAATAATAAATATATATAAATAAAAAAACTAAAAACTAAAAATAAAATAATATTTCACTTACATTAAATTCAGATAATCCTTCAGGAAAAGTGAGCTCAAATTTCTTAGGACCTGAAAATCAATGTTTTTTTTTTTTAATTTTCTTTAAAATTTACACAAAACTAATACTTTTATCTTATTTTTCTTATTAATTTTCATATACTAAAATATATATAAAACAATTTTAAGTGGTAAAACAAACTTTAACAATACCACTAAAATTTGTTTCCAACAAAAATTTTCTGCAATGTCTCAAAAAAAAATTATATGTTAATCGAAACCGATAACCGTCATTATTGCCATTCCGACGGAATATAATTCAAATAACTTAATGAACGATAATATATTTACTTTTCTATATTTATACTAGATTTTCTTTACCTTTTTTATATATATTACAATAAAATGCGATCCGTGATTATAAAAAAAAAATATTACTAATAGTAAAATATTACTAAATATTGAATATAACTATAAAAATAAAATTATTAACAACCAAAAGAATTCGCGATAAAAAAAATACTTTCTACCCGCTTGAATAACACTTTAGTAACTGACCTAATAATAAAATTCAACAGTATATAATATATATAATAATAACAAAAATTTCTGACTATTACAAATGATATATAAAAAAAAATGAATTGCTACACTCTCTCTCGACGCTGACACTGGCGGGAAATTTTTGATTTTCTAAGTTTTTTTTCTTTTTTACTTATTTTTTTCTTTTGGAACAAGTATGCAATTTCATAGATTTTCTTTTCTTCTTATTTAAACTCCAGATAGAACTTTAATTATCAGCTACGATAGCCAGGCCCAGCAACTTCACTGGCTAAGCCTGTAAATAATTAACTAATTAGATCAACAAAAATGACCGAAGCCTAAATAAAACTATTTTTTCCTCTTTTACTTGAGCTTTTATCTTTTATTAAAAAAAAAATTACGATGTAATTCTTTTTTCTTTTGCTTTCCTTTTTCTTTTTGTTTAAATCTAAAAAGGATTTAAACAATAACTTTTTTTTCAGGTGTGTGGAGAAACTATTACTTCAACACAAAAAAAATACTAGATTATACTGCAATTAATATTTTTCTACTGACACTTATTTCTTGTGAGACTACTTAATCATAAGTAAGAATATATGGAAATTTTCCTACCACGAAATTTTTTTCCAACGGATAAAACTACTAAACTAACATAAAAATTAACGTTAAACTACCATGACAGTATACTTAACTAAAGAGACATCTTTTGACCGACACTAAAACGTACTACCGCGACAATATTACTACTATTCTTTTTTCTCTTTTTTTCTGAACATTTAACAGAAAACTTCTTTAAAAATTACAGAATCTGTAATCACATGTAAAAAAAAAATTCTTTATAAATATACAAAATTTAACTTTCACCTGAATATTATTTTTGAACAATCACAAGCAAAAGTACACACTATTACATAATCAGATCATAACCCGGAGCTTTTTTCTTGTTAAACTTATTTTTAATTACCTCTGACACTTCTCTACGTGAAACTTGTTTTATATTTTGGTTGTCATTGTTTGATATTTCTTCTAGAACATCTGGGTTGTGAGAATCGTTAGGACTGAAGATGTTAGCAAGGTGATGAGCAAATGCGTCTGCTTTTTGTTTGTTGTCCTTTGCCCATGTACCGCCTTTTTTTAATAGGTGGATTATGTTTTATTGGGTTGTTTAGGTTTTTGGTGGCCTTCCATATCGAGTAGTCTGTTTTCTCATCTGCTGCAAGATTTTCTAAATATTTTGTCATTGATATCTCCTAAAATTTTAAAAATTTTCTTTTAAGATGTTGAGTCTTTCTATTTAGGATGTTTTTATCTGTTGGATTTCTAGATTGCTGCCACCTACTTCTGGCTTTCCTTTTTTCTACTACTAGTCCTCTAATTTCACTTGGGTAATTATCACCTTTTGATTTAAATGTAGCTTATCTTGTGTTATTCCAAGCAGATATTTGGATTAACTTAGTGAACTTTTCTGCTTCTACATCAAGCTGTTATATTGTTCGTAAGTACAAGTTTAAGTCGACTTCACTCTCTATTTGTAAATGGAAGCTTACCCAGTCCGTTGTGTTATTGGACAATATTTCATCTTTAAGAGTTAATATAACTGCTCAGTGATCTGAATTTAGGTCCAGGTTGTCTTCCAGCTCTACAAAGTTTAGGCGATTCCTTCTCGAAATAAAGAAATCTAGAAGATCTGGTACTTTGTTCAAGTCTGTTGGCCAGTACGTTGGATTTCCAGTAGAGTGATAATTACAACCCGAATCGACAGTATATGCTTTTAGCTCTCTACCTTTTGTTGTGGTTAGTCGGGACCCCCAATAGACGTGTTTTGCGTTAAAATCTGCCCTAATTATAGATTTATCTCCTAATTTTTGAAAAATGTTTAGGTAGTCGGATTTTTTAAGGTTGTATTTAGGTGGACTGTACACGGAGCAATATTTAATTTCTGTTGATTTGTAGTAACTTCTGTGAGTTGAATTTATTCGCTCTGCAGGCTGGGATCTACGAGATGTTTTAAATTTTCTTTTATTATGATAGCGCTTCCACCACTAGCTTGGTTGTTCGGATAATTTGTCATATATGTTTTACATCCTCTAATTTTTAAATACATTTGGTTTGTAAAATGGGTTTTAGATAATATGGATATATCAATATTTAACAATTCCATGAATATTTGCAACTCACGAGTTTTGTTTTTGCCATTAGCATTCCAGGTAGCAATTCTAAGATCTTTTGGAGTCATTATGTTGTTGCTTGGATGTTCGCTCCAGGACTATTAGCTTCCATTTTGTCCATTCTAGTTGATAGAGAGTTAACTGAGTTTAGTATGACTTGAAACATTTGCGTCACGTTATTAGGAATATTTTGTTGTTGGTTATCAAAATTGATATTTTTAACAGTTTGAGCGTATGTGGCGTCTTTGGAATTACTTTGTGCTGTATCGTTTTTTTGTTTGTTCATTTTGGTAATATCGTTCTTACTATGCAGTGTTTGTTCTGGAGTTTGTGCGCAATTACGCAACCTCTGTAGTCTAAATAGATAGATGGTTACCTACCAGCACATTTTACACAGCGTGTTTCTATTTGGTAGTATTTAGCTGTATGTTAATATCTTTGGCATCGTTTGCATTGTGGTATTAGCTTGTTTGTTCTAAGAGTTTCTATTTTCACTTTCATGTGGTTGAGGTATTGAATTTCGTAAAAAAAATTATGTGTTCGTTATTCTCAAAGCTTAGCTTGAATAAAGGAAGTTTAGCTACGTGATCAATCCCATTTACTTTCTTTTTAAATATTTTGTTTTCAACGCTGATGATTTTAAATTTTCTGTCTAATAATTCGCTTTTGATGTGTTCTGGGTCACATGACGGATGTAAATATCTAGCCATAACTCTGATTGGTCTAGTCTGTTTGTTTTCATATGAATGCCATTCCAGATTTGCTTCGTTAGCATATTTAATTAAATTTCTATATTCCGACTCAGAGTTAACGTTAATTTTAATTTGATTATTATTTAACAGATTAGCACTATAGTCTAGATTATTAATCTTAAGAGCTTGATTTAATTCCGTTTAGTTGATTAAGTTACTAATAATAACTGGTGTAGGTTAAGGATTTTTGGTTGGCTTGCATTTGCTGGTTGATCAATAATTTTCGGAATTTCACTGCTTTGTGCTTGTGAACCATTCACATAAGCAACAGATGACTTTGATTTGATTTCGTTTTTCCTGTTGCCAATGGCTTGTGTTTGTTTTTTATTAAAACTGTTAATATTGGTAACAGGTGAATAAATAAAACTAATTACCTTGTTATTAGATGATGGGTTGCTATTATCATTTTTAGGTGTTTTACTTTTGATTACTGGAGGTGGATTATCTGTTTTAGCTTTACTTGATTCAGATGTTCTTCTTTTTTTACTTTTTGTTGTTCTTGATTCCATAGCTCGTCACTGAACCTGTATTATCATCCAATAGCAGGTTTTAAACCCTAGGCGACTCACATTCATCTGAAGATATATTTTTTCTCTTAGGTGTAGTATTATATGTAGCAGTGATATACTTGGAATTGAAATTTTGTATTGTTTTCACGTGAATAAAATTTTCTTGAATTAACAATTCCGCTGAGAAAGTGTTGAAATCAGCTAGGGAATATTCTGAGATTATCCTCTTTGTCTACCTCTGGACGTACCATCTGGATCAATATCAGAATTTTTTACTAATATGTTATTTGTACAGGCTTGTTTGTTTTTATCATCTTTTTTTTCCGTTGGTAATTGCTGCTTGTGGCGGTGTTCTCTCGAAAGTCGTACTTTTAACAAACGGATCAGCTTCTTGATTTTTATTATTAATTTTTATACATAAAAATGGATTGCTATAACATAAAAACTATTGCAAAACAATTTAATAATATACATCAATTAACATAAATTCATGGTGTAGAACCTAAATGATATGCCTATGACATAATGTATTAAATTAATAAGAATTATTATATAATGACATCTCTCCCATTTGCATTAAAGAAATCGCTCACGGTTACTGCTCTAGGCTGTATTTCCGGGGTAAATCAGAAATCGATGTGACAAATTCATTATTGAATCAAGATTTAATACTTTTTTACTCTGTTACCTAAACATTACTACTGGTGCACTTAACCTACAGAAATGGCATAACAGAGAAATTATTATTGGAAATCTTAATTTTAAAAAAAATATATTAACAGCTAGATATTCTAAAATATGAAATCGATATGGATGTTCAGTATAAAACCAACAACTTTCCAGGTAATTCATAACATTAAATATCCTGATCAAATTAATAAATATATTTATAATTACAAAAAGAATAATATATAGATATTATATAACCATAAAGTCGCTAAGGGTGTTGCGTAAAGCAAGTATTTTCCCAGGTAAATTATAGCTATAAAAATCTAAAATTCTTGTAAAAAAAATTAAATAAAAAAATTGTATAATAAACTTTACAATAAAAGAAGATTTATATCAAGATGTAAATTCAGCTTAAACTACTCTACAAAGAAAAATACTATTTTGAACTCTATATAGCTGAAGTATAAAAAATATACCGGGCTATTGCAAGGAAAAACTTCGATTTCGAAGTCAAAATAAATTACATGATTCAAATTAAAAAAAAACTTAATTCGATATCATTGAGCCAGAATAGATGCTCATTCGTTGGGCGCCGTTTTGTTATTTGTTGGTCTTGTTGCTGAGTCTTTTGCTAGTCCCAGATATTTCCTTACTTCCGCTACAAAAAAACAAGCTATTTTGTACTATGGTTGCGGTATCATTTACCTCGCAAAGCTAGCAACAGCACGGGGTGGGTTGTATGTACAAAAGATGATGCACAAGTAAGGACATAACAACAACAAACATTCACACCGCGAAATAATACAAATGAACTGGGAGACGAGATACTATACTCATTCACTTAGGACGTCGCAACAATAAAAAAAAAACTAATAAAAAAAAAAATATAAACTGATATAAAACAAAACTGGAACAAAATTAACGCTATAGCAATCCACGCGATATGTGTTTGATCATTGATCGCGATGGTCAGATTCCCGCCCTACGTTGCCTTTAAACATTTAAAGACCCTAAAACAAAACGAGTAAACAATGCACGCGTAGCACTACATATTTCAAACACAATACCAAGGAAGCTACACTACAGTTCCCCTTTTTGTATCCTCGAAAACTCCGAGCATACCCTTCTTCACCACCAACAAAATAAAATGAAACTTAGCACATCTGTATGCTATTTCAATAAAACAAAAAAAGGAATAACAAAGACTTAAATTTCATATTTCAAATTATTAACTATAATTCATTTTATTAATCAGCAAAGAAAATATCAAATCAAGAATAATATTAAAATAACATATAATTTAATATAACCAAAATAACATATGTATATAAATTCAAATATGTACTAATAATGTTAAAATTTAAAAATAATAAACAAAATAAAAGTAAGTTGATATATAAAACACAAAAAAATATATAATTACAAAACTAATATTTAATTCAAATTAATCTACATAAAAAAAGAAAATATATATATATATAAAACTACCACAGTTACCCTATCAAAATATAGAAATTCAATATAAGGTATACCATATATAAGTTAATATTTTCTGTTATTAATCTTTTAAATTTTTATTTAAAAATGAAACACCAAATTTCCGTGCAATATAAAAGTTAAATTTTATTTTATTATTGTGCGATATGAAAAACTTAAACTAAGACTTATTAACTATAATTATAAAAACTTGTCTTTCCTATTTGAAGACTGAATTACTTATGATTTTGCATGAGCAAATTATTTTACTTATTCTAATTACATTAGTAAATTCTAAAGATTAAACGCATCGTCAGCAATAATTTTGTGTGGGAACAATATGATAACAAAATTATATTTAAAATTAATTTGTGGGAAAAGAATTTATGATTTACTAAAAAGTATCATATTAATTTATAATTAACTCTTCCCCTTTTAAGTTCAAATGACCTCATTTGTTTGTTAGTTCGAAGATTATTGCTGATGAATCGGCGGCTCTGTTTATTGGATTTGGTACTTTTGATTCGTGTTTGTCATTTACTACAGATGGATTTTCTTCATTTGAAGTTTTTCCTCTTGTTTTAAAAATGATTGTTTTATTTGATTTAATTTTACAAATCGAAATTATAATTATGATTAAAATTATTAGAGTAATTGAACTGTAACTAATAGATTGATAAATAACTTTCTCAGTATTAAATAAATCAATTTGTTCTGTGTTATTTATTTGAATTTCTTTTATAATTTCTAATGACAATAATTCACGATATTTCTTTTCTAACGATGTTGGTTGCATTATTGGCGGAAGTGGTTTCATAGATGAGATTTCTCTCGAAATAAATTTAGTACCATTAACTTCTATTGTCGTATTATGATATTTAACAACATAAGTTCCACTAAGATTGTAAGATGTGTCTTGAAATTTTAAAGATCCAATAAATTGATTTAATAAAAGAATTCCATCAGATATTTCGTCTATTGATGGAATATGATGACTATTAATTTTGTTACAGCTTGAAGAAAGACTTTTCAAAAGCTTGGGAATGCAAGTAGAATTACTAATGTTTACAATATTATTTTTGTTACAAATTGATAGATTATTAATTGTTTTACAATCCTTTGTTATTCCATAAATATTATTTTTGTTTGACAATATGAATTTATAATTTACTTCATTTACATTATT
Source organism: Rhamphomyia laevipes (assembly GCA_963920725.1). NCBI lineage: Eukaryota > Metazoa > Arthropoda > Insecta > Diptera > Empididae > Rhamphomyia > Rhamphomyia laevipes. Next base: position 52,242,423 of record OY987255.1, on the reverse strand, counting down.
ATTATTTTTTACTGGTTTAATTAACAATTTATTAAAAGTTTCATTAGTTGTTAATGGAATATTTACAATATAAAACAAACATGTGTTATTTGTTATAATTTTGACATTGGCAAAATCTAAAGCTTCTTCAGGTGTTGCATAAGGCAAAGATTCCTTGTCAGCAAGATCAGTAATAAAATTCATTTCTGAACTGGATAAAATTAATGAGTTTACAATACCTGATTTAGACCAATGAATAGCATAGGCGATATTAGTTAATTCTTCTTTAATTAACTTTAATTTGTATTGAAAGTTAAATGCTAATCTATCATTAAAAGTAGCTTCTTTCTGAATTGAATTTATTATTTCATTAGTTATTTTAGTTAAATTGTTAATACGATCATTATGCAATTGATTTATAATAAATTGTTTATTATTATTTTTTAAAACATTATTAGTTTTATCTTGAATTAGTTTAAAGTCTTCATGGTCTGGATTACCTGCAATCCATTTCCATGCAGTTCCAATAAAATTAAAAGATCTTTTAGATCTATGGTTATGAATTTCTAAATTTTTTAATAAATTTTGTATTTGTTCATTTTCATGTTCAAGATAAGGAAAAAGAGGATTACTTTCAGTGATATCTTTAATAAGAATATTTTTAAAATTTTTAGTGAATTCTTGGTACTTATCTAATTCGATTACATGTATTAATTTGAAATTTCCGTCATGTATTTTTGCTTTTCCTATGTCGACAGCAATCAATTGAGAACTAGAATAATCCAAGATTTGTACCTCACTTATTGTCATGTAAAACAATGATCTGAAATATAAAAGGAACTAATTTTTTATAAGGCTTTTATGAATGGTTCGACCAGATTCTGTAATAACTAAAGTATTTTTGTTTTCTCTAACAATTTCTTTTTTAAATCTAAAAGTTAACTTTGAACCTAATCTTTTATTATGTTTTACATAAATAATTTGTCCTGGTTCGTAGTTTTTTATTGGCTTTCTTTTTTTATTATGAACTTTAAGGTCTTTTTGTTGTTTTATTTTTAATTTATCGATATTTTCCAATCTAGTTTTTTCAAAATCTTCTGGAGATATGTTAGAAATTCTGCCATAAAATAGTTCTACTGGTTTTTTCCCTGTAGTTGAATGAACAGAATGATTGTATTCGTTAACAGATCTTTCTAGTAATTCTTCAAAATTACGTGAAATACCATCTGTTTTTAGACATCTCATAATTTCAATCAAAGTTGAATGAAAACGTTCGATTTGTCCATTAACTTCACTCTTATATGGTGGTGATTTAAATACTTTAATTTTTAATTCGTCTTCTAATAAAGAAGTTATTGTGGCAGAATTGAGAGATGGTTCATTATCAATTACTATTGATTCAGGAATATTGAAGAGAAATAATAAGTCGCGAAGAGGTCTTTTAATATCTTCAATTGCTCTTGATTTAATACTTTTAATTTGAACAAATTTTGTGAATTTATCAATTGCTGTGAGAACTAATTGTTTTTCCGTAGAAAAAATATCAATATGAATTATGTGACCAGGATAAGTTGGAATTGGAGTTGCATTAATGATTTGATTATTTGGATGTCTGTCATATTTGTTTTCTTTGCAGACAGTACAAAGTTTTATAAAATGTTTAATTTTATTACACATTTTAGGAAAATAATATTTTTCGAATATTTGTAATCGATTTTCTTGTAAATTTCTATGAGCTCTTTTGTGAGTGTTCAATATTATTTCATCTTGGTTAGCTTCATTAATTACGTCTTCAACCTGTTTTTGGGCAAATCTGATTTTATAAGTATTTAAATGAATTGGATAAATTTCTTGAATTTTTCCTCTTATTCGGTCTTCAGTTTTTAATCCATTTATTGTGTGTGGATTAAGATATTTTTTTAAAATGGTAATTAGATCAATTTCAGAATAATCGTTTTTTGATATTATGTGTCTTTTATAAGATGGAAAAGGTTCCTCTAATTCATAATTTGAATTACCAATTTTTATAATTATTTGATTTCTAAAAGTATTAATAGGAATTTCTATTGTAGGAATTAAATTTTGTGGTGAGCTACTACTACTGTGTTGAGAACTACTCATTGAATTTATTGATACTGGTAATCTTGATAAACCATCAGCTACAACGTTTGTTTTGCCTGGTTTATATTTTAATTCGTAATTGTATTCTTCTAAAATCGCTTTCCAACGTTTCATTTTACTATTAGTATTTTTATTACTAAGCGCGTAGGTAAGAGGTTGGTGGTCAGTAAGAATTTTTACTTTCCTTGATCCATAAAGAAAATTTCTTAATGAATTAAGTGACCAAATAATAGCCAACATCTCTTTTTCATTAGTCGCGTAATGTTCTTCCGCTTTTGACAAAGTTCTTGAAATAAATGTTATGGGTTTACCAGATTGTGAAAGGACTGCACCAATAGCGTAATTGGATGCATCAGTTGTAAGCTCAAACTCTTTGTCAAAATTTGGATATGAAAGTAGTATTTCTTTAGAAGTTAATGAAATTTTAATTTTATTAAATGCATTAATAGCATTTTCATCTAAAATTATATCTTTATTTTTGGAAGCATTTTTCGACACGCGTCCATCTTCCCCTCTTAAAAGCAAAGTTAGAGGTTTTGCTAACTTAGCGTAATCTTTAATAAATCGTCTGTAATAACCAGACATTCCAAGAAAAGATCTGAGATCTTTTAAAGTTTTAGGAATTGGTAAATTAACAATTGCTTCCACCTTTTTGGGATTTACTTTGATTCCTTTACTTGAAATTACAAAACCAAGAAATTCGACTTGTGAACGCAAAAATTCGCATTTGTCTAACTGTATTTTAATATTAGCTGCTTCTAGAGTTTTAAAAACAGTCTCTAAATTTTTGAAATGTTCATTTTCGTCTTTACCGAAAATAATTATATCATCGATATAAACATAACATATTTTTCCTATAAGATTTTTTAAAATATCATCTAAAGTTCTTTGAAAAATAGAAGGTGCGTTTTTAAGGCCAAATGGTAAACGAGTGAATTCAAATTTACCATTATTTATTGAAAAAGCTGTTTTTTCAATATCGGATTGTTTTAATGGAATTTGATGAAACCCACTTTTCAGATCAATAACAGTAAAATATTTATTATTACCTAAATTAGCTAGAACTTCATTAATTTCCGGTATAGGGTACCTATCTGGAATTGTAACAGTATTTAATTTTTGATAGTCAATTACTAATCTATATTTTTTTTCACCAGAAGCATCCAGTTTTTTTGGAACTATCCACACTGGAGAATTATATGGAGATTTAGATGGTCTAATGATACCATCTTGAAGTAATTGATTGATTTGTTTTTGAACTTCGTCTTTTAGACACATTGGATAAGGATATGATTTTGAATAAATTGGATCATTTGTTGTAGTTCTAATTTCTCCTTTTACTTGAGACGTATAAGTTAATTTTTCATCTGGATCAGTGAATAAGTTAGGGTTAATTTTAACCAAATTAATTAATTTTTCTTTTTGTTCATTTGTCATATGTGACATGCGAATATCGATAGTATTAACGAATTGTGATTCATGTTGTTTTAATGGAATGATAGTATTAGAGTTTATTGTCATATAATTTTTATCGGTGTAAATTGTAGCACCTAATTCTTTTAAACTATCATTTCCTAAGATACCATCGAAAGAAGAAAGATGAGGTAAAATATAGAATTTAATTTTTGAAGTTTCCGATCCGAATAAATTAATTAAAGCATGGTGCGTAATTTCAATATTACCACCAACTGAATTTGCGTAAAAAACTTCTTCATTAGGAATAGGATTTCGAATAAATTTAGATTGAATGTAATTTTTGTTAGACCCAGTGTCTATTAAAAATTTGAATATTTGGCCACTCTTCACTTTATGTTCAAAATATGGTAGTGAAGAGCGCCTTACTCTAAAAAATGAACGTCATCTAAATAATGAAATTTTTCACATTCAGGTTGCTTTTCTTGTTTGATATAATCGATCAAGGATTCATTAAACTTTTCATCATAATTTTTTATTCCATTATTATATTCTTGAAAATCTACATTTTGTTTATTTTGTTCTGTATGAAAAACTCTTTGAGTTTTATTTTGATTTTGAATTTGTTGTGAAGGTGGTCTTTTATATTTTTGTTGATTTTGAGGTCTATTTCTATAGTTAACTTGACAAGAATTTATCGAACGATCAACTTCCATTGGTTCCGGTTTCGGAAAATGTCTTTGATTATTTGAGTTATTTTGAGGAAATTTAGATGTTGTTCGTTGTTGATAATTATTTTTTACGAAATTTGGTTTATTTGTCCATTGAGGATCATGTAACAACTGAGGGTTAAAATTATTTCTAGAAAATTGATTTTTTTTGGGTGGTAGAGGAGGCGGTTTTGAAATATTTTGTACCCCTCTAATATTACCATGACTATGTTGAATTCTGTAATCGATATTTTGTAATTTTAAACAGAGATGTAGTGCTTGTGGAAGATCTACAGGCTCTTTCATACTAAGTAATCGTGGTAAATCACCTTTAAGACCACGTACAAAAGTATCTAATGCTTTGTCGCGATATGATTTGGTCATTACGTTAAGGGATTCTTCTCCCAATTCCATAGAGGACAATTTATTTAAGATAAGTGAAAGATGTTGATAAACTGCTTGATAATATTCAGGAATAGTTTGGTTTCTTTGAACAAAAGTAGTCATTTGATACTCTAAAGTACCAAGATCTCTTTTATCAGCATAATGTGAAGAGAGACAACGAGAAATTTGTTCCCAATCTAAAGGCGTATTATAAGATTCTAAGACAATATCAGCATCATTAGTAATTTTATTTCGAATAACATTGAGAATACCATAATATTTAGGAGTGCCACGTAAATTCTCATAAGCCGATAGAATTCTATTTACGCTTTTTTTCCATGAACTAAATTGACTAGATTGACCAGAAAATTCTTTAATACTTTTAACAACATCAGGAATTTTATCCATTCCTTCTAAATTTACAGCAAGATTAACGTTTTGATCAACGTTATTGCTTTGGGAACTTTGATTTTCATTTTGGTTTAAATTAGATTGAATAATATCTTTTGTTTCACTTTGTATTAATTCTTTTATTAATATTTTTAAATCATTAAGATTAAACACTTGTACAGAATTTTGTTCTGGATTTTCGGTAGAACTTTGTTCAACGCTTCCGCTTGGGTTTTGAAAAGTACTTGGTCGTATTATATTATTTGGGAAACTCATTATAATTTATTTATAATATGACAATAAAAAAAATTCAAAAAGAAAGCAATTTCGATGAATGATTTGTAAAATTTGTAAATATATTTTTATCTTTCCGATTCAAAGAAGAAATAACTCTACCACTAATGTCACTAATTATTTGATAAGCTTATTGTTGCTTATAATATTTGTTTTATATTATTAATTTTTAACAAACAAAATTTTATTCTTTAACAGACAAAAAAATAAAAATTATTTTTATTCATTTATTATTTCAAAATATTTTAATAAAAAATTATTTGATTTATATTTATTTTATTGAAATTTCTTCAAAATAATTATAGAAATATTTCTTTCTTTTACAAACTTAAATTTTTATTTATTTTTATTTAAATTATTATTAATTTAGTTTTTGACTAATCTTTAATTTTACTTATTAGATTAAGTCAAGTATTTTCGATATAATTTTTCTTTAAAAATTTTGTTTAATTATTTTAAAATAGATTTAAGTTCAAGTTTAATTATATTTTTCAATTTTAAAATAGAATTGTATTACTTTGTTACTAATTTATTCACAAAAGTATATTATTTATTAATATTTATAGTTAATAAAATAAAGTTATTTTTGACTTACATAAACATTATTATTCTGATGGACATTTTAATGGACTAATCGTGAATGTTCTTCGATCTTCGGCAAGATAGGCTGCTGTTGATAAATATTTTTGCTTTGTCAGATTCTATTTATCAACTCCGTTTTACTGCTTGAAGTTACTTCGGGTCGTCTTTTCCCAACTGCTTCGATGATGATCAGATGTCGATTCTGATGATTGTATTGCTGATATGATGAAATTTTCGTTTATTTGATTTCAATTTTGAATTGAAATATTAGCACTGAATTTTGACTAATCTTTAATTTTACTTATTAGATTAAGTCAAATATTTTTGATGTAAAATTATGTCTTTAACTTTTTATCTTTAAGTTTAATTATAAGATAAAAAAAAGTTACACAAAAATTTAGTTACTATTTAGTAACATTTATTAATTTATTCAATGTTAATGTTTTCCACCACTTCACAATTTTTATTGCAAATTACACGATCAAGTCTTTTGCTCGGGCGCCAGTTAATATTTTCTGTTATTAATCTTTTAAATTTTTATTTAAAAATGAAACACCAAATTTCCGTGCAATATAAAAGTTAAATTTTATTTTATTATTGTGCGATATGAAAAACTTAAACTAAGACTTATTAACTATAATTATAAAAACTTGTCTTTCCTATTTGAAGACTGAATTACTTATGATTTTGCATGAGCAAATTATTTTACTTATTCTAATTACATTAGTAAATTCTAAAGATTAAACGCATCGTCAGCAATAATTTTGTGTGGGAACAATATGATAACAAAATTATATTTAAAATTAATTTGTGGGAAAAGAATTTATGATTTACTAAAAAGTATCATATTAATTTATAATTAACTTATATCGAAAATTCGTATATAATAAAAAAATATAAACCTTTATAATAGCTCTACAGCTGATTGATATAATAATTATATATAACTTGTACCTATTTAATTTAATTTCTAAAAAAAAAATTAATGAAAGTATATAAACGCAATTCGCCGTTCTCTTTAATAAAACTGATTTATGCACCACTACACGATAAAAATTAAGCGCGAGGCTTAAACTCCGATGATATAATAAAAGAAATTAAATTAAAAATTACCCTAGATATATAAAAATTCTCCAATTTTTTTTTTTTTTAATAGAAATTTCTTTTAAATTCACAGGGTGAACTTAAAAAAAACAAAAAAAAATATGGCAAAAAAAAACTCAAAAATGCTTATATATAGATAATACATCAATTTCTTCAATAATAAATATATATAAATAAAAAAACTAAAAACTAAAAATAAAATAATATTTCACTTACATTAAATTCAGATAATCCTTCAGGAAAAGTGAGCTCAAATTTCTTAGGACCTGAAAATCAATGTTTTTTTTTTTTAATTTTCTTTAAAATTTACACAAAACTAATACTTTTATCTTATTTTTCTTATTAATTTTCATATACTAAAATATATATAAAACAATTTTAAGTGGTAAAACAAACTTTAACAATACCACTAAAATTTGTTTCCAACAAAAATTTTCTGCAATGTCTCAAAAAAAAATTATATGTTAATCGAAACCGATAACCGTCATTATTGCCATTCCGACGGAATATAATTCAAATAACTTAATGAACGATAATATATTTACTTTTCTATATTTATACTAGATTTTCTTTACCTTTTTTATATATATTACAATAAAATGCGATCCGTGATTATAAAAAAAAAATATTACTAATAGTAAAATATTACTAAATATTGAATATAACTATAAAAATAAAATTATTAACAACCAAAAGAATTCGCGATAAAAAAAATACTTTCTACCCGCTTGAATAACACTTTAGTAACTGACCTAATAATAAAATTCAACAGTATATAATATATATAATAATAACAAAAATTTCTGACTATTACAAATGATATATAAAAAAAAATGAATTGCTACACTCTCTCTCGACGCTGACACTGGCGGGAAATTTTTGATTTTCTAAGTTTTTTTTCTTTTTTACTTATTTTTTTCTTTTGGAACAAGTATGCAATTTCATAGATTTTCTTTTCTTCTTATTTAAACTCCAGATAGAACTTTAATTATCAGCTACGATAGCCAGGCCCAGCAACTTCACTGGCTAAGCCTGTAAATAATTAACTAATTAGATCAACAAAAATGACCGAAGCCTAAATAAAACTATTTTTTCCTCTTTTACTTGAGCTTTTATCTTTTATTAAAAAAAAAATTACGATGTAATTCTTTTTTCTTTTGCTTTCCTTTTTCTTTTTGTTTAAATCTAAAAAGGATTTAAACAATAACTTTTTTTTCAGGTGTGTGGAGAAACTATTACTTCAACACAAAAAAAATACTAGATTATACTGCAATTAATATTTTTCTACTGACACTTATTTCTTGTGAGACTACTTAATCATAAGTAAGAATATATGGAAATTTTCCTACCACGAAATTTTTTTCCAACGGATAAAACTACTAAACTAACATAAAAAATAACGTTAAACTACCATGACAGTATACTTAACTAAAGAGACATCTTTTGACCGACACTAAAACGTACTACCGCGACAATATTACTACTATTCTTTTTTCTCTTTTTTTCTGAACATTTAACAGAAAACTTCTTTAAAAATTACAGAATCTGTAATCACATGTAAAAAAAAAATTCTTTATAAATATACAAAATTTAACTTTCACCTGAATATTATTTTTGAACAATCACAAGCAAAAGTACACACTATTACATAATCAGATCATAACCCGGAGCTTTTTTCTTGTTAAACTTATTTTTAATTACCTCTGACACTTCTCTACGTGAAACTTGTTTTATATTTTGGTTGTCATTGTTTGATATTTCTTCTAGAACATCTGGGTTGTGAGAATCGTTAGGACTGAAGATGTTAGCAAGGTGATGAGCAAATGCGTCTGCTTTTTGTTTGTTGTCCTTTGCCCATGTACCGCCTTTTTTTAATAGGTGGATTATGTTTTATTGGGTTGTTTAGGTTTTTGGTGGCCTTCCATATCGAGTAGTCTGTTTTCTCATCTGCTGCAAGATTTTCTAAATATTTTGTCATTGATATCTCCTAAAATTTTAAAAATTTTCTTTTAAGATGTTGAGTCTTTCTATTTAGGATGTTTTTATCTGTTGGATTTCTAGATTGCTGCCACCTACTTCTGGCTTTCCTTTTTTCTACTACTAGTCCTCTAATTTCACTTGGGTAATTATCACCTTTTGATTTAAATGTAGCTTATCTTGTGTTATTCCAAGCAGATATTTGGATTAACTTAGTGAACTTTTCTGCTTCTACATCAAGCTGTTATATTGTTCGTAAGTACAAGTTTAAGTCGACTTCACTCTCTATTTGTAAATGGAAGCTTACCCAGTCCGTTGTGTTATTGGACAATATTTCATCTTTAAGAGTTAATATAACTGCTCAGTGATCTGAATTTAGGTCCAGGTTGTCTTCCAGCTCTACAAAGTTTAGGCGATTCCTTCTCGAAATAAAGAAATCTAGAAGATCTGGTACTTTGTTCAAGTCTGTTGGCCAGTACGTTGGATTTCCAGTAGAGTGATAATTACAACCCGAATCGACAGTATATGCTTTTAGCTCTCTACCTTTTGTTGTGGTTAGTCGGGACCCCCAATAGACGTGTTTTGCGTTAAAATCTGCCCTAATTATAGATTTATCTCCTAATTTTTGAAAAATGTTTAGGTAGTCGGATTTTTTAAGGTTGTATTTAGGTGGACTGTACACGGAGCAATATTTAATTTCTGTTGATTTGTAGTAACTTCTGTGAGTTGAATTTATTCGCTCTGCAGGCTGGGATCTACGAGATGTTTTAAATTTTCTTTTATTATGATAGCGCTTCCACCACTAGCTTGGTTGTTCGGATAATTTGTCATATATGTTTTACATCCTCTAATTTTTAAATACATTTGGTTTGTAAAATGGGTTTTAGATAATATGGATATATCAATATTTAACAATTCCATGAATATTTGCAACTCACGAGTTTTGTTTTTGCCATTAGCATTCCAGGTAGCAATTCTAAGATCTTTTGGAGTCATTATGTTGTTGCTTGGATGTTCGCTCCAGGACTATTAGCTTCCATTTTGTCCATTATAGTTGATAGAGAGTTAACTGAGTTTAGTATGACTTGAAACATTTGCGTCACGTTATTAGGAATATTTTGTTGTTGGTTATCAAAATTGATATTTTTAACAGTTTGAGCGTATGTGGCGTCTTTGGAATTACTTTGTGCTGTATCGTTTTTTTGTTTGTTCATTTTGGTAATATCGTTCTTACTATGCAGTGTTTGTTCTGGAGTTTGTGCGCAATTACGCAACCTCTGTAGTCTAAATAGATAGATGGTTACCTACCAGCACATTTTACACAGCGTGTTTCTATTTGGTAGTATTTAGCTGTATGTCAATATCTTTGGCATCGTTTGCATTGTGGTATTAGCTTGTTTGTTCTAAGAGTTTCTATTTTCACTTTCATGTGGTTGAGGTATTGAATTTCGTAAAAAAAATTATGTGTTCGTTATTCTCAAAGCTTAGCTTGAATAAAGGAAGTTTAGCTACGTGATCAATCCCATTTACTTTCTTTTTAAATATTTTGTTTTCAACGCTGATGATTTTAAATTTTCTGTCTAATAATTCGCTTTTGATGTGTTCTGGGTCACATGACGGATGTAAATATCTAGCCATAACTCTGATTGGTCTAGTCTGTTTGTTTTCATATGAATGCCATTCCAGATTTGCTTCGTTAGCATATTTAATTAAATTTCTATATTCCGACTCAGAGTTAACGTTAATTTTAATTTGATTATTATTTAACAGATTAGCACTATAGTCTAGATTATTAATCTTAAGAGCTTGATTTAATTCCGTTTAGTTGATTAAGTTACTAATAATAACTGGTGTAGGTTAAGGATTTTTGGTTGGCTTGCATTTGCTGGTTGATCAATAATTTTCGGAATTTCACTGCTTTGTGCTTGTGAACCATTCACATAAGCAACAGATGACTTTGATTTGATTTCGTTTTTCCTGTTGCCAATGGCTTGTGTTTGTTTTTTATTAAAACTGTTAATATTGGTAACAGGTGAATAAATAAAACTAATTACCTTGTTATTAGATGATGGGTTGCTATTATCATTTTTAGTTGTTTTACTTTTGATTACTGTAGGTGGATTATCTGTTTTAGCTTTACTTGATTCAGATGTTCTTCTTTTTTTACTTTTTGTTGTTCTTGATTCCATAGCTCGTCACTGAACCTGTATTATCATCCAATAGCAGGTTTTAAACCCTAGGCGACTCACATTCATCTGAAGATATATTTTTTCTCTTAGGTGTAGTATTATATGTAGCAGTGATATACTTGGAATTGAAATTTTGTATTGTTTTCACGTGAATAAAATTTTCTTGAATTAACAATTCCGCTGAGAAAGTGTTGAAATCAGCTAGGGAATATTCTGAGATTATCCTCTTTGTCTACCTCTGGACGTACCATCTGGATCAATATCAGAATTTTTTACTAATATGTTATTTGTACAGGCTTGTTTGTTTTTATCATCTTTTTTTTCCGTTGGTAATTGCTGCTTGTGGCGGTGTTCTCTCGAAAGTCGTACTTTTAACAAACGGATCAGCTTCTTGATTTTTATTATTAATTTTATTTGTATTTTATTTTTAACCACTGGCGACTTATCTGAACCTACAATGAAGTCAGACAAACCCTCGCCGGCAAACGTGGCCTCTGCCGACACTTTGGTAGATATCCCTACCATGTTTTTATTGGTGCAGGGCGATATTTCCCACTTGGGTGAGCATTATCGCCCGGAATCCATTACACCACAATATGTAACAACGCAATTATAAGGAAATCTCCAATTTTATGTCCTTTTTGTAGGCAAATTGTATTCAATAGTGAAAAAAATATATATATATATAGTAGCTTTATCTTGTGTAAAACATGATAGTAAACATCATTTTTTATTTATTTACTAATTCCGTTGGTAATTTTCTACTTTGTATTTCCTTTTCCGGAAAAGGCAAATAGCAACGGCCTTTATTTCTCACTTATGTGGGCTATAAAGCTCGAACATTATTTTTATAAAGGAATTTCTCAATTAGGAATTTCTAATGCCCGTATGGATTTCGGTCGATAATGCTCACCCAAGTGGAAATTATAGCCCTAACATTATTTGTATAAAGGGCATTATTTGTGATTTATTTTTTTGTTTGTAAAGTTTATGTGTAAAGATTTCGAATCATTTGGTTGGTTGGTTGGTTTGAGAAGGGGGGAATGGAAGCGACCAAACCACGTACCTAGACCGTACGGTCCGTTGTACCCCGTTACGAAATGTTGATCATTTTCACCACGAATTGTGCCATCCCACTTCTTTCATAAAGTTTGTCAACTTCGTAGGTTTTACACTGCTTAATTCTATTAAATCACCTATAAAATAGGAACCGAAAAATTTTAACCTTTTATTACACAGATAAGGACGGTGACATAAAAGATGTTCAACTGTCTCGTCATCCTCAAAACAGCCCCTACAAGCTGTTTCAGTTGTCATTCTGAGTCGACCAGCATGTTTACGTAATAGTAAATGCCCCGTGACCGTTCCTGTATACAGTCTGAGCATGGGTTTAGTCATGTTCAGAATATTTCTTGATTGTTTAGCATTGGGGTTACTCCAGAACAGTTTGGTGTGAAGAGAACTGTTCAGCGCAACCCATTTTAACGTGTTTTGTTCTACAAGCCATAGTTTAAACAGTCTTTTAATCGAGCTGACTGGGTAACCGATCTGGCAGATTGGGATATTGCTATCTATCGCTCCATTTCTAGCCAATTCATCCGCTTTCTTATTTCCCATTATATCCCTGTGACCGGGAGACCAGATGATAAGCAAATTATTATTATTTGCCTTTACTTGCCTATGGATAGTACGACATTCAAAAACCAATTTGGAATTAATAGATCTGTTTTCTAGTGCTTTAATAGCTGCTTGGCTATCCGAGCAAATCACAATATTCTTATTACACAGATTAGTTTCTACCATAAGTTCAGCGGCAGCTTTTATAGCTGCAATCTCAGCCTGGAAAATTGAGGTTTGGTTTTCTAATCTGATGCTAACACTCAGATCTAGATCGACAGAAAAAATTCCTGCACCACATCCTGATTCCATTTTGGAACCATCAGTGTAGAGCACAGTGCTATTTAGGGGAATAGGTGAACTGTTCTCCCACTCTCCTCTAGACGGTATTCTTCTTATGATACTCTCATCAAATATTGTCATATTTGGAAGGTAATCATTGGACATATTCAGCTTGTAACCCGACGCTTCAATCACACGAATGATTGTGACATGGGGTGTAGGCGAACCTGATGTTACCATATTATTATTTAATTTCAACCGCAGAGCTGCGTTAGCAGCCGTATATTTCACAAAGAGGTCTATACTTTGCATACCTAGGATGGTTTCCAAGGCACGAGTCGGTGTACTAGCTGTGGCGCCAGTAGTACCTAAGCAACATTGCCGTTGAATTCTTTCTAGAATCTTTAAATTAGATCCAATTTCTAGGGATTTCCACCAGACCAGGGATCCGTAGGTAAGAACCAACCTAATTTCACACGTGTAAAGCCAATGTATAATCTTCGGTGACAAACCCCATTTTTTGCCAATTGCACCTCTACAGGCCCAGAAAGCTCTGATTGCTTTATTTGCTTTGGTTTCGAGGTGGTATTTCCAATTAAGTTTCTTATCAAGAATTACCCCTAGGAATTTTACTCTATCAACTAAAGTAATTGATGTAGTTCCAATTTTTGGTAGTATAAAACTGGGTTTACTACGTTTATTCGTGAAGAGACAAATCTCAGTTTTTTCCGGGTTTACCTTAAGTCCGTTTCTTGTAGCCCAGTTGGAAACAAGGTTTAACGCACTTTGCATAAGCTCGCCGAGAGTTGACTCAAATCTACCGGTAATCAGTATAGCTAGATCATCTGCATAACATATAATAGAGTACCCTGCTCTCAAAAGGTCCTGAAAGAGCTCGTCCATAACGAGCAACCATAACAGAGGAGATAGAATTCCCCCCTGTGGTGTACCATTACGTGCACGACCAGTTTTTAAGGAGCCACCAAATTCTGCAATCAAGGTTCTATTTTTTAGTACAAAAGAAATCCATCTAATAATGCATGGATTTATTTGTCTTTTCATCAAACAAGTGATTATCGATTTAGTTTTAACATTATTAAAAGCGCCCTCAATGTCAATGAACATGTCTAAAATCATGTTCCTGTTGCTGAGACCTTTTTCAATTGTATGTACTGCCTGATGCAGAGCAGATTCAACAGATTTGCTCTTGCAGTAAGCGTGTTGAGACGATGAGAAACCCGAGGCTGTAATTACAGCTCTGATATCTTGTTCGATAATTCTTTCTAAAGTTTTTAGTAAGAAAGAAGTTAAACTAATAGGTCTGTATGCTTTGGGAGACGCATAACTACCTTTACCTGGTTTAGGAATGAAAACTAATTTTGATTCCTGCCAACGTTTTGGAATATAACCTATTTCTAGTCAACTTATGTATAACCTGCAAATCCTACTAATGAAGGCCTTGTTTGCTCTCTGTAAAAGGGCGGGATATATCCCGTCAGTTCCCGGTGATTTGAATGGCTTGAAAGAATCAATTGCCCATTTAACCTTTTCTTCAGTGATTAAACTACTTAAAATGTGAAAGGATTCGTTTGTAACTGTGACTGAGGTCATTGTGACCTCGCCATTCTGAAGACAACCTGGAAAGTTCTAAACTATCTAAACTATCCTCCATTGATTTAGTTTTGTTACCGTTTTCATATTCCAGTAATTCCGGTTGCGTATGTGATTAGGCCTGAATCTTCTTCATCCTAGCCGCTTCACTCACGCCCTCTACTTGTTCCGTGAAATTTACCCACGACTCTCTCTGAGATTTCCTACAGTTTTTCTTAAAATTCTTTAGAGCGTTACGGTACTGTTCCCAGCAAATTTCCGAGTTCCGATTTCTTGCTTTATTAAAAATCGACCTTACATTTTTCCGTTCATCCAATAAGGTACCTGTCATCCAAGGTTGCGTAGCCTTACAATGAGGTTTCGTTAGTGGACAAGCTATGTTAAATGATTCTGACAGCACACTAGTGATGTGCGTGGTTTCATTTTCGATATCAGTTATTGAACCTAGCATCTGGATGGGTTCTAACCGTTCTAATCTAGTCCTCAATTCTTCTACATAAACCTGCCAGTTTGTTTTGAGGGGATTTCTAAAGGGCCTGCAAGCTTTGTTCTGAGAGCCAACGAAAAACATAACCAAGAGTGGTCTGAAAAGGTAGGTTCCATTGAGACGAACCAGTTCGAAACCAAATCTTGTATAAACTTTGTACCAATAGTGATATCAATAACCTGTTTTCTATTCTTATTTTGAAAAGTGGGTTTATTACCTCTGTTTAGTACATATAGGTCACTGGTTTGTAGGAATTCTAAGAGTGACTTACCCCTGTTGTTTGTATCAGTACTTCCCCATATAGTGTGGTGTGAATTTGCATCACAACCTATCAGAAGTTCCTTCTTATTACTTGCCGCATAATTCACTATGTTATTTAGACCCACAGTTGGTGGTGGATCTGGTGAATCATACGGTAAGTAGCACGATGCGATTATGATGTCATAATTACATCCATTGTTCTTCATACCCCAAAGTACGGCAACATTATCATTGTCACTAATCTGGGGAATATAAACCATATTATTACATTTTTTAGTGACTATACAAGATCTGGGCCTACGATTACAGATGTCATAATATATCTGTATTTCCTTTGCATTCCACCCAAGAACCTTGCTACCATTGGTATAAGGTTCTTGAATGATTGCCACATCAAATTCACCTAGTAAAAAACGTTCCCTTAGCTTGGCTGTGGCGGCCGCGCTACGATGAAGGTTTGCCTGGACAACCTTCATTTATTCGTCCGAAACTTCTTCTTCAGTAGTATCCGAAGATACTGCCCTTTCTATAAATACACAGGTATTATTTAAAACACTTTCATCGTCAGTCAGCGTGTCTTCATCAGATAAACTGGTGATGTCATTGCTAACTTCGGATGACGCAACATTTAACTCACCTACACCACTCAGCAAGGAATCAAGATCACTGTCTTTGGTGGGTATATCAGTTTGATCATCGCCCTCTGATTTAGGGAGATTAATTATTACCTTTCTGGAAATGTAAAATACTTTTCCAGATTCTTTTTTAAGAGTCATTAAAGACTCGTTGTCGACTCCCAAAATCAGAAGCTGACCTTCATCTTTGATCTCCCTATGGTAGATCGCCCAGCCCGATGTCTTTAAATTGATATTTCGGTTCAAACCCTCAATCAATTTAAGGACATCTTTCGGCTCCCTTCTATCATTATTAAGCCAGAGTGTTACTCTGGCTAATCGCGGAACTTCCAACATAACCAACACCGCAAGTTCGGCACCTGGCCACAGTGGTTCCCACAATTTCACATGTTCCTTAAGGAAGGAAACCGTTTCTACATTTGAACAGGTAATTCGAAGTACATCACCCTTGAATTTACTCCACATAAACTGTGGAACAAAATTCAGTCAATCGAATTTCTACCTGCCAATCTTCATATTTCTTCATTAAAAGTTCCTGGTAATGACCGGGAACTTTACCTTCTGGGTGTCCTCTATCAATTAGAACCACTTTTAAAGGGTCATCCTTAGGTGGACCGACAGTCCTAGTCTTAGAGTCTGACTGCCCCTCCACCCTGATGGCTCTTTTTGCATTAGGGGCTACTTCTTCCCCGGAACGGTTACGCTTTTTACTCGAAACTTCACCAGCTTGAGTATAAGCTTCACCACTCCTAGAAGAAGAAGTCCCTACCGTGGCATCTAAACGCTCCCGTCGAGCCTTTAGAAGGACAGCAATTTCGTCATCAGACTTACCACTTTTCTCCCATCTAATGTACCATTTCTTATCAGCCCCCCGGGTAATAGGAAAAGGTACTTTGTCATTCTCATTGCCATTATTCGTTGCCGTATTCGTTACCATTAAAACTGTGGCTGCTGGCGACCTATCCTTGAAGAGGAGAGGCCCGCCGACAGGCGCAGCATCTGTCGACGTTTGAGTAGATATCCCTACTCGATTTTTATCTTCTAATTTACTCATTTTTTGAAAAAAGTGCGTTTTATACCTGCCGCAAGGTAAATTAACAAAAAAGGCCGCCCCTAACCTGGAGAACAGACGCCTACCTATATAGTGACTGACTGTCAGTTCAGTATATAGGATTTACCTCCCTCTCTCGTTTGCTAACCTGACCAAGCTTCACAATCGGTAAAGACCAATTGATCCACCTGTTTATACCAATGTTATATCACCCGGTGAAGACCGAATGGTTTACCAGGTAACATCAGACTTCCAGGAGGCACCACGTGGAGGTGAGAGTAGGAATTGAGAAAAAGTTGTTTATCTAAAAGATCGACAACCCTTTCCCCGTTTACCCCCCTTTCGAATCATTTAATTTCATTTTCCACTTAACTGTCCAGTCTTGAATAGAATTATTTGCTTTTAATTCATATCAATTGCTAGCATAGCCGTGTCAACTGCGAACGTTGCTACTAGCACTTCTTCTTGTACATCGCATTACAAATGCTATCGAAAAAGCTATAAGAGAAAACAAAGTATTGTTCATCCATATTTCTCGATGTAGCTCAGGCCTTCGATAAGGTATGGCACGAAGGCCTCCTAAATAAACTATATAAAATCCTACCAAAACAGCATGTTGAGTTCCTCGTTTCATTTCATACCTATCCATACTACTATTCTTTTTTCTCTTTTTTTTCTGAACATTTAACAGAAAACTTCTTTAAAAATTACAGAATCTGTAATCCACATGTAAAATACATTATAAAAAAAGCTGCTAACTAGGGGGAGCAGATAACTCATAGTATGTTGTTTAACAGCGATTTATGTCCAAAAGTTTTTTGTAATTAACATTATCTTTGTAACAAACAGTGGTTTCTTCAAAAATTGCTAATCTTTATTATTTATTGATTTAATTTTATATTTTTATTTGTTTAATAATAAATAATATTATTAAAATAACTATAATAAGTATAAATATGCGTAATCACGAATCCAACCTGTGTACAAAATTTCATTGAAATTGAATAATATTTACCATATGTTCTAGAACATATGAAATATTAATCGGAAATTTTAGCATGGACCCACTCAGGCTACTAACTTCTACCTTAGTCTACACATGCGTAATCACGAATCCAACCTGTGTACAAAATTTCATTGAAATTGAATAATATTTACCATATGTTATAGAACATATGAAATATTAATCGGAAATTTAAGCATGGACCCCCTCAGGCTACTAACTTCTACCTTAGTCTACACATGCGTAATCACGAATCCAACCTGAGTAGGAGGGGCTAGGAGAGTTCTGGATACACTTCCAGCAAACCCCAAGTTTTGTTGTTTGGTATTGGTATAAGCATGTTTGAAGTTGTAATAATGTGCTAATAAATTTGGTTTGTGTCAGTCGGTCTGTCGTTTTGTCAGTCTGTCGGTTTGTCGTTTTGTCGGTCTGTCGCTTTGTGTATGTGTGTATGTGTGTGTGTGTGTGTGTGTGTGTGTGATTCGGGTTTGTTCGGGTTCTTGTCACGTGGTGTATATGTTCGGGTTTGTTCGCGTGTGATTGGGTCTGTTCGCGTGTCGGTCTGTCGTTTTGTGGATCTGTCGTTTTGTCTGTCTGTCTGTCGGTCTGTCGATTTGTCAGTCTGTCGGTCTGTCGGTCTGTCGGTCTGTTGTTTTGTCTGTCTGTCGGCGTTTTGTCGGTGTGTTGTTTTGTCAGTCTGTCGGTTTTTAGTTTTGTTGGTCTGTCGATTTGTCGGTCTGTCGATTTGTCTTTTTGTCGATTTGTCTTTTTGTCGATCTGTCATTTTGTCTGTCTGTCGGTCTGTCGTTTTGTATGTCTGTCGATTTGTCAGTCTGTCGGTCTGTCGTTTTGTCTGTCTGTCGGTCGGTCTGTCGATTTGTCGGTCTGTTGTTTTGTCTGTCTGTCGGCGTTTTGTCGATCTGTCATTTTGTCTGTCTGTCGGTCTGTCGTTTTGTATGTCTGTCGATTTGTCAGTCTGTCGGTCTGTCGTTTTGTGGATCTGTCGTTTTGTCTGTCTGTCTGTCGGTCTGTCGATTTGTCAGTCTGTCGGTCTGTCGGTCTGTTGTTTTGTCTGTCTGTCGGCGTTTTGTCGGTGTGTTGTTTTGTCAGTCTGTCGGTTTTTAGTTTTGTTGGTCTGTCGGTATGTCAGTCTGTCAGTCTGTCAGTTTGCATATGTATAATTTTGTGTGTTTGTTTGATTAAGTAAAAGTGTGAACAAACCCTCAAATTTGTTAAACCTCTGAGTTTTTTAGGTTTGTTTTGATAAGAATATTTTTAATGTATATATGTATGGTTGTTGTTGTAAAGAATTTTTGGTGTGGTTTTTAAAAATTTTTTTTTTGCGTGGACATATAGAGTATCATTATTTTTTGTATATACTAAGAGAGAAACCTAATCAGATTCATATATAAGTTTGAAAAATTTGTGTTATCTATTGAGTTAAACTTAAACAAATAAGATTTTGATTAAATAAACAAAATTTTTGTCATTGAATATTTAAGACAATGTCAAATTATGAAATTAAGGACTTACTATAAATATCTAACTAAATCCATATAAATTAACAATAACAAATTAATAGAGTTACAGTGAAAATATACGTCATGAAAAAATGTTTTGATGTGAAAATATATGTAATGGTCATAGATATTTTGTCTGCAGTAGGAAATGGAAATTTTTTTTTACCTTTTTTTAATTTTTTAGCATAGATTTTTACCGCTGGGCTATGGTTGAATATTTTATGATTTTTATTTTTTTAATAAAAACTATTCTTATGAATTTAAAATTAGATACCCAATTTAGTATAACTCTGTAGGATGACGTGGGAGGATCTTAAAACGATTAGTGAATTTGATATTGATGTAAAGACATTATCTAAAATTAATTTTAATAAACAATTAATAATAATAACAAATTATTTAAACGAAAATAAAGATTTTTTAATTGACGAGCATAGAGAACATTTTGAAAATTATTACAAGATATTGATAAGATTAGTGAATGATGAGACGGAATACTCAATTCATGATCACCACCAACCAATTTGTATGTTGGCTTCTAATAGTGTAGATTATTGTCTTAAACTTATGAGATTATATGCGAGATTATCGAAATAATAATTAAAGTTATTCTAATTTTTGAAATCATGTTGTTAAATATGTTGGAAATAAAGAACTTCTTAGAAACTAATTATAATTTAATTGAAAATTCTTATAAACAATTAATATTTGATTTCATATTGAGATTCCCACACTTTGATATTAATTGTAGTAATTGTATGTGCAATAAAGATCCATTGAAATGTGACTGTATAATGATGAGAATTAGGTATTGTGAAATAATCAATATTATTAATTCATATAATTAATGGATTTAGATTTAATTCCACAAAAAAATATAACAACAACACCAAGTGAAGCAACATCAACATGATTATGAGTATGAGTCAGAAGATCTAGATATATAATTGATGTTAATTCCATGAAAGAAACCTTTGCAATTACTATTACTTGAAATTGTAAATTTTATTGAATAAAAGACTTTTTTTTTGTTTTTATTTTAGAATTTCAGTTTTATTTATCCATGAGTTATGTTGACTTGAAAAACCAAGCCATTTTACAAATACTTTATCTTTATTCGTTTTTAAAATTTTCTCAATCAGATACATATTATTATGTTTTACTTTATTTAGTTCTAGTTCATAGAATCCTCCTTGAACAGGTTGACCTTGATAATCTTCAAGTAAGTATGTTATAGGATTTGTATTTTGAATTTTCCGTATTTTAAAAATTTCTGTTGTCCAATTTGGTGTGTAACCTTTTTCAAAGAGATGTTTGTATTTACTTATGCGCACATTATCACCAATTTTATATTTGCCGTCGGTAAATTGTTTTATATGTGAATACACAGTTGAGAGCAAATATTTAGAATTTTGTTTTGTAACATCATATGGTCGCATTTTTATTGTGCGATGTTTTTTATGATTATATTCATTAATTAATTGTTTTATTATATGAATCCATTTATATGACCCATTAAGACTGAAGTTTTTCCACATCATATTCTTTAAAGTTCTATTAAAACGTTCAACTATTGATGCTTTTAAGGAACTGTATGTAGAATAGTGATTTATGTGATATTTTTGTATTAAATCTTGAAATATTTTATTAAAGAATTCGGTTCCATCATCTGTTTGAAGATTTTTTGGTTTTCTTCCGACTTTGAAAATTGTATCCATTGCTTTAGTTACTTCTTTACCGGTTTTGTTTTTAATTGGAATTGCCCAGCCAAATTTAGAAAATGTATCAATTACTGTTAAAAGATATCGATGATTTTTATTAGATTTCGCATATGCACCCATTTCAACTAAATCAGCTTGCCAAAGATCATCAAAACCTTTAATAATAACACGTCGTCTGCGAAAGTTTTTTCGAGCTGGTCTATGTAATTCATAGACAACATCCTTCTTACTCATTTCAATGTAAAATGTTTATTATAATATTAGTTTTTATTTATATATAGAAACATATATATTTCGCATTCACTCAAACTTTGGATCAGTATTAACTTTAAAAGGTTTAGTAACAATTGTATTGGTTTTATCAACTTTTTTTGCATCTGATATTGTTTTTATATGATTAAATACAAAAGTTTCAAATGTTTCATATTTTTTCAACAAAGCTTTTTGTTCTTTTTGTAAAACATCCAGTACAAGCTTAACCTTTTTCTCAATTAAATCATCAGTATAGCCTTTTGTTGCAACATCATTTTTCTGAACAGGTTGATGAACATTAACAATTCGTTTATATTGAATGTCATAATCATTTTTCTCATCTAAAATAAATCCTATTCCATAAGGTCCTGTTGGACCAATAGATCCTGTTGGTCCAATAGATCCTGTCGGTCCAATAGGTCCTGTCGGTCCAATAGGTCCTGTTGGTCCAATAGGTCCCATTAGTCCTCGTAAAGGTTTTCTGACTGGATGGCCGGTACGACCAAACTTATCTATAGGCATATTTGCAAATGATGTGATTTCTTTAAAATATTTCCTTTTATTGTATAATATTAGCCTCTCTCAGCTCTTCCAAAATACAAATAATTTCGTTATTATGATTATTATGACCAGCCTTTTGAGAACCTACTAACAACTGCAATCTATCAACTAGCTCATTTGGATCGTCCCAGTAAACATAATCAAGCTTTCTTTTAGAAACTTTCATCATAAGGCCCTTGCCTGATGCTATTGATGATGATGATGGCTTTCGAGTATTATACTGATGTGGAAATAATTTTTTAATTATTAAATTATATTTATTACTTCTATTTCCTCGGATTTGTTGATTTGAATCATATTCACGCCTATGTGCATTGGTTTCTGTTAATATTTTTTTATATATGTTTAAATCTTCATCAGTATATTTAGTTGGATCTGGATTTTTCATAAATATTAACTCTTGCAATCCAATTGAACTAATATATGAACTTTCATCAATAATTATTTCATTTTGTTTTACTTGTATTTGTTTATTACCAATTTTCCATTCAGCAGAACTTTGATCGAAATATGGACCAAAAGTTGTATCAAAATTTGTTGGTATAGAAGACATAGATTCAAATATTTTGTAATATTTTGATATAGGTTTCTCAATTATATGTTTTATAGGTGTTGGGGTTAATAAAAGTTTTGATGAAAATTTTTTAGGGGTAGATGTTTGATATAAAGTATTTGATTCACCTACACTGTCATCATCATAATCAGTTTTGTTCGATTGTCTTATACTAGAAATATCATCATAAAATCTTCTTTTCTTTTCTTTTTTAATTACACCAAATGATTTTTCTTGTTTTATTTCAGGATAAATTGATTTTTGCTCTAATGCTTTTGTAACATTTTTGAGTGGTAATGTAATTGGTTTAAAAATTTTACTAGTCTTAATAATATCTTTCATAATTTTCTCGTTCATATTTGAAAATGTGTATTATATTTAATTAATTAGTTAAGCTGTTAATCGGTTGAGTTATTGATCTGTTAAGCTATTGAGTTGTTAATCTGTTGACCGGTTAAGCTATTAAGCTGTTGACCTGTTGATTGGTTGAGCTATTGAAGTGTTCTGTTTATATCTGTTATTATTAATCTATATAACAGAATTCATCAAACCCTCTACGATAACCACCATCTTGCTTTTCACTATCCCTATCTATAACTAAAAAACCATATTTTTCATTCCAACAGTTAAGACACATTTCATGAAATTGTGCGAATGTCATATCATTGCTAACATGATCTGTATAAATATGTCTTAGATTCATATCATCCTGCTTGAAAATTATTAAAAAGTTTGCATTATCGCGAATGAGATGTTTTGGTATATGTGTATAAGATTGACATAAGTAAAAGCTATCAATATTATTGTGACGACCCATACAAAAATACTTTCGAATATTATTCTGTTTATCACATGCTACATCATCGAAAATAAATATAGAATGTGATTTTGCTTCTTCAGGTGGAATAATATCACTATTGTTAGAATAAGTGTAGTACCCCAGTTCTGGTATAGTTGTCATAACTTGATTAAGGAACTCATATTTTGGTTGGTGTAGAGATTTAGAATATACGTAAATATTTTCAAACTTTAATCCATTGGGTTGTTCTAATAAGCTTAATATAACATTTGTTTTTCCACAATTAGATGGACCCACTATTAAACATCGTATACTATTTGGTAGTAATTCGCCATGCTTTTTTTCTTTACAGCCGTTTCCTTTGATTTTGATATCTAAATTATTTACGGGTAAAGTAAAGTGTTGTTTGATGAATTTCATCTTGACTACTTGTAAGAATTATTATTCTTATTAAATTAAAATACTTTATTTTACATTATAAATATTATTTATTAAACTTCTATTATTTTAAGATGGCTGTTGAACAACTGACAACTATATTAAAGTCCCTCCTAACCTGTCATACCTAAATCTAATCCCAGTAAAAAGTACTAAGCTAAGCTAAACCTACGCTTATGTTACATGCTTTTTTTTTTTTTAAATTGTCCAATCTCCATACCGTTGAGGTGGAGCACTAATACGACCGCTGCGCGTTCTACATGGAGTTGGTGATGCATTTGGTTCAACAACATTTTCTGATCCTGGATCATCTTCCATTAGTTCAAAGAATTAATATCAAGTCGCTTAATCAACCCAAATTTAATACACGTTTCTAGTCCAAGAATTGGTTCATGATTATTTTCCACTATTAAAAATTCTGCGGACTGTTCCGAATTATTATCCAAATTACAACACATTAAATCCATTGAACCAAATATTTTTATTTTATTTTTATTGTAATCAAATACAGGAAAATTATCGAATTTATTATTTTTTTTTATTTTTAAATTCATTTTTTTTATATATATTATTGGAATACAATTTACATCCGCTCCCGTATCAATCTTAAATTCGACAACCACTCCATTCATCCTGTATTTTTTCATCCATTTTATATTTGATCCATTAATATTCGTATTTATTCTGTAAAATTTATTATTATTTTCTAAACCTAAAGTATTCCTATAACTGTTATGTATGACAGTACCTGAATTATCAATATTCCAATCAATATTTGAAATATTTCTTCCTTTATTAACCCATTTAGTTTTTTGTTGATCATCCGATTTTATTGTTGATTGTTGAATTTTTCCACGTGAACGGCAATACTTTTGAAAATGTCCTTTCTTCATACAAGATTTACAGATGATGTCCTTTGCTTTACATATTTCAATATGGCCTCGATTAAATGCTGATCCACAATTAAAGCATGCACGATTAATAAATTGTATTGCATTAGCTTCAGTTTGTTGTTCATTTTTAATAGCATTTACCATCATTGGTGCACGACGATCTAAAATATTTTTATTTGCATTAGCTGCTTCATACACTTTGCATGTATTGATGACTCTTTTCAACGGTTCATCACGACCATCCAACAATTTCAATTGTAACTTTTTATCGTGAATTCCCAAAATTATTCGATCACGAAGCATACGATTTTCATATAATTCACCACATGTACATTTAAATTCACAATAACGCAATTGAGTTCGCAATTCCGTTTCAAATTCAGCAAATAATTGCTTTTCCTTTTGTATTATGGTATTGAATTTAAATGTTTCCATTGCAATGTTTTTTTGTGGTAAACAATATTCGTCAAATGCTTTCAAAACAATATTTAAAGAGCGTGCTTCTGCATTTTCTACTTCCTCTATCTCTGGTGCTTCGTTGACATTATTATTGATTATTGCTGCTGCTTCGTTGTTTACATTGTTGTTTTCTATTATTCCAAAAATTGAATTTTCTGTTCCATCGTTTGGAAATAATGTATTATATATTTCCGCTGCCCTAGATCCTACTAACCACAAAAAAGTTGCAATTTTTTGTGGTTCCGGATCATTCATTTTGTTATTTGCAATCATATACATTATAAAATTTCTTTTCCATGTTGGCCATTCACGTGCTAGATTGCCACAATCGAGCTCTAATGGTAATCTGTCACTTGCCATTTTGAATTTCACAACTCAGAATTAATTTTCACACTATTATGTGATTACACTATTATCAAACAAAATTTCTTGTCTGTATATTTATAATTTTTTTTTTTTTTTTTTTTACATCTGACACCATGTAAGAATTATTATTCTTATTAAATTAAAATACTTTATTTTATATTATAAATATTATTTATTAAACTTCTATTATTTTAAGATGGCTGTTGAACAACTGACAACTATATTAAAGTCCCTCCTAACCTGTCATACCTAAATCTAATCCCAGTAAAAAGTACTAAGCTAAGCTAAACCTACGCTTATGTTACACTACTGGTAAATTTTCAACACTCTTAAATTTATATATTGCAATGATAAAACGAAAAATTTATCAGTCATAATAAATTGATTGCTTCATAATGATTGATTATAATAAAATTTATGACAGTCATCAGAAAGCTTTTAAAGGAGAAGGTATTCTGAATAAAATTATAAATAAGTTGCCAGTTGAATTACATTTACCAGGCGGTTATCAATATTGTGGACCTGGTACGAAATTACAAAAAAGATTAGACAGAGGTGATCCTGGAATAAACCCATTAGATACAGCTTGTAAAGAGCACGATATAGAATATACGAAATTTAAAAATACTGAAGATCGACACATTGCTGACAAAGTTTTAGCAGAAAAAGCTTGGAAACGTGTAATTGCTAAAGATTCTAATTTCTTAGAACGAGCGAACGCTTATTAGTAACAAACGCTATGAAAGCTAAAATTAAATTAGGAATGGGTATAAAAAGACATAGGAAATTTAATAAAAAAATTAAAACAACCGTAAAGTTATTTCAAAAAGCCGTAAAAGATGCTAAAGATGTTATAAAATTACAAAAACCCAGTAACAATGATGATGCTATAAAATTGGCACTTCATGTAGCGAAAAATGTGATTAAACGCAAAAAAGCTGTATCACCTAGAATTATTTCAGTACCTAAAACTGGTGGAGTCATACCATTTCTAGTACCTCTTTTTGCAGGATTATCAGCTGTTGGAGCATTGTCTGGTGGTGTTACTGGTATAGTTAAAGCAATAAACGATGTCAAGAATGCAAAACAAGAATTAATTGAGAATAAACGTCATAATCAAACAATGGAAAGTATTTCTATGGGTAAAGGCTTATATCTCAAACCTTATAAAACAGGTTTAGGGTTGTATTTGAATCCACAGCCAAAAAACTAATAGAAATCCTACCCAGGAGGCCATTAAGTGAAATTGATTTACATAAGTATGCAAAATTTATACCACATTTTCGAGGGGTATTTATTCGAAATAGTTTACCCGTAAAAGCCTTAAATAAAGAGAGTGGTATTGTTAATTTGGATAATTCATCGGGTTCTGGTACTCATTGGGTAGCATACAATAAAAATAAAAATGTTGTAACATATTTTGATAGCTTTGGAAACTTGCAACCACCTATTGAAATAATTAAATATTTAGGTTATAATTTGCAGTATAACTACAACTCATATCAAAATTATAATACAATAATATGTGGTCATTTATGTCTAGCTTTCTTAAATCAGTTGTTATAATAATAATTATTTAAGTTTTTGAAAATGAATAAAAAGAAATGTTTAAAACAAATAAGCTCATTGTTTCTTTGTTAATAATGTCATTCACATTGACATTTACGGGTAATAAATCTGTATTAACTACAGATTATTTTCCACCTTTAGAATTAAATGATGACTATGTTTGCGGACTTGTTGAATTAGTTGCTTATAATTCCATACCCAATATTGATATTCATAACAATATTTTACAAATAGATGACAATATAATTGCAATACCTATAGGCTCATATGAAATTGATGATATAGCTTCATATTTACAAAATACTCTTGATTTATTATATGATGGGGCAGAAGATATTCAACTGATTGCCAACAATAATACGATGAAATGTGAAATATTGTGTACTAAGGATATTTATTTTGATACTTCAAGTTCGGTGGGAAAGCTACTTGGTTTCAGTAAACGAAAATTGACCTCTAATGAATGGCATTCATCAGATTTACCTGTAAATATATCAAATGTTAACACTATACATGTTCAGTGCAATATCATACATGGGTCATATATGAATAATAAGCAAGTACATACATTACACGAATTTTGCCCAGAAGTTAGTCCAGGCTATAAAATAAATGAAATTCCTAGAAATGTAATCTATTTACCAGTGAATACCAATCGAATAAGTTCAATCACACTAAGGCTTGTTGACCAAGACAATAACCTGATAAATTTTAGAGACGAAACAATAACTATTCGACTGCATTTAAAACCTTGAGATGCTTATCTAATAATATCAATAAATATCCGAAAAAAAGTGAAATAAACATCAATTCATCAAAAGTAGTGAACAGGTTAAGACCTAAAAAAGGTGGACAGCTTAAAAAAATCTTGACACCAGCTAATAAGAATTTCTTAAAGTCTATTGGATTAAATTTAAAAAAATGAATGAAATATTAGATATTTCTCAAAACATTAACTATGATGAAAGTATTTCAAAAATTGAATATCATACTTATTCACCATTTCAACAATCTTTTAAAAACAATGATGTCATTCAAATATTAATTCAACATCAAAATCTGAATATTTTACCAAGTGAAAGTTTCTTGTATATTGAAGGAACACTTTTAGATGAGGCCGGTTTGGTTTCAAAAACGGCTCACTTAGTTAATAACGTAGCTGCATACCTATTTGATGAGATTCGTTATGAAATAAATGGTGTTGAAATTGATAGAACTCGAAAACTTGGATGCACATCAACATTGAAAAACTATATTTCCTTTAATGAAGATGAAAGTAAAATGGCATTCAATTCTGGATGGAATACTGCAAGCAGTAGTTTGTTACATAAAGAACATTTTAACTTTTGTGTGCCATTAAAACTTTTATTAGGATTTGCTGAAGATTATAAAAAGATATTGGTTAATGCTAAACATGAACTTATTATTACCAGAGTTAGAGATGATAATAATGCAATTATAAGCACAGTAGCAGATGAAAAAGTTAAACTTGAAATATTCAAAGTGCAATGGAAGGTTCCACACATACTTGTATCAGACAGCTCAAAGTTATCATTATTGAAGTTTATTGACAGAGGTATACCAATAAAAATGAGCTTTCGTAGTTGGGATATGTATGAATACCCAATTTTACCTCAGACTACAAGTCATGTATGGACTGTGAAAACTACAAGTCAAATCGAAAAACCACGTTATGTTATTTTCGCATTGCAAACAGATAGACAAAACCATTTGAGTAAAGATAATAGCTATTTTGATCATTGCAACATTACCGATTTCAAGGTGTTTTTGAATTCTGAAGTTTTTCCATATGATAATTTAAACATTGATTTTAACAAAGGTCAATATGCAATCCTGTATGATATGTATGCTAAATTTCAACAATCTTATTATAATAAAGTTAGTCAACCATTACTTGGTAATCAAGGATTTCTTGCACTTGGATCAATTATTGTGATAGATTGTTCACATCAAAATGAATTGATTAAAACAGGGCCTGTTGATGTAAGAATCGAGCTTAAATCTTCTGTAAATATTCCCAAAAAAACAACAGCTTTTTGCTTATTAATTCATGATAGAATAGTTGAATACAATCCACTGACGAGTGAAGTTAAAAAATTAACATAATGAGTGTAATAGTTGATTTACAAGGTTTTCTTGGTAAAAATAAAAAATTCATTTTAAAGGAAATTGCAATACTAAGCAATGAACCACCATTTGAATGCAAACATTATATTATTGAAAAATCGTTTGCATTTCATAAACTACTTCTTGATCAACAAATTCAAAATTCTTGGCTATATCACAATCATCACGGAATACATTGGAATACTGGTACAAGCAAATTGATTGATGTAATTAAATATATGGAAACCAATTTATCAAACAAGAATATATATCTTAAAGGCGCTCAAAAAATTTCTTGGATTAATGATTTAATTGGATATATGGACAACTATTGTATACATGATTTAGAAGATTATGGTTGTCCCAATCTAAAAGTTTTAATGAATCAGTATTCTACTAACACATCATCATCATCGTCATCATGTCTTACACACACAGGATGTGCTGGGGGATGTTGTGCATTACAAAATGTTTATCTTTATAAAGAATTTTTAAAAAAAATCGTAAATGAATAAACAAAATTAATTTTGTATAACGAAAATATTGTGAATATTAATAAAATAATGTAAACAAATATTGCAATAGTTTTTAGTTTTGAAATAACCAATTTTATTTTTTGTAAGATATGATATCAAAATATTCATCATCATCATCATCATAACATCTAAATATAATAAAATACATACTTATATATTTTATAAAATTTTAATTCCAACTCAATAAAAATAAATAAAAGAATAAAGTGTTTATTTTATTTAAGAATATTTATTAATCAGTTATTTTATAATGACCCCAAGATCTTGTATCATATGAATCAGGTAGTAATTTTCTTTTGTCATCATTCGGATTTAAAGCAATTTTATTTTGTTGCAATGAGTAAACTATATGATTACGTGATATTATATTATTTTGATTACAATTTGTTACTTTTTTTAAAACCAAGCAGTCTAAATAATCTTGAAAAGTTATCGATTTTTTAACAACAGCAGTTTTAACACCTTTTGCTTTCTTGAATACATCCTTTGCATTAACTCTAATTGCATACATCTTTGATCGAAGTCCAACGAATTCGGTCATTATTTTACCATTATTCTCATCTTTCATCAGACCAGGTTTTTTTTTGTTGAGCAATTCTATTCCATATTCATTATTTGATGGATAATCACTCGTATCAAATTTATGAATATCTGATTTTATAATCTTATATATATCATCACATTTTATTTCATATATTAATGAGTCTGTGTCTGTATACATCATTTTGCAATCAGACCCAAACTTTTCAATCATATAATTATAATGAAAATCATAAACGCATATCTTAGATATATCTAAAATACTAAATCCAATATAAATTGGTTTATTCATATATATTTCAGTTTTTTTTAATTCAATGGCTATCAGATTTTCATCAAAAATTCTCGAGCTATGAAAAGTTGGTTTAGCTATAAATGATTTTGCTCCATATCGTCCATTCCATTTTGTTAACAATTTCACTGTTCTATATTTTCTAACATTTTCCATCGTTTTGCCAAATATGGCGTTTATCATTAATTTATATAAATTTTTTTCAAAATCATTCTTAGCTTTAGTTCTCATATTTGTATTTAAATCAATATAACTTTTCAACCATGGTGATTGCTTGAATTTCAAAATCTTATGTATCTTAATTAGCTTAAGTCCATGTTGCAAAACCTGCTTCAAATTTCTATAATGTATTATGTATTTTCTTTTTGAATTTAAAGTTGTTAATAATTTCTCTGTTTTACTGTCTGGTGGTGCTAAATGTTGTGCGCAGAAAGGTAAATCGTTGTGAATATCATGCAATTCTAGAGGATAATCTAAATCTACTTCTAATATGTATCCTATTGAAGAAGTATTGCTTACTTGTTCAACATCATAGCATGATATTTCATTGTCGGTTAACCATTTAAAATCGTTAATTGGTAAATATTCAGACATAGCCCATCCATATAAATTATTTACATCGTAATACATTAAATATTTGCTTTCCTCGTCAGCATTATATGTAGGCATGTATTTATTGTTGGCTTGACTATAACGATTCGAACATTGACTTAAACCGCCTCGTATACCTCTTTCAATAAATAACAACATATCGATATCAGTTAAAAGTTTCAAGGTAACACCCGTGTATTTCAACATACAATCCCATGTAAAACCTGGTGTTGTATAGTAATGTGCTGGATCTAAACCATACGTAGTTAGACAATTATTTCGAAACGATTCAAAAACATCTGCTAACAATAAAATATCAGTTTTCATGTATATGTCTGAGTATTCACCTAAATTTTTAACATTGAAACTTGTCCAAACGTTTTGCGCATGATTGTAATCATCATCTGATATATTACAATCATTTAAGCAATTATAAAAATCATTTTTGGATGGGAAGTTATTTACATTTCATTTATTTAGTGAATCTAAAAAATCATATGGAAAAAATCCTTTTTTTGTTATTAAATTAAATTTTTCATAACTTAAGTTTAACCACTCCTTTCGTGTTATTAACTTTTCATGTAATGGGAGATATGATGAAAGTTTATCTAGTGAAGCAGACATGAAGCGAAATGAATCAATAAATTTAAATTTTATCTCGCTTTCATCAATCGATTTAACAAATGATATGTATTTATCTTTATTTGTTGGGAGCAAATATATTTTTCCTGGAAATTCTAATGCAATATCTTTAATAATAAAATGAGAATCATAGCCTGATAAATTGTGAAACACCACTGGTATGTCCTTTGTGATTGTATATTTTTGATTACATACTGAATGTGCAAGACCTCTGTATTTACCACTCAGGTGACAATGATCTTTAACACGCCGGTCGTTTGCACCAAAAATTTTATTGCATATATGACATACTCGAGCATCTTTAAAATATTGTAATTCGAGAGTTGTTAACGCGTTCATTGGCTTAATATTAACATGAACAAGAAAAAGATTATCAGCAATTTCATTTAATTGTTGGGCAAACCATTTTGCTGGTTCCTCCCCTCGATATGATTTATAATACGATTTAGAATCATCATACGAACATTTGAAATAATATCCAATGCTGTAAACTTCATGTTTTTGGTAAAGTTTTGAGTGTTCAGTTTGTCTTACACAAATAGGTTTTAAAATTGACTCTAAATCAGCATATATAATAAAAGGTACCTTCTCTTTGTTTTTATACTTTTCAAAACATATTTCTGTTTTACTGGGTATTTTAATACTGCAAAAATTTTGTTTTTCACAATTTTTAATGTGACTATTAAGTTTCTCTTCTGATTTAAAATAATGTAAACAACGATCACATAAATATATTTTACCATTTCGTTTCGATAATTGTTTTGAAATTAGTCTAGATAAATTCTTTATCCAACAGTAATGATATTTTAATTCAATATTCTCATCACAATCAATATAATCATCATCATCATCATCAACATCATCATTCCTTTCATTATTATCATTGGAGTATTTTTCAATATCATAGTACTCTTGAATCATTAACAAATTTACATGTTTGATACATTTTGATTTTGTTAATCTCAATGGAAGTACTTTAAAATTATTTGCAGATAATCTTTTTAATATGTACACATTTATAGATATGTTATTATTGTTTTCAAATTTTGTAATTTGATTTATACATATAGGAAAATTTATTCCAGTTGTATTTAAAACAGTTGAATAATCTGGGTACGAAGATATTATATGAGTGTTATTTGTTGCTGGGTATAAAGCTGATACAATTGACCAAGCAAAACAAGCTTCATCATGGTTTTTTACATTAATACATGCTTTTTTATTTTTAATTGAAGGTGGAAGATCAATATATGAAGAACCTATCAATCTATCACAATCATTCATATTTATTGATAAATAATTCACTGATGAAAGAGTCCAACCACTATCCCTTTCTTGAAATTCGCTAAGTTCCCTCAGTATAACTTCTTGAATCTTTTTTCCAAACCACTCCTTGTGATCTTCGTATAATTCAATTATCTGGTTTGAGGTAGATAAAAATTTATCTTCTTTTATAATTTCTTCTGAAGATTTATTTAAAAATTCAGCACATAATGTTGCATTGACTTTTAAACATTTTTGATTCGATTTTTCTATATAGATTTTTATATTGTTTACAAATGTATTATTCGAATCTGTTAAAAACTCAATGGGGTCCTTGTGATTGAGATTTATAATAATTGCTGTGCTTATTCGATTTGTAAAAGCACTTTCTATAACTTCCCACTGAACTCTTGAATTACTACTACTACTAATACTACTGTGATCACCACCACCACCACCACCACCAATAATAAGTGGAAATTTTTTCTGTATTAATGTTTTTACGCACTGTAACCGTTCAATTTTATATTCAATATGTTTTTTAGTCCCGACTTGTTTAGATTCTTTTATTAAAATTAATAATTCTTTCACATAATTATCAATTTCGCTAATTCTATTAACACTATCTTTACGAGATAAATTATTCATATTGATAATATTTTTAAATAGTTCATCTTCATACTTAATTTTTTTCACATCTGGTTCTTCACTATTATTACAATTTTTAGTCATCTTATAGAAACTTTAAAGAATTTCTTTATTTTATAATATATTTAATTAATTATTTTATTTTTATAGTTTAATAAAATCTAAACCTAATTCTACATAGAAAGTTTAAGGAAGACTGATACACTGAAATTGTTTACTAGTTCTATTTATATTATAAAAATTGTGAAATAATTGTAGGATTACTAATCCAAAAAATTCTATTCTATATAAAAATGATTAATTTTCTAAGTAAGAAATAAAACCATATTCATATCTACATAATATAAGAAGGATGCATTTACAAAAATTATTTTCGTTTATTAAAATTTTGCTTATTTAATCAAAAGCCTTTTTGTTTACGTTTAAGAATTGTCTAAAGAGATCATTAATTGTGTAAAAATTGTCATATCGATATAAGAAGGATGCATTTAAAACCAAAAAATTATTTTCGTTTATTAAAAATTGGTTTATTTAATCAAGGGCTTATTTGTTTACATTTAAAACATGTCTAAACAAGTCAGATCAATTTTCTAAGTACGAAATAAAACCATATCCTTATCTATATAAAAAGGAATACATTTAAAGCCATAAAATTCTTTGTTTATTAAAATTTTCCTCATTTCTATGTGTACGCTTTAATTTTAAGTATAAAAGCAAGAACACTTTAATTATTTCTTACACTTCTCATCAAGTATACTTCAAACATACAATAAAAATGGCAGAAAACTTTGTGGATCAACTAAATCACATCTATAAATATAAAAGTATCGAAACTAAAAAAGTAGGAGATATGATCAAGGATAAAATCTATAAAATTATAGATTTAAAAAAAATATCCACGAAATATGGAGAGCGGATCTTGGCAAGCTTCCCTAAATTTAAAGTTTTTATGCCCATGAGGTATAATTCTATTCCAGAAAAACATATTGAGAGGATAAAAAAAGGAAAATATGGGCTGAAAAATCGTGGAGCTTGTCAAAAAACCTTCAAATTAGAATTCGTTCAGCTAACAGATAACAATGATGATGATGATGATGAAATGGAACCATCTGACTACGAAGAAGAAGAAGAAGATTTAAATACATAAATTTAACTTTTATAATTTGAATAAAAAAATATTAAATTTAAAAACATATTAAGATTTTTTTTTTTTATTTTTAAAAAATTTATAAATAAAAATAAGAAATTTATATTTATTTTTAAATATCTAGCTATCCAATTCATGTTGAGTGGTTCAACATCTCTTCGCTTCCTGATGGTATTTCACCCTCTTACTTCAAAGCTGTAGAGAGTCATCCGACAATATACACATCTTGATTCTAGATCATTTTTAATGAAGTTGATGAATTCTTCTTCATTATAATAATGGAGACTTGATCTTGATACTATTATATCTTCATCAACATCATTATTATTTTTTGAGCAGCTTTTACAAATTCTTTCCACTCGCTTTTTATGAAGGTTGTAATCCTCATTACAATTAATTTCAACAATATACAGTACACCCATTTCTTCTTTCCAAATGAACGAATGAATTTAATAAAAATTAACATGCCTTATATAACAAAAAATATCCCCATATTTCTCAATGGTTAACACAAATTTTTTAAACATATATGTATATGAATCTCAATAGGTTTCTATACAAAAAATAGTGACCGTAAAATATTTATATGCATATACTCTATATGTCCACGCAAAAAAAAAAAATTAAAAAACCACACCAAAAATTCTTTACAACAACAACCATACATATGTATATATTAAAAATATTCTTATCAAAACAAACCTAAAAAACTCAGAGGTTTCACAAATTTGAGGGTTTGTTCACACTTTTACTTAATCAAACAAACACACACAAAATTATACATATGCAAACAGACAGACTGACGTACCGACAGACCAACAAAACTAAAAACCGACAGACTGACAAAACAACAGACCGACAAAACGCCGACAGACAGACAAAACAACAGACCGACAGACCTACAGACCGACAGACTGACAAATCGACAGACCGACAGACAGACAGACAAAACGACAGACCGACAGACTGACAAATCGACAGACATACAAAATGACAGACCGTCACACAGACAAAATGACAGATCGACAAAAAGACAAATCGACAGACCGACCGACAGACAGACAGACAAAACGACAGACCGACAGACTGACAAATCGACAGACATACAAAACGACAGACCGACAGACTGACAAATCGACAGACCGACCGACAGACAGACAGACAAAACGACAGACCGACAGACTGACAAATCGACAGACACACAAAACGACAGACCGACACGCGAACAGACCCAATCACACGCGAACAAACCCGAACATATACACCACGTGACAAGAACCCGAACAAACCCGAATCACACACACACACACACATACACATACACAAAGCGACAGACCGACAAAACGACAAACCGACAGACTGACAAAACGACAGACCGACTGACACACACCAAATTTATTAGCACATTATTACAACTTCAAACATGCTTATACCAATACCAAACACCAAAACTTGGGGTTTGCTGGAAGTGTATCCAGAACTCTCCTAGCCCCTCCTACTAACCTGTGTACAAAATTTCATTGAAATTGAATAATATTTACCATATGTTCTAGAACATACGAAATATTAATCGGAAATTTTAGCATGGACCCCCTCAGGCTACTAACTTCTACCTTAGTCTACACATGCGTAATCACGAATCCAACCTGTGTACAAAATTTCATTGAAATTGAATAATATTTACCATATGTTCTAGAACATATGAAATATTAATCGGAAATTTTAGCATGGACCCCCTCAGGCTACTAACTTCTACCTTAGTCTACACATGCGTAATCACGAATCCAACCTGTGTACAAAATTTCATTGAAATTGAATAATATTTACCATATGTTCTAGAACATATGAAATATTAATCGGAAATTTTAGCATGGACCCCCTGAAGGTATTAACTTCTAACATGGCCAACACATGCATAATCAGAAGGTCTACCTTTATACCAAATTTCATTAAAATCAGATAATAATTACATGCTATAAAACACGTAATTATATAAAATTCGGAAACTAAAACTGTTTTCTAGGAACCCCCTGAAGGTCCCCAAATTTCAGGAGAGCCAACTAGATCCCAAAATTAGCCTATATATAAAATATCTTTGAAATCGGTTAACAATTACTATATGCTGTAGAACATATGAAAAAAAAAAAAATTAAAAATTAAATCGGAAATTTAACATGGACCCCCTAATCCTACTAACCTGTAATTTGGTCAACCAAAGTAGAATCATGAACTCAACCTGTGTACCAAATTTCATTGAAATCGGATAATAATTACAAGCTGTAGAGCATAAAGAAAATATTCTTCGGAAACTAAGTTGCTCATATATTAGTTTCCCATGAACGTACTGTACCTACCAACTACAAATTTGTGGAGTATCAAATAGATAACTAAATGAAACTGTGTGTTCAATATCATTGAAATTGGGTGAAAGGTACTGTAGATATAGATAGTTGAACTTATGAAAAGTAATTACGGATTTTTACATGGACCCACTGAAGTATTTACTTCAAATTTTACATACACCAAGTACATACGGAAACTATCATATGTACCAAAATTTATTCTAATTAGATAAAAATTACTATATGCTCTAGAGTATACGAAATTTTAATCGGAAATTTTACCAGGGACCCCCTGAAGTTACAGACCTGTATCTTGGTAGGCTTGTGGACAATCATGATACCAACCTATGTTTTAAATTTCATCCAAATCTGAGACATGAAATTTTTTTTTACATTTTCCCGTAGAACAAAAACACGTAGGTTGCCACATAAATGGGGAAATCTAACATGGTCCCACTGAAAGGATCGATCTCATCTTGTACCGGCACCTGCGCGATGTATGTTAGAGCCTGTGTGCCAAATTTCATTAAAATCGGACAAGCGGTTCTAGGAGATGTTGCTGCGCACATAAAAAGCGTACGCGTCCCCCGGACACTTTTTTTTTTGCATTTTCGGACTCCCCGACCTCGGAAACGCCTAGAAAAAAATTTTGAGCGAACTCTTTTTTTTGACCATCCAACCCATCACCAGACTTCATAGTATTTCATACTATTCGTAAAAAATTTTTTTAAAAATATACAAATTTTAACTTTCACCTGAATATTATTTTTGAACAATCACAAGCAAAAGTACACACCATTACACAACATGTTTGTTTTACGATAAGGTCAACAATTATCCTTTTCTTCAAACAAATATGAAAAAAGTGTGAATTTGTAACTATATACTCTGTTTTTATAACTAATTTGATAAAAGGTATCTTTAAAATATTACATTTTCGCACCCAATGTGGGGACTCGACCTACGACCCAAATATTCCTCATGCTCTACCTACTGAGCTGGGCAACATTGATACTAAACTGACAATAAA